>OU015748.1:37285674-37305836 GCA_907169655.1 Acomys percivali | reverse complement strand
ACACACACACACACACACACACACACACACACACACACACACACACACATTGTATATGTAAAAACTAAATTTTATTGATATTTTCCTATATTTGTTTTTTATATTTTCTTTACATATATAAATTAAGTCACTATCTTTAAAGTTGCACCATTTTACATTTTGAATATGTATTTTTAATTAAATAAAATTTCATTATTTTTAAAATTATTAAGATGAGGGGATCAAAATATGGTTCATTACATCCCAATAAAGAAGAAAATTCAGGATAACAGAAATTAGTTACTTTTCCTAAAAGAAAGAAAGTGCATCAACAACTCAGAAAGCGTGAAAGGACTGCTGAAAACTGTATTGAGCACGGGTACAATTTCTCCATGTTCAGTGACATAAGTGATATGTCCTAAAAACTAAAATTTTATCATCAGATTGGGAATAATAAGCAATAGCCTTGGAGTTAACCTGTGATTTTTTTTTTTTTTTTGTGGGGAAGAGGATCTTAAAATCCTTTGACCAAAGACTCATTAAGATGCAATCAATACCTATCTATCTGACACTGGATGCTTTAGTTTATGGCATAAGATGTCTAGTTAAGGCATTTGTCTAGTTCTTTATATAGGGAACTTTGAGACATGTGCATGATGTAACAGTTCATGACCATCATATCTGTACTACAGAATATACTGAAAGTTGTATGTTACAAAGATGAGTGAAGACAACCACAAAAACAAGAGGAAAGAAGAGTGTACATTTTCTGAGATAATTTAAATGAACAGAGGAAGGCTAGTATGTAACGACTTGGGTCCGACACCAATGTTAGAAAAAAAAAAAAAAAACACTCACTGTAGCAGAGGCAAAAGAAGGAACAATAATTTAAATAGAACACCAAGAAATTTTAAGAAATTAGCAAACCTCTCTCTTAAAAAGTTTTAAATATGCATGGACTCATAATAATTATAAAAACATAGTAGATGATTGGGTAAGAATACAAGCGCTTACTCTCCTGTCTCCAAGAAAGAATTACCACTTTCAATGACTCATGCACAAACTCACAGTCAAGTGACAGAACTTATAAAAATATAGTCAATGAATAATCCTGGTGTATTCTCGTACCTAATAACACAGATTTCAAGATGAATTTCAGAAGAGAATGGGAAAATTCATAAAGTTAGGACAATTAAAAATGCATATGCATTGAACACTGAGGGGCTTGGTTTCATAATACTTTTAGCTATAAAATGATTTAAAGTCCTAATACAAAAATAATTTGAAGATTTCTTTTTCCTATTCTCATACACAAAATGTTTGTCTAAACCAAAACTCAATGAAGAAATTTTAATGTCACATCTCACTGTGAGTTAAGTGAATTTAACAAATATTTACAAAACATACTATCAAAGGGACATGGAATACACTCTCTTCTCAGCAGTTGTAGGAGCAGTCTGGAAATTAGATTGCAGTCACAGCCACAGCCACAGAATAGTCACACATTCAGGAAAAATCTTGCCACCTTAGTGGAACTCTAAAAGAACATTCACAGAAGAGGTTTGCTTCCTAGGTGATACTAAATCCACTCAGTGTATGTTCACTTGCCTGTTCCTGATCAGCAAATATACATACGTGTATAAGAGTGTATATGCAATTAAATGCAGAAGTATTAAGGTTGAGAAAGTTTTATATAGTCCTGTCTAATGAAATTTTCATTGCACAGGTTATAAGGTGTCTTTCCTTAAGTTGAGTGTAACAGTTGTCTTTATTAGTAGAACCCTTGACTTTCAGCATAGTCTATTTTTTTATTTATTTATCTGATTGCATTATATGTATGCCTACTTAAACTGTCATACATTATACTCATGCTGGGAAATCTTGTTAATCTAGAACTCAACTTTTTTTTCAAATTATATATATATATATATATATATATATATATATATATATATATATATTCACATTACATCCCATTTGTAAATCCTTTCTTCTTATCTTTCTGTTCTCACCCTCCCTCTCTCTTTCCCCCTATTCCTCTCCACTAAACCTCTGACAGGAGAGGTTTTCCTCCCCCACCATCTAAACACAGCCTATCAGGTCTCATCTGGATAGCCTACAGCCCCTTCCTCTGTGTTTCCACAGAGCTTCTCAGCCAAGGGACAGTGATCAAATCCTGGGCACCAAAGTTCTTGTCAAAGGGAGTCCTCCATCATGCCCTTCCCCGTGTGGAGAATGAGCTGTCCATTGTCTACATCTGAACAGGGAGACTAGGTCCTTTGTTTTCAAGGTCTGTGATTCGTACGTCTTTGTGCAGGCCCCTCTGTGTCCAGATCTGCCAGCCTTGATAGTCTCCTGTGGAGCTCCTAACAATGTCCCCCATCCCCCTCCTTCCATCCTCCAACTCTTCTATATGACTTACAGCTCTTTTCCCAGGGACCAGCTGTAATTTCCAGTATCTGTTCCGATCCCCCAGTTGGTGGAGTCTTTCAGAGGACACTATGTATATGTGTATACACACACACACACACACACACACACACACACACACACATATATATATATATATATATATATATATATATATATATATATATGTGAGTGTATACTATGCATGTCTTTCTGGGTCTGGGTTACCTTAGGATGATCTTTCTCTAGTTCCATCCATTTGCTGGAAAAGTTCAAGATTTTCTTGTTTTTGATAGCTGAGTAGTATTCCATTGTGTAGAATGTATTAGAGTTTCTTTACTCATTTTTGAGTTGAGAGGCATCTAGGTTGTTTCAGATTTTGGCTATTAGGAATAAAGCTGCTATGAACATAGTTGAGCAAATGTCCTCATATGGTGGAGCATCTTTCTTGTATATAGCCTTCCTGTATACAAATGACAAAGGAACTGAGAAAGAAATTAGGGAAACTAAACCTTCACAATAGCCACAAATAATACAAAGTATCTTGATGTAACTCTAACCAAGCAAATGAAAGACTTATGTGAAAAAAATTTAAAGTCACTGAAGAAAGAAATTTAAAAAAAAATCAGAAGATGGAAAGACCTCCCATGCTCATGGATTGGGAGAATCAACACAGTAAAATAAATACATAAATAAATAAAAATATAAAAGCAATATACAGATTCAATGCAATTACCAAAAAATTTCCAGCATAGATCTTTAAAGAGCTAGAATTACCAATCTCAACCTAATATGGAAAAAACAAAAATCCCAGAATAGCTAAAACAATCCTATAAAATAAAGGATCTTCCCAAGAAATCTCCATCCTTGACTTCAAGCTGTACTCTGAAGCAACAGTAATAAAAACAGCATGATACTAGCATTAAAATAGTCTGGTTGATCAACTGACTCAAATTGAAGACCCAGAATTAACCACATGTCTATGGACACTTGAATTTGACATGGAAGCCAATTCCATACAATGGGGGAAAAGATAGCATGTTCAACAGATGGTGCTGGTCTAACTGTAAGTAGCTCATTCCTGACACTGAAGGATTCAGGTGATTGAATAAGGGCTTTAACTGGGGCATTGTCTTCCCCTTTATAAGGTGACTCCATTTTTTAAATTTATTCAGATTACATCTCAATTGTTATCCAATCACTTGTATCCTCCTATTCCTCCCTCCCTCCTGCTTTTACACTATTCCCCTCCCCTAGATCTATGACCAAGGGGGACCTCCTCCCCCTCTATATGGTCATAGGCTATGAAGTCTCATCTTGGTAGCCTGCCTATTCTTTCTTTGCGTCCATCAGGCCTCCCCACCAAAAAGTAGTGGTCAAATATGGGGCACCAGAGTTCATGTCAGAGTCAGTCTCTGCTCTCCACATAACTGTGGAGAACGACATGTACGTTGGCTCCATTTAAGTGTGTGTGTGTGTGTGTGTGTGTGTGTGTGTGTGTGTGTGTGCGTGTGTGTGTACACTTGTATTTCAGTAGGTTTCCACATAGCTTCTCAAAAGGCCTTTAGTGTTAATTGTCCTTTCACAAAGTCTTTTTTAAAATCTTCTCTCTCACCTACACCACATATACTCTGCTAGTTTCCCCTTATCTCTTTATAATACAACACTTAATTTTTCTCCTCTTTGGAAGATTCCCTTTTCCCATGGTCTTTTACTAGCTGCCTTACCTCTGTGGCTATTCTGATTAAAACACACATATCCGAAGCTTAAAAGCTAATATGCACATGTAAGACAAACATGAAATATTTATGTTTTTGGGACCTTATTATGTTTTGGAAATTTTGTCTTAAATGTCTTTGTTTTGATTTTCCTTTTTGTTGTCTTTTTATGTGTGTGAAAATATTAATATGTGAAGGAAAATATCAATTTGCATGTTATCAAGAACTAGTACATTAGATTTACCAAGATAGGAATGGTGTTATCTTCAAGGCTACCAAATATACATAGCCAAAGCACTATGAATGTAACATATATATAACTCTTGATTGTTTTGTGGTTCTTCTTGCTTTAAGTAGTTTATTGTATATATGTGTAATAATATAAATTTATATGTAAACATTTAATATATTTTTTAAAAAATTGAATAGAAGAAAGATCCTGTGCTGTCTTGCAAATCCTGCCCATGATGTTGTTAGGAAGTTTAGGGCCTACAGATACTGTGCATTCACAGGCAGACTAGCAAAAGAATTCCCCTGAAAGTCCCCAACACTGGAATCTCAGCCATATCCCTCATATGCAACAGTGTTCCTGGAAGCCTATTGAAATAATCAAATTGAATTGTTCTCAAAAGACACTGTGCCCAGGATCCTAAATCAGAAGAATCATGACTATATTGAAGTAAATTTTCCCTCACATCTTTGCTAGTGAATGAGTGTTGCTCTAATAGGATAATTTTATCAATAGCCTTGTAATTTTTTCTGATTATTCACAAATATAGAAAAAGGTATAATTTATATATCACATATATTTAACTTTAAAGACATATAAGAAATATTTAACTAGATTTTAGTTATACATAATTCATTTGAGATATACAGTATATATATATAATTTTCATATAGAAGTTTAAACATATAATGCATATGATTTACATTGCATATTATATATCTTGAATATTTATTTGTAGCAACCTTTTAGACAAGAGCATTTAAATTCGATGCTATAATAGTTTCTTTACACAAGCAGCATCCATTTTAGATTTTAATTATGTATTTTTTATTAAATACAATTTTATACTTACTTAAAATCATGAGGAGTAGATAAGAGCACTAAAAGTTTGTCCTCGATAACCTAGTAAAAAATAAAAGTCAAGATAAATAAAAGTAGTGTCTAGCCCCCCACCCCACAAAAAAGGTAGAGCTTTAGAAACTGGTGGTTTTGTTCTGTTTGTTTGTTTTTTGATAAGTATAGAGGTGAGAGGATCTGGCAGAAGTTGAGTAAGGAAAAAATTATGGCCTTATATTTCATATATGAAAAAATAAATAGAAAAAGAAAATGCTGTAACAAAATCTAATATTTTTATGCCAATTAAGTGATAAGAACATAAATCTAGAGAAGAATGAGGAATTTAGCACATAATTTTGCTAAATTTTGCAATTATTGAGAAACATGAAACATTTTATAGAGGATTTACAAACTGTTATTTTCCCAAATATATCTTGTAAAAGGATATAATTTTTCAAACGTATTACATGAGATAAAATATAAATGATTAAAATATACAAACTACTATGTTTCCCATAAATTCAAATCAGTTTTAGCTATATGTATGTGTATTAATTTAAAAGATAAAATAATCTCCTTTATGTTAATAATATTCTTGGTATCATAGTAAACCCTAATTAGTTTTCTGCTGCAATTGTTCATTTGAAAAGACAGAAGTATTATTCTACAGAAACACAACATGAGATTTGTTTCCATAATTATTTATTGTATATAAACTGTTTGTAGGGCTATCTTAAAAATCATAGCTATGGTGAAATTCTAAGTAGAAAATAGAATAAAATATATTTTGCAGGATAAATGGGTACATGCCAAATTTATATGATAGAAGAATTATGCACTGAATTTGATTTAGTGTTCTGTAGGGGCTACCAAATATTTTCTTCTGAAAGGGTATCTAAAAAGTCAATACCGACTGAAGATTCAAATGCATATTTAGGAAGATGTTAAAAACTTGAGAAGAATGGGGACTTTAGTATTTTGAGAATTTGCAATGGTAATTATTAAAGGTGAATATGATAAAGCAATATATATTATAGTGAATCATGATGATATTATAATTATCAGATCATTTGGAGGCTAAGGCTGAACCAGCCTTGATCGTATTGTGATTTATAACATTTAGTGAAGTAGAGATTTTTTTATTATATTATTTTACTTGTAACAAAATAAATAAATAAATATTGTTACTTTTTCAATTACTACTACTAAGTATTATAATGGTGTGGGGTAGCAAATGGTCATAACCTGTGTATTCATTAGGTGCTTATTTAAAACAAACTTTAGTTCATACAAATTCCTGTCTCAATATACACATTAGTGATAATTTTTTATTCCTCAAGATTCTAAACTTTTGAAGATTTCTGTCTCAGTACACATTCAGTCCTTAGTTTCTCAGCTGAGTTTCCCAGAAAGGATACCAATTACTGATAAACATCATGGTCATTTTTTTAGTGGGACCATCTGCTCACTTATGGCTTGAATCTGATGAAAAGCTGACTTCCCACAGGCTAGCAAACAGCTGTCAGATGGCAAAATACTTGTGATGATCCTGTGGCCTTCATAAATTTAAACAATATAACTAATAATAAATATTGGTATACTGTCATTGATACACGTTTGCATTTTACTTCAGAATGAAGTGAGGCGATTATAGCTACTGACTAGTCAATGTGTTCCTTCTATTCTGAGCTAGTTAAACACACACTTAAGAAATCATGATTATTATTATTTTTTTGTAATCTCTATCTTCTTAATTTTAGTATGGTAGGACAACATTTTCATTAGTAGTTCTTTTAATTTTCTTAAATGAAGTATTTATCGAGCAGCTTCAGTATGTGTTTTGAAGTGCATATGTGCTTGTTATTTTTGCATTGCCTTATGAAATTCTTCACAAAACAACTGAAAAGGGTGAGACTCTTTCTTCCAGCTCCGGGTTTTTGAAGGTGTAATACATGATCAACTGTGCATAGGGACTTGGACAGTGGGAACATGTAACGTATTTGCTTCCTTACCTGAGCGCACTCAGGACTGAGAGGCAGAACGCAGTGCTGGAAAGGACACTTAAGGAGAAGGCCCTTGTGTTTCACCTCCTAAAGCTTCCACAACTTCCCCGAAAAACCACTGGAAATGAAGCGTTGATAATGTGAACCTGTTAGGGATATTTCACATTCAATCTCTGTAACTCCATGTGTTTCTTCCTTAAGTTTCCAAGCTCAGGCATGGATGAGTATGTGATGCATGAAGAAAATGTTTTACCCATAATCTCAAGGACAAATGAATCCTGATATAAGTCATCAAGGACAAGTAATAATTACATAAATGGCAGAAGCACTCATTTAAGAGGATTGTGGGTGGGTTTTCAAACCAGAAATCTTTGGGAAAATGCCAAATACTATTATGTGAAAAAAAATGGCCCTGATGAAAAGACTAATTGCATTGTAGATGACCAGTCCCACTATCCATCCATCATTTTTCTCTTTACAACTGTCCCATGACCTCTAAGGATTTTGTGTTGTCGGTGATAACACTCCGTGTCATCTATTTTTGGGGAACACAAAGCATTGCTCCTTCTGTTTCTTTTGAATTTGCTCCATCCCCCATCTTTGCCTCCTCTGTTTCCACCCTTTACTGATAAATACTCCTCAAAATGTTTCAGAGGTGAGCGCTTCAAGATTCTACCGCCCTCTCTCTTGTAACTCTCTTCCTGTGCTGTAGTATTACATGTTATAACACCCATTAGATTCCCAACGCTGTTTCATCTACTCAGCTCAGAATCCACTGTCAGTGCTCTCCAGAAGACACCCTAGAAAGTGCTCTTTGATATGCACACTGAAAATTAGCCAAACTGTCAAAGTGTTTCTTTATTTCATATACAACCTTTTGGTGTTTTATTTGTAGTGTCTTATTTCGTCATTTGATGTTCTACTGTAAGCAATGAATCTTGTCCTTCTAATGGAAGAATTTATTTTCAGTAGAGAAAGTCTAAGTGTTTTTTCTCAACAAAGAATGTGTAACATGGTAATAATATTACCAAGCATTCGTGTACAATGTGTAATACATTGGAACAAAAAATGAGAAACTAGGATTCCTAATTATGTTCATCATTTCAAGTGAAGCATGTTCTGAACTCAATAAGTATGGATATCCAATTTGAGATTCAACAATGCTTTCACTGAATGCACCTATCTGTCTGTTGTTTCAAATTTTCAATAAAGAAATAGAAAAAATATAGGACAAGTATGAAAGTTTACAATGGGTTCTCTTTTAGTTTTCAATATGACTTGACAACTTGAAGTATGTATTAGATTTTAATCTATAAAGTCTATGCTTCTATAAAAATAAGATCAAACTATGTTCTCTCTATTATCCATATGTAGTGATTTTTAAACTGTTTTTGTTATAGCAATAACATACATTTTTTTATTTAAACTAAGCCTGAGGTAATTTTCTTCTGTAGAAGAAATTTTATGTCATATTAACTGACAATGAAGTGGTATTGGCATTTATTATTTAATAAATTATTTTAATCAATAACATATATCTAAATTAAAAGAGACAGAAAATAAATGTTACTATTTCCAAACAAGAACAGTATATGGAGACAGCAAGCTGAAAATGAATATTTTCTAAATTTCTGCTCCAAAAATTTCCTTTTCATTTATATCAATGTACCTGCATGATTATTTTTCTTTTTATAAAGCAACTAAATTATACTTAAATTTAGACATTAATTTAGTACATCACAAAATTACATTCAGAAATAATAATGTATTATTATATTACATTGCTCTGAAAAAAATTACAATAATTAATTTGGGCAGTTAAAATACATATATAATAAACATATAATACTTTCTTCATTGTGATTTTTAAGAGCTGTTCTGTGAAAGCATCTAACAATTTATACATAGTACTATAATAGCACTAGGAATTATAAAAATACTTTTGTATAGCATAATCTTAGGTTGCTTATTCACTCTTTCATGTGACTATGGACTTGAGATTTTAAAAAATTTTTATTTAGATGGCCTGTAAGTGTTACTTCTATCTCGATTTTTTTAGTTCTTTTTATTATTAATTTATTCATATTACATCTCGATTGTTAGCCCATCCCTTGTATCCTCTCTTTCTTTCCTCCCTCCCGCTTCCCCCTCTACTCCCTTCCCCTATGTCTGTGACTGAGGGGGACCTCCTCTCCCTGTATATGCTCCTAGTGTTACAAGTCTCTTCTTGGTGACCTATTATCTTTCCTCTGAGTGCCACCTGGCCTCCCCATCCAAGGGACATGGTCCAATATGGGGCACCAGAGTATGTGTGAAAGTCAGATCCCCTTCTCCATTAAATGGTGGAGAATGCCCTGTCCATCGGCTAGACTGGGTAGGGGTTCGAAGTTTACTGCCTATATTTTCCTTGGCTGATGCCATAGTTTGAGGAGGACCACAGGGCCCAGACCCGCCTGTAGTTTTCCAGGACCCTCTGGATCCTTCTATTTCCTCATTCTCCCAGGCTTCTCACCCCTAAAGTCTCAATAGGATGTCCTTCCCTCTGACCCACTTTCCTGGTAGGTAAAGTTTTTCATGGGGGCATACCCCTTGGACTAGTGTCTTGATATAAGTGAGTATATACCATTTGACTCTTTTTGCTTCTGGGTGAACTCACTCATTATGATAATTTCTAGTTCAATCCATTTGTCCACAAATTTCGGAAATGCAAATCAAAATGACACTGAGATTCCATCTTACACCCATCAGAATGGCTAAGATCAATAACTCAACTGACACCACATGCTGGTGAGGATGTGGAGAGAGAGGAACACTCCTTCATTGCTGGTGGGAATGCAAACTAGTACAGCCACTTTGGAAATCTATCTGGTGCTATCTCAGAAAACTGGGAATAGGGCTTCCTCAAGACCCAGATATTCCACTCCTTGGAATATACCCAGAAGATGCACTACCACACAACATGGACATTTGCTCAACCATGTTCATAGCTGCCTTATTCATAATAGCCAGAACATGGAAACAGCCTACGTGTCCCTCAGTAGAAGATGGATAAAGAAACTGTGGTATATTTACACTATGGAATATTACTCAGCTATTAAAAACAAGGAATTTCTATCTCGATTTTTAAACAGCTAAATATTTGCTTTGGAGAACTAAATGTCTTTCTCTTTAAAACCCTCACAGACACTGTCTCCACCTTTCTTTTAATCATCTCTAAATGAAAATCATTTAAATCCACTCTAAAGGCTGCATTAAAATTTTCTTTTAAATAAGTGCAACAATTATAGTTCATATATCTAATTTTTCTGTCTGGCTGTGTTCTATATCGACTTAATAGTTTTGATGAATTTTATTTCTAGAGAGTTATAACTTATGATCAACCTACATTATATCCATAAACTTTAGAGTTAGGTCACTGTACCTACTTACCAGAAGCTAATTTTGTATTTAATAATTATTGAATAATTATCATTTTAATATTGCATTTTTATTTTGTGTATATATGGTGTGTATGGAGTGTATGTGCACATGACTGCGATGCTATGGAGGGCAAGGGAGGAAGTTAAATCTTCTGGAGCTAGAGTTACACTCATTTGTGAATAAAACATACTCATAACAACCTAATCGTGTCTCTAGTCTTATCAGGAAATGTTTATGATGTAGTTACGTAATTTTCACCAGTGTGCATTTGTGATTATGTTTTTAGACAATCACATTCTCTTGTATTCTTTTCCCAGAATAAAAACTAGCCTTAAAGAAACATTTATCCTACTAGTTAATGCCAAGAAAATGCTTTCAACATACGTCAAAATTGAAAGTTATAGTGACATATATTTATACTTTTTAAATGTATTTAGAATTTCAGTTTATTAAAATTTATGAATATTTTACTAATACATAGAGTTACCACAGTTTTAATAGCTTTTAAAAATAGTGAAATGAAATTGTCATTAATTTTTGTTTTATTAATTGGAAGTATAAAAACAAAGAAATATATGCCATCAAGCATATGATACTATAAGCAATAGCCTGTTTCCTGAATATACATGTCAGATTGGCAATGAGACACATAATTTTGCAATTTAAAAAGGACTTATCAGGGCACTAGTCCACTCTGACCACTCTGTATTATGTAACTCCTCTGTGTGCTTCAAGTAGCATCCTGACAAACACAGAACTGCCTAATTTGGAAGAGCAGCCTCACTTAATTCAAGACAGATCATTTTAAAGGATAAGATACTAATTTTAATTTACATAGCAACAAAGTATTTTTTCAGGAGAACAGATTAATATGAAATGATTTGTGTATGTGAATATACATCACTTAAATATCTACTTGGCTTTCTTTGAATTCTCATAAACAGTTCATTCCAAGAAATGTTTATCATTGTGTGTACATTATTTTATTGTACACAAGGCTCATTCATCTTTGCTACCTAATACTCTTTTTATGTCATGTTAATAGTGGGAGAAACACCATCCTCTTATTCATTTGGTGGAGTACTTTTCTCATATAGATGAGACAGAATCAGGTCTGTTACACGAATGTGTGTTGATAACCATTTGCATTTGGTGCCTGTTAGCAACCTCTGCAGGGTTACATATATACAAATTGATTTTGTGCTAAACATCTTCCAAATATTTTCCATTGGAATAAGAATAGGAATTTAAATTATTACAGCAAGTTTGAGGACCTCTACCTTAGCTCCCTGAGCGTTCTCATATTGTTTTACTTGCTAAATATCTGTCTTTGTTTTGGTCTCTAGGGTTGTGTAATCTTTACTTTCTAAGAAATTTGTTCCCACATTTGCTGCTATCTTGTTCAGTGCTTTTGCTGATGAATTTTTTTCACTTAATAAAGTATTCTCTGCACATCAAGTGCAGGAGAACAGGCTGAAACATGTCTTTTTACTTTCTCACGTACTCTGGTGCCTCACATTTGACCATGTCCCCTGGATGGGGAGACCTGGTGGCACTCAGAGGAAGGATAGCAGGTTACCAAGAAGAGACTTGATACCCTATGAGCATATACAGGGGGAGGAAGTCCCCCTTAGTCACAGTCATAGGGGAGGGGAGTAAGGGGAAAATGGGAGGGAGGGAAGAATGGGAGGATACAAGGCATGGGATAACCATTGAGATGTAACAAGAATAAATTAATAAAAAAATAACTTATTCACATTACATCCGGATTGTTATCCTCTCTTATCTCCCCTTACAAACCTCCCTTCCTCTTCTGCCCTATTGCCCTATACCTCTGATGGTGGTGCTGGGGACAGGGCTCCTCACATACTGCTTGGCCACAGCCTATCTGGTCTCATCTGAATAGCCACCATCCTCTTCCTCTGTGTGTCTGCAAGACCATCCTGCCAAGGAGCAGTGATCAAACTGTGGGCACCAAAGTGCATGTTAGTGATTCAGCAGCAGTTGCCCCCCACACACACACACAACGGAGAATTAGGTATGTTCATAGCAGCTTTATTCCTAATAGCCAGAATCTGGGAATAACCTAGATGTCTCTAAACTGAAGAGTGGCTAAAGAAACTGTGGTACATCTCCACAATGAAATGCTTCTCAGTGACTCAAACCATGAAAACCTCGAAATTTGCAGGCAAATGGATGGAACTAGAAAAGATCATCCTGAATGAGGTAACTCAGACCTGGAAAGATACACATGGCATATACTCACTTATAAGTGGATATTAGCCCAACATAGGTGGTCTTTGAAAGACTCCGCCAGCTGGGGTTCTGGACAGATAGCTGTACTGTACTCTGTGCTGAGTGCAGAGAATTGTATGGAAGAGTGGAGGCATGGAAGGACCCAGAGGGGTTAGGAGCCTGTGGATCTGAAATCAGGAGTGCCTGTACAAACTGATATACCAACCAAGGACAATGCATGCAGTGAAACATGTGTTTAATTTCCACTGTTCTGTTGTGTGTTTTTCATATTACCAACTTTGATGCATCTTATTATTTTCAAATGATACAATCAAGTTCTAATTTTTGAAATATGTACATTTCATATGTTCTAGTAGACTTGAAATATATAAAAATAATTCATTTCCTTTGTATAAGATATATGTGTGTGCATATATATATATATTGCTAGGAATTTAAAAATGCACATACAATCAAACTCTTATTTTATTGTTAAAAACTCTAAGTATTCTTGTGCCTTGTTTTATGCAGAGAACCTGAATATGTGTGAAAACATCACTACATGAATCTGAACATTGTTTTGTTCTAATTTTCATGTTTTTTTAATCTTTATTTTAAATTTTATGATTGTATTCTCTGACAGTTTCTTATTTTACATGAAGAACTTTGCCATTGTTTTTATGAAAGATGCAGAAAATTTAATTAAGGAAATTTTTAATTTGGGGCAGACATTACAAGTGTCCTAGAGAAGTGTCTACACTGAGACAATAGGAAAAATGTGGAAAAGCCTGAAGTACAACATATCCAAATTATATTTGTACATTTTAATAAACAAAAATAAACAATATGAATAGCATTCAAATACAGATGCTGACATATTGTAAAACTTTTTTATGTAACCTAGTAAGATATTTCAATCATAAAATAAAGAACAAAATGAGATTCCTATAGGATGACCCATCAGTTTTAATAATTATCTATTATAACTAATATATTTCATTGCTATGATTCAATGGTCATGTTCCATGTAAGGTAATCTGAGTCACAAGAAACAAAAACTATAACCTTTATTGTCTTCATATTCATTAAATATAATGAATAAAAATACTCAGAATAATATACTTACATATGCAGGTTGAGAAAAAATTAGAACTGAGGAAAAATCTATAGCATTTAATTTACTGTTTCAATATTATTAAGGATATGTAGACAATAAATAAAATGTAGCCACTCCTCTTACTATCTCTAATCATTATTGAATCAAAATAGGTTTGTTTAATAACACATATTAAATACACATACATATACTCATTGATATTGATAGGGAATCATCTATATCCATAAAGTCTATATAAGCCTTTGCAATTCTGTGTGTCAAAGTGCCAAGAAGAACTGTGTATTATAAATTAAGAGTGTAATTAAACATAATTATATAGCTACTACAGAAGGTAATCCATATGTTCTTGCAAAATTAATAAAGTTCTAAAATGAAACTATAAAATTTCAATAGTTGCTTTAATAATTTGCTCTTAATTATATATTTTGAAATCATACTTAGCTATGATTAATTTATAAAACGTATTTTCTCTAATCATTTTTTTTAGGATGACTAGCATCAATAATAAGATATTCAGTGTTTATATATCAATATAGTTCTTCTTTATTTTTTCAGTAGTTGGGAAAAATAAAATCTCTCAAAAATGTGTTGGAAAATAGAAAGCAACATTCCAAACTAGGGACAAACTGTATCTGGCTGTCAACCATCAGGGTGTGTTGTAGGAAGTGGTAGGAAACTATTTACAGAGTGATAAATCTCAGTAGAGACAAAACTATGCTATTTAATTTCCCTGCAATATTTCTTAGTAACTCAACTAAACAGAGCAGATGGTGTAAATCTAAGATTTTGATGTCTTACTTAGATAAAAACAGTAAATTCTGCTAGCTATTACATTTGAAATACAGTTTATTCCAACAGCATATTATGGGAATCTTATTGGTTCTTTCCTTGACCTTTGGGCTGTTTTTATTGGGTAAATTTGGACATTTTTAACCATCATGCATTTTAAATAGTCCATAAAGTATTGTTATTTGTGATTTACAAATGTTGTAAAGAAAATATGACTGATATATTGAGAGTCTTGCTTACTGTTTATATTTTTGAGTTTTTTGTGTTATTTTCTCAAGAATACTATTTTTTTCTTATTTTCTTATATACTAAAGTATGCATTTTAAAATATTTTTTAATTTAGAAATATTTTAAGTTTTTCTTTTTAAATTATTAAGCTGTGTTTTTCTCCAAATTGCAAAAGGCAACATGTTTTCTAATATTATAAATATTAAAATATGATTTTCCAAAATTTTATTTTAAAGAAAGTTATGTATATGGTCTTATAAAACTTGACTTTAAAAATTGCTAAATGCAGTATTAGCAAAATAAAAAGTTTTGTTCTATATTTGTAAAGTCCCACAGCTTTCAAATCAATTTCATCAGTAGTGTTCTTTCTTTTCCATGCATTTTTCTGTTACAGGTGGTCAATGGCTTCCAGAAAACACTTACCGGAAATTCCAGAAGTTAAAAATGTGTAAGTTTTAATTTTCTGAAAATCATGAATGGTGTTGTATCATCCTCTTTGATTGTCCTGTCCTGTATTATCCTTGACATAAATCATTCACTGTACAGAATATGAGCGTTTCATTGACTCTTGTCCCTTAACTACTCAGTACCCACATCAATAGTCACATTCCCTTGGTAACGCAGTATTTGTATTTAATGAACTTTCTTTTCTTTTTTCTTCTTTTTCTTTCTTTCTTTCTTTCTTTCTTTCTTTCTTTTTTCTTTCTTTTCTTTTCTTTTTCATTTTTGTTTTTCGCCACAGGCTTTCTTTGTGTAACAGAGCCCTGGCTATAGTGGACTCATTTCGTAGACAAGACTGGCTTGGAATTTACAGATATCCTGACTTTGCCTCCCAAGTGCTGCGATTCAAGGCATGTGCCACCACACTCTGCTTTCAAGCAACTGTCATTTATTGAATAATTAACTCACATCTGAGAGATCATAGTAATAGCACTTTTGTTTTAAGGTATTCTTAGCAATTCTAATTTATTGAGTTATCATTTTAATCTTCTGTTGTTCTTTATTTTTATTATCTTAAAATTTAGATATGTATGTAATATATTTTCATCATACTCTCCATTAGTTTCCCTTCTAACTTCTTCCAGAGACCTTCCCGTCTTTATTCAAATTTCACTTCCTCTTTAAAAACTCATTAAGTCTTATCTACCTTTGCTCTCCAAATGGCCATATAAAGCCAGCCACTAGAGAATGAAAACCTATGAGGGACAATTTCCCACAGAAAATGACTTTCCTTTCTCTAGCAACCATCTACTGTCAGAGCTTCTCGGCTAAGTGTAGGCATTATGAGACCCTAAACAATTTATGTAATAATTATCAAAAATTTAATTTTATGCTTGTCTTGGGCAAGCAATCAGAGACAATGGAAAGGGGTGTATGTATTTGTACAAATAGCACATACAAGATTTAGCATTTTCTGTGGTTTCAGGTACTCAGTATTGTAAAGTTACTTTTTCTTGCCTGACATACTGTTTTCTCAGAGGCTTATTGCCTCCACCTGTTAACTTGGGTAAAGTGTTAGGTTGTTGAGTGATAGTATGATAAAGTTTAGAGTTCCTATTGAATTTTGGGTTATGATTAAGGCAATGAGAAGTGGGATGGAGCCTACTAGGGTATAGAATAGGAAATACAGTCCTGCATTTAGTCGTTCTGTTTGATTACCTCATCGTGTAATAATAATGAGTGTAGGGATTAGGGTGGCTTCAAATAGAATATAGAATATGATTATTTCGGTTGCAGAGAATGTAATAATTAAGAGGATTTGTAGTAGGGTGAGTATAGAGATGTACAATTTTTTATGAGTGGGTTTTTCTTTTTTTATATGGTTTTGGCTGGCTAAGAGTATTAGAGGTAGAAGTCAAGTTGTTAGGATGATTAGGGGTGTAGAGATATGGTCAGAAGATAGGGAGGTAGAGAGAGTTGTATAGTTTTCGTCTTGTCATAGGAGGGTTAAGCTGATCAGGCTAATTATGAAGCTGTGTGATGTTATGTTAATTCATATAAATTTGTTTTTTGATAATCAGATTAGGGGTAAAAGTATGGTTGAGGCTATGATGATTTTTAGCATTGTAGGGCATTAAGATTTTGTACATAATCTGTTCCGTATGTGTTTGAGACTTTTACTAGTAGGGATAATCCAATGGCTGCTTCGCATGCTGCGAATACTAGAATAATAATGGGAATAGGGAAAAAGGCTATTGAGTTGACATTCAGGGATGACACAGATATTATAATGAATAGGGAGAGTATTATTCCTTCTAAGCATAGTAGTGAAGACATGAGGTGTGAGCGGAATATTAGGGTGCCTAGGAGTGATAGGGAGAAGGCTAAGGTTAAATTGATGTAGATAGGAGACATTTGGTAATTATGGTGGAAGCCATAATCTAATGAGTTGAAATCATTAATTTTAGTTAAACTAATTACCAGTTATTCTGTTCATTCTAGGCCTTTTTGTGCCCATTCATGGGCTAGCTCTAGTGAAAGAATTGAAATTAGAAGAAATGCGTATAGTATTATGTAATATACTTTGTGTGTTTGAATAGCTCAGGGGATTGGGAGCAACAGTGCGATCTCTAGGTCGAATAGGAGGAATGTGATGGCTACTAGGAAAAATTTTATAGAGAAAGGTAGACGGGCTGAGTCGATAGGGTCGAAGCCGCATTCATAGAGATTTGCTTTTTCTGTATAAACATTAATTTGGGGTATTCCGGAAAGTTTCTAACTTCCATACAACATAGTCTACACGTAGAATGTTCCAGCCTCCGAGACTTACTGCTGCATAACCTCAATGTTTCTGTTCTTTCTGAACTCTGGCTGCCTGGTTCAACTCTGCTCTTCTGGCTCAAACTCCTCTCCAAGATGACTCAATCTGTTTCTCAGTTTCTCACTGAATTGCTCTGCTAGGCTTCAAACTAACTTTAACAATCTGTTCTAATATTCTGGCTACTTCTGACTTTTTGGCTTCTTTGGTATTTACCTGTGCCTGTCTTGTTCTCTCTTCGACCACTCTCTGAAAAACTATCCCAGTAGGAGCTGCCTCTGAGTTCCACGAATTGAATAACCATGAATTAAACTCCATTGCATTGCATCTCAACTCACTCTCAACTGAACTGCCTGAACAGAACTGTCCAGAACTCATATGTCTCCATATAATGAGTGCTGGGATTAAAGGAGTATACCACCATGCCTTGGACCTAAGCTTTTCTTTACCTAAAACTTTATACCAGCTTGGCATTGATCTACTTGCCTGTGTCTGTGTTCCATCAGGATCACATAGACCTAGAAGTTGCTTGGATGTGATCTCTCACTCTCTATGTTCACTTCCTGTCAACAGGTTGCTTGTTCAGCCTCTTGATTTATGGTTGTCTTTAGTTAATACTGGTTATAGAAAGCTCTTAGATTAAAAGAATGTGCTAGGCCTGAGCCACATCACAATGATAAACAGTATTTTTAAGTACAAAATTGTGGGTTTACAGTGTGATCTAATATTCTGCAACACATTGTGGACCTTACAAGGATCTCTTGGTGACAAAAGTTGTGAAACTCCATACATTTCAGTGTAAAGAAACTTAATATCAAATTCTAGAGTATCATCTGATATAAATGGAACATTTGATCAAATACATTAAAGTATGTTAGAAAATGGACACATATAATAAAGTGGATAAACTCTGAGAATATAAGTTTCAAGTAACATAAGTAGGGAGGATCAGACTGCTTCTAATATTATGAAGAGACAGATTTGTCCTTGTAAATCCTGTAAGGATACCTCATTTCTCAAAAACAGAAATAAAATACTTCTGAATATTCTTTATCATGACATTTATTGCTATTATCTTTATATGCTGGGAATGGGGGGAAAAAAGGTTTTTTTGTTGTGTTTTGTTTGCTGTTTTTGAAAAGCCCATGTAGAAGAAATAATCCCACAGTTCCCACTCAGATTTTCAGTCATGATGACGAGTGTCATCCCTTTTAATAATGTGCAATCATTCTGGGAGACAATGACACTCCAGGATGGACAACTTCAGACTCTGAGATATTGTGATCAGGAAATTTTGTCTCACCTACTGTATCCAGTGCCATAAAGTGTAATAAATTCCAATGTTTAACAGGCAAGGCTGTGGGAAGCCACAGTATTCTATTGTGTGCCTTGCCCCAAGAAGTCACCTGGCATGTAGCTAGCTTTGCCTCAAAAGTAGTAAACAAGTCCTTATTAGGGCATGGCCCGCTGCCTGCAATAGTTCCGCTTTCAAGAGCCAATAGAGTACGAAAACGTGGCGTTGCTTGATTGGATGCTTGGATGTCTATAAAAGGGTATGAGGGGAGTGGTTGGGGGGGAGAAGAGCACAAGAAGAGTCTGAATAAACTGCTTGAGAGAAGGACCGAGTGCCACGTGGGACGCGACAGAAGGCAAGAATGGGAAATTTTAAAACACCTTCATCCACCTAATTTGTAAAAAAGAGCAAATAGTGGGGAAAAACTCACTTCCTATAACCTACAAATTTTACCATAGATTGCTGCTAGTGGAAGAAAGTTTAAAATTTTTTAAAAATGTGAACAACTAGAAAATATGTGGTTATTTTAATTTGTAAGAATATTAATGAATAAAATTAACTAGCATCTTAGCAAATTTTCATTAATATACTAGACTCACTTATAAAGTATGACTCTGTCATCGACGGCCAAAACAGAGTAAGCAAGTCCTCAATAGTTCCTGCCTCACAAATATGTCTGTCAGATATATTGAGCCACAAGGGTGAAGAAGATGTTCCAATGTTATTGAGAGTCTCTGTCATCTTCTCATTTGGAAAGCTACTAACCTGCACTCCTGGCATACTCAGATAATCAAGTTTATTCCTTCTCAAGTCTCTGAGGGAGTTGAAGACTAGATAGCTTAGTTTTACAATGAAGCTTAATTGTTTAGGGGTTAACGTTTTTAGGTCTAGATAGGGTTCTAAGTTGATAATGATAATATGTGATAGAGATTGATTTACATTCAGAAAATTAGATATACCAAGATAGGAAAAATGTCTTCTTCAAGCCAAAATACTAAGAATTTATATAAATCTTGATTGTGTCATGGTTCTTCTTACCATAGGCATATGGTATATACATATAAAAATAAAATAATTAAAATAAGTAGGACTCTGTCATTCTTTGTTTTATTTCTTTTGTAGGGATTGTATTTTTCTCTTAATGGT
>OU015748.1:37268152-37281232 GCA_907169655.1 Acomys percivali | reverse complement strand
TATATATATATATATATATATATATATATATATATATATATATATTTCCTACTTCTTTTAAATATAAAGTCAGTTCTAATTCATCCTGCAGAGTACCTTTTATCCATTCTTCAGCTCTCAGCTTGGACAGCTTGCTTTTTAAACACTTCCATTCAAATTAGTTGCATTCTTTGTTGTTTTGGATGAAAATCCTAAATGCTTTTCTTTATTAATTTCTTTATGCTTTGGGAGTCCACTGACACTGTTGGGATAAAAGAGGGCTCTCTGGTTTACTTTTATTACTGCTTTCTAAAGAAGTTAACTTATTATAAAATGATATTTATTGACTAAGTTGTATAATATAGAAATCAAATATAATTTTTATTGCCACAGTTAGTGATTTGTTTTTTCGCATTTAATTTTCAATACCTTTATCTAGTATGTATCTATATTATCAAATTATTTCTTTAAAAAATTTTTATTCTTCCCCATTATTATAGTGAAATGACATAAAATTATTTGAAAGTGTCTTCTGTAATAAAATGCTGGGATATGTCATATTTGCCTTCCATCCCATTTTACTGTTAAATACTTACTCAATTGCTTTTATGTACAAAGCTCAAGAGAGCATTCTCTAGCCATTACTGAAAACAAAATTATTCTGGATAGTAAGTAATTGTTGAACAGGGTATTGATGTTTTAATTAGCCATGTTAACATATGTAGGGCTTGAAAGAGAAAGCCTTTGTATACTCTCAATTAGTAGTTTACTTTAGAGAGTTTTTATTTTGATTCATATCTCATCTTACTAAAAAGAGACAAATTATTGTATTAGAGTATCATTGGCATATAGTAAATTCTACCTTAATATATGTATTTTTATATTAAAGATAAGCATGCATAACAAACAATTATATTAAGGAAGCAAGGCATACTAACAATTCCAATCTTTATCTATGGCTTTACTATTAGTGAATATAAGAGATTATATATGATTATATAATTATGTTATATAAGATTTATTCTTTCACTAATGTTTTATCTGCAGTTAGATTTACACTGTTTTGGGTTATAGTAAACATTTTTCCACTGCTAATAATAAAGCTAAGGAATGAGACATAATTCATTAAAGAAAAATTTTAATCAGAAAAAGTATCATTCAGCAATCAGTTCTTTTGATACAGGGAGTGTGACATGTTTCTTAAGTTATAATTTATTATGGTAAGCAACTGAAATTTTATTAGGTTACCTAATGCAAGGAAGTGAACAAGAATGAACAGTCACTGGAAAATAATGGTATCATGTCAGTTTCATAATGAAGCAAACTTGATGTATTGAATGCCTGCCAAGTTCTGCAAAGTCATTATTAAAGAACTGGTATGTTGATGTTTCAATACATTTAAACTAACTCTATTCATTACTGCACAAGAGCTTTCAACATCATGGTCTTCATCTTCTAAAGTTCTGATTCACGTGTGTATATTTTTTCTAATATCTTCTCATATCTACATCTAAAATACAAGGCTGGTTTGCAACAAACACTCAAAGAACCCTCAAACTGTGTTCCTCAAATGTTTTACTTGACACTTTATAAGGTTTTTATGGACATCTTATACTGATGATAGTTTTCATCACATCTCCAGCAATCAATATTCAATATTCAATAATTATATATCAAAAGCATGAATGTGAAATGTTGAAAGTGCTATACCATTGACTATTACACATTTAAAGGTCTGCATTTATTATTGGTAATTATGTCTGGATATTTGATACTTTTTCATAGTTTTAATCTTTTTTTCTTCAAATTGTATATTGAATTCACCTCAGGCAGTTAATTGCTTCTCTAGATACTTTTAAGGACACCAGGGCAACAACATCTTCTAAAATATGTAATTATTATTCACAGTGAAATGTCTCTCAGCTATTAACTTTATTTAAACTGACAGAAACTGAAAAATATGAGGAGTTTTCTAAGTGACATGTCAAGAAAACACATGAGATTTGGGAGGAAAGTAAGGGTAAGGTGGATTTTTGAACATAGAACTGCAAGTTGAAAGTTGTGAATCTTTGTGTTTTGGTAGAAACTATATGTAACCAACAAAAGTACATATGTCCGTACTGTTCAGAATAAGAATGGCATTTTAATTAAAATATATCATTAGATTTCTCTTTCTACATCATATTCCCTCTCTCTTCCTCTCACCAAATGTCTTTTTCTTTTTCTCTTGCTCATTCTCAGACTCTCTCTCTCTCTCTCTCTCTCTCTCTCTCTCTCTCTCTCTCTCTCACACACACACACACACACACACACACACACACACATGAAAACACATAGATGTCCTTCTATGTTAAAAACTCCAACTCTAAAACGTTAAATCACCATACATCTGTATCCCCAGTGTTTGCAGATTTACAATACAGCTGTACTCTGTAAACTTTTATCAGTAAAGGTATGATGCAATACTTAAGTATACCCCAGAATAAGTAGTCTTCTTTCCATGGCCAGATTATTGAAAACTATCAAAATATATGTTAACAGTTTTGATTTTTAAAATTTAAAACTGCTATAATTATCTTTACTTCTGGTTCTTTAACTCTAAATTTGAATTTTCCTATTGTTTAAGCTGTCTGACTAGGCTCTGTCTTCAGTTTTCATACTTGCTGCTCTCCTGCTTGTTATCCGTATTTACACCAACCTCTTGGTTATATTCCTATCAACAGAACCTATCTATTCAGAGTTTGATTGCTGTCAGGTAGATAGATGTTGAGTGTGTCTTATTGACTTCTCTGGTGCCGAGGACTCAAAATTTCAGTGTCACTGTCATTTTCTAGTTGGAAATCCCCGAAGAATATGTTGAACAACTTTTGTTCAGCTTTAAATATTATTGAAGATTTATTTTGGTAGCCATCTATGTAACTTTGCATTTACATATTCTTTTTTTTGAGTTTTCTAAATATTTTATTGAAATTTTTAATTCCATGTTTATATCAGCATGAATATTCTTCAGTTTTTCTTTTTATTTTTGTGAAAATGGTATACTTTTATTATTTCGCCACTGTTTCATTGTTATTTTGTTTTGTGTTATAATAAGGATATGTATAAGTAAAAAATAAAAAAAATATTTAATTGAAATAAAGAAAGCATTTACATTTTCTTAATTAAAATTTAGAATGCCAGAATTAGTGTCTGTCAGACGTTGTTTATCTTTCTTATTTGGGCCCTTCAGTACCAGTGTGGCTCTGTGTAAGTCTTGGAGGTTCTCAGCTCCTGTTTCTTATAAAAATACTTCATGGGATGATGCATGGAAAGTATGTCTAATGAATGACACATATTGTATCACCTGTTATTTTTAATATATTTTATTAATTTATTCATATTACATCTCAATGGTTAGCCCCTCCCTTGTATCCTCCCATTCTTCCCTCCCTCCTTCCCAATTTCCCCTTACTCCCCTCCCCTATGACTGTGACTGAGGGGGAACTCATATATGCTCATAGGGTATCAAGTAGTTTCAAAACAGGTGAGAAAACTGAATATTTATCTTACAAGTACTATGAAGTTACTGAAATAATATGTTAAGTTGAAAATAAACAAAAAATACTCTTCCATTGAGGAATCATTTGAAACAAGTGAAAAGTCACATATACACAGGAGAGGATGCTTTTAATTTAAATAGTTAACTTTGTCTTTGAGGATTTTCAATTTTAATCAGGAATACAAAAATCCTATGATAGTGTTGAAAGTGTAAAGGACCCAAAGTTAGTAACATAAATGTAAGAGTCACTGTCAAAAAACATAGAGAAAACATGGAAAAGAAACACACAGGAAAGGAAACTGGGAAGATCACTGTGAGAAGAAATAAATCTGATATACCAACCTGCCTCCATCTTCGGATTAAACACCATCTTGTAATAAACTAGGTTTTTGCCTATTCATGCTTCAACCGCTGTTTCTCAAAGATCTGGCTATGTGCCTCCTTTATACTTAACTACAATTGGTTCTGTATAATCCGTTACAGGAAATGGCAATTATGTCTGTTAAAAAAGCATCTAGCAACCTTACCTTTATTTTAAAAGCTTATTTTGACCACGTATGACAACATTGTTATGATTAATCTTGCTATGCCCACCATGCAACTACATATTTATTTCAGGAGGGCATTAGGACTGACTTGCTATAGTATTGCTCTGCTCCTGTAACACCACCTAGTTTGCTCACTGAGTCCCGCATTTAGAAAACACCCACCATTGAGCTTTGAAAACCTTGCTTTCCTCACAGCAAATGACACCTTCTCAAATTTTCCCTTGGGGGGAGGCAGCTCATATACATGAATAAAGAATCTTTGCTTTAATTAGTTGTTTTCTTTGATCAATTTGGCCTTGATGGTTTGAGTTGCTTGTCTTTCTCCCTGAGTTGTCTTTTGTATTATGTGAACATGGAAGAAGCCAACAAAAGAAAAGTTTACATATAGTCTTTAAATCCTGTACATGATGTAAGTTTTATTTAATGAACACAGTCTTGAAGACTTTGTCTAGATGATACAGGAGATAAAACAATTTCTGAGGTCAGCACGTGAGCCGAAAGGAATGTAGGCTGTGGCCTAACGTGTCAAGATTTAAATGCTTGAGTTCTAGGCCAGCCTGGTCTACAAAGCATGTCCAGGTCAGGCAAGGCCAAACAGAGAAACCCTGTCTGGAAAAAACAAACAAACAAACAAACAAAGAACAAAAGAACAACAAAACCAAAAATCCACAAAATCTAGATGCTTACCTACTTTAATGTTTTGCTTGTTATAGTTTGTATAACTGAATACCATCTAGAATTTAAGGAATTCATTGCTACAATCCACATAATATTGAAGGCAAGGGTCTTCTGGACCTGACAGATGTACCCTTTCAGCCATGGTAGTGAGGATGGAGCCAGGGATAAGAAGACAGATATCTCAGAATTTAATTGTTATGACATTGTACAAACAGTAAGTATAAAATATTATGTCATTTGTGGGCATGGTCATTCTTCAACTATATCTCTCATTGGTACTACTGTACCAAATTCATTTATTTCAAATTGAGTTTGTGAGTTGGTTTCATATGTTTTGTTAAGATGAGGTTCTGAATCCAAGTCTGGACAACCTGGTATGTCATAAATATGTTACTGCCTTTACTATCACTATAATTTTCATAGGATTTTCAGGCATCAGTATTCCTTGAATCCCAAATGGTTAAATAGGAATTTCTCACAGATTAGTTCAACTTACTCTTGACTTCCCATTTTGTAGCTTATTTACTTCAGAAACTTTTGTGAAAATAAATTTCTTCTTTGGTCAATTTTTTTATACTTCTAATTGTCCCTTGACAGTTTTAAAACCCAGAATTTCTTTTCTCAGAAACCAAGAAGCCATGTCATTGAAATATAATATCAAGAAATTGCTCTACACTCTTCAAGGGGGAAAGCAGCCTCAAATATTTCAGGGTTGATAAGCCAATTAACAAATATGAATTATGAGGCACATTCGAAACCTTTCATCAGCACCTGAAAAGACCTCAACGTTTTCTAAGAAGAACTCAGAATTTAAGCATAGTTCTTCCTCTGAGCACAGTATTCTGAATATGTTTTTGCTAGTCTAAATATTTTTTTTAGCAAGTGACCAATGATTTTTTTCTTTAATGGTTGGATTTTATCTCATTTGTGCTTATACCTTTAACACCTCTGTAGCACAGATTAGCGCAAGAATGAAATAGTTGGCATGGGAGGCATATGGTAGACTATGTTTTCTTTGGATTGATAAAGTTATTTTCCTTCTTTCTTTTTTCTGAAGTTGATTTTTTCTTTTCTTTGACTTAGTCTCACTGACAAGGGAAGAAGAAAAATATGACATTAAAATGTGCTTTGGTAGGATGTGGAAAGAAAGGAAGTGATACTGTAAGGGAAAAGATCTCAGCAGGATGTGTTAGAGAATCTGGCTGCAGTTGCATTTCCCTTTTATATTCAAAGAAATCTTAATGAGGAATGTAAAGCTGGAAGATACACAGCCAGGAAAAGCCTGTGAGACACTATGCAGAGAGTGAGGGAAGTGTAACTTCTAACAGGAAGTAATCTGCTGGCTTTCTCCTATTCAGGCACTTAATAGGAAAGAATATATAAATACACTACAGGACAATTCAGTACCTAGGACTATTTCAATTAATGGACAATGTGAAAATAAATAAGTAGAGCATTGTGTACAGGTACACTGCTAAAAATTAAGCAAAGCCTGATATAACAAGAATAGTAACAACTATAATGATATGATTAAATATCTATCCTTTATTTGTTTGAGAAATATGATGAATATGGAGACATTGTAAATTTAATGCTTTAAATCTGCAACACCTTTTATCTATTTAGATCAGATTTCAAGAAATGCAACACCCAGATATTTCTGCATCAAAGTAGTATTTGATCTCTACAATGACATAATGTTTTTAATGTCTGGAATGTTTCTTATGAAGACACACATCTCTTTATCTTCCATGGAGACTGAAAATGACATTTCACTTTTTGATAAGTATATATTACATTTAGCTTTCTCTTGGTTGCTTTAATTCATTTTTCTTTATCATAATGTAATATATTAAACTTTAGCAAAAATTAATAAATTATTGAAAAATGAAAACAAAGTGCATACATGCAGACTTCTCTTTCACAAAAACATGCTTCTCTTATCAGCAACTTAGGAGATAGTTGCTTGAGTTCAGCCATCTCAGGAACAACGTCAATCTTTACCAAGAGCCACCCTGTTATGGGAGCTAACTAGATTTGGGGCTTGTCTAGGAGGTGATCCCATATTTGCAAGGTCTGTATCATGATGCACCCCAGAATTGCTTTCAATCTCTGAATAACCTGTCAATTGTTCACTGCTAAATCTCTCTAAAATCTGACATTAGAGCTGGGCATGGTGGCACATGCCTTTAATCCCAGAACCCAGGGAGGCAGAGGCATGGTGTCACTGTGAGTCTAAGGACAGCTTGGTCTACAAGGTGAGTCAAGGACAGCCAAGACTACATTCAAGGTCAGCTGGTCTACAAAGCCTGTCCCAGACAGCCAAGATTACACAGAGTAACCTTGTTGTGAAAAACCAAAAAGAAAAAAACATCTGGCATTGATGTGAATTGTTACATTCTGGGTATTGACCAGCTCTGATTGAGCCAACTTCCTATAGGATCTTGTTGAAGATGCACTCCTTATTATTCAGATGAGTTAATCACTTATTATGGAATTTGTGATTTGATCCAAATAGTTTTAAAAGTTAAAGTTAGTTTATGGCTGCAATAAATACTTTTGTGGACCTCCATATGCCTCACTAAGGATAGCCTTGTAGCAGATGACAGAGACAGTTTGCTGCCTGAACAGGCTCCCAAAACTCTCTATAACGGTGGAACATCTTCTTCAGCCTTCTGTTCCAATATATCTGACAGACATATCTGTGAGCAGGAACTATTAAGGACTTGCTTACCGAGCTTTGGCAGAGCTTAGATGTCGACTCTGCCTGCATCCAAGTTTGCCAATTTTTAGGCCGACTTCTCTCTGTGGCAGAAATGAGGGCATTTTGCCCAGTGGCTTGTTTTCCACATTTGAAGCCATCACCATAAGGAGGTTCTTTGATGTGCATTATTTTCTTTGAGGTTGGCTGGGTGTTGCCAGAAGTTAACTTTTCTTGTTGTCGAAGAATCTTTAGAATAATAAAAACATTGTTAAATGTCATATTCTATGAGTCTCTGAGGCTTTTGAAGACCTTATTTAACTATTTTACCATATATATCTATAGAATATATCTATCTGTTAGACTTAGGACATATATTGTTGTGCTACGTCAGACTAGTATTTAACATGGCTGTGATTTGCATCGATATACAAAATTCTGTACTAATGACTCAGAGATAACCTTCTTTGTGAGTAACATTAGGGCCTTGAATTAAGGAGTTGGTTCAATCATCAAAGTATTGTTCTATCCTCTGTGGGAACCAGGCCCGACTGGGCTGCCTGCCTGTCTTGCTGTTTCATGTCCTGTTTCTAGCAGCTTCCCTGTCTGTGTTTGTGTTGGTTAGCTAGTCATGTTTACTGCTCTGAGATCACACCCCTTCCCTCCTCCAGAATTTTCCTCCTGTGCGCAATCACCTCTTGAGGGATTTCACCTGCGAGTGGCATTCCTGTTTTGCTGCCTATAAGAAGGCTCTTTGAACACTGAATAAAGGCTGCTGCCACCACCGCCGCCACTGCTGCTGCTGCTGCTGCTGCTGCTCTCTTAGCACAAAGGACCCGCTGCTTTAGTGTATGTGTATGTGTTTGTGAGTTAAATCCACAGTCCCTCACCCTTGACTTGGTACTTCAATTAGGGAAAGAAGGGAAGAAGATGATTGATCGCCCACGGAAGCTGGCTCCCACCTCCAGGAGGTAGGACATGGGCATATTGGAAATGGGTGCTACAGGTTCGTCCACGGTTTTGGTGGACTAGGATTAAGGCACCAGGATTAAGCATGAGAGTGTTAAAGATTTTATAAAACAGTAGAATTGAGTAGTCCTTGGCTTATGGTATCAGGAGAGCTAAATATAGCTTGGGATCAGGTGAACTCCTATTGCGTCTTTCATTATGGCGTCTCGTCAGAGATGCACTTAGGAACGAAGATGAGAAAATAAGAGAGCAGCTAGGAAGTATGGAACTTGCTCTGAATGAAGTGCAGGAGGAACAATCTGTAAAATCTTTGGACCATTGCTGTAGCAGCTACTGCCACCACCGCTGTGGGCATTGCCATTTCTCAGTCTGTTACTACTGCGCACACGATGGATAAACTCTCAGGAGAGGTGGCCAGTGCGTTGGTTACTCAGAATTCTCTAAAGTCTATGATACAAATGGCTATCTAAAATCTTAATCAGTGAACAGCCTTATTACAGGAGACTAGAGTTCCACCCATTATGGAGGATGCCTTCATAAAGAGCCTACAGATGTGGGAAGCTTGCTAAAAAGCTGAAGTGATGCTATCACGCTAGGCATTCTGTTATGTGGCTTAGGAGGTTCTCTGTTCTGGAGCCTCTGCCGCATGAGAAAACAACATGCATTCAACAGTTCCATACCAAACAGGTCCTCATGCCTTTGGCAGGGGATAACCCCACTGTCCTGACTTGGCTGCACCTTGATAAGTGAGTATCCAATGACGGGTAAGACCGTGGAGGTACCTATCCACCTAAGACAGGAGGGTTTTGAAGTACAAAGCCTTTCCAATGACGGGTAAGATGGGAAGCCATGTCCTAGTGACCTAAGACAGGAGCTCACTTGTATTTTATATAAAGGGGAAACCTGTAGGAAGCCGGCGCGACTGGGCTGCCTGCCTGTCTTGCTGTTTCATGTCCTGTTTCTAGCAGTTTCCGTGTCTGTGTTGATTAGCTAGTCATGGTTACTGCTCTGAGAACGCACCCCAACCCCTCCTGGAAACTTTTTCTCTTGTGCTCAATCACCTCTTGAGGGATTTCACCTGGGAGTGGCATTCATGTTTTGCTGCCTTTAAGAAGGCTCTTTGACTAGGTCTGGGTAGGGGTTTGATGATGACTGCACATATTGTCCTTGGCTGGTGCCATAGATCGAGCAGAACCCCTGGGCCCAGATCTGCCCATCATAGTGTTCTTCTTGTAGGTTTCTAGGACCCTCTGGATCCATCTATTTCCCTATCTCCTATATTTCTGCCACCTTAGGATGTCCTCACCACTATCCCATTTTCCTCGTAAGTGAAGACTTTCATGAGACATACTCCTTAGCCTAGTGTCCAGATATAAGTGAGTATATACTATTTGAGTCTCTCTGCTTCTGGGTTAGCTCACTCATTATGATCGTTTCTAGTTCAATCCATTTGTCCACAAATTTCAGAAATTCCTTGTTTTTAATAGCTGAGTAGTATTCCATAGTGTATATGTACCACAGTTTCTTTATCCATTCTTCTACTGAGGGACATTTAGGCTGCTTCCATGTTCTGGCTATTATGAATAAAGCTGCTATGAACATGGTTGAGCAAATTTTCTTGTTGTGTGCTGGTGCATCTTCTGGGTATATTCCAAGGAGTGGAATAGCTAGGTCTTTAGGAAGCCCTATTTTCAGTTTTCTGAGATAGTGCCAGATAGCTTTCCAAAGTGGCTGCACTAGACTGCATTCCCACCAGCAATGAGACCACCAGAAAGTTCCTCTTTCTCCACATCCTTGCCAGAATGTGGTGCTTCAATTTTTGATCTTGGCCATTCTGATGGGAGTAAGATGGAATCTCAGGGTTGTTTTGATTTGCATTTCCCTGATGACTAAGGAGGTTGAGCATTTCTTTAAGAGTTTCTCAGCTATTTGATATTCCTCTGTTGGGAATTCTCTGTTTAATTCTGAGCCCCTTTTCTCAATTGAATTATTAGTTTCAGTGGTGTTTAATTTCTTGAGTTCTTTATATATTTTTGGATATTAGAACTTTGTCAGATGTAGGGTTGGTAAAGATCTTTTCCCAGTCTGTAGGCTGTTGCTTTGTTCTCTTGACAGTGTCTCCTGCCTTACAGAAGCTTCTCAGCCTCATGAGGTCCCATTTATTAATTGTTGACATTAAGGCCTGGGCTGTTGGTGTTCTGTTCAGGAAGTTGTCTCCTGTGCTAATATGTTCCAGGCTCTTCCCCACTTTTTCTTCTAAGTGACTTATTGTCTCTGGTTTTATGTTCAGGTCTTTAATCCACTTGGATTTGAGTTTTGTGCAAGGTGATAAATATGGGTCCAGTTGCATTTTTCTACAAGTAGACATCCAGTTAGACCAGCACTATTTGTTGAAGGTGCCATCCTTTTTCCATTGAATAGATTTGGCTTCTTTGTCAAAAATCAAGTGACCATATGTGTGTTGATTAATTTCTGGGTCTTCAATTTGATTCCATTGATCCACCAGCCTATTACTGTGCCAGTACCATGCCGTTTTAACTACTGTTGCTCTATAGTACAGCTTGATATCAAGGAATGGAGATTCCTTCAGAGGATCTTTTATTGTATAGGGTTATTTTTGCTATTCTGGGTTCTTTGATTTTCCATATGAAGTTGAGAATTGAATTGGTTCCAATTTCTGTTATATTGGATATCAGAGCAAAAAAAAAAAAAAAAAACTGAGAAGCTGTGTTCATAAAAACTGTATTTGTGCAAAATTACTGATTGCATGCACTTCTGAAGTTTTATCCAAATCTGGGTTTGTCAGTTTCAAAAGGCACATCCTGGCCGATGCTTCCTAATGATAAGGACTCTTAACAAAACATTGGGAATTTTGGATTAGTCTTAGTCTGTTCCTCACGGCTCTCAAATTTGTACTAATGCTTATAGGGAAAATCTTAAATCTGAATCTAGCATCACCATAGAATCTTTATGTTGTCTACGTTTGACATTATAAACAATATTATCTTTTGCATCCATGAGTTATAAGAATTAAGTCAGATTTTACCATACAAAGGAGGTTATGAAGAAAGATGCTTCAAAACTTTGAGTTGGAACCTCCTACTTCAGCTTCCTTCCCACTTTCCATGAATTAAACATGGAAGTGGTATGGGGCTGATAATGAGTAACAACTGTCATAAGAGAAACTTGGTAAAGATAGGAGTCCCAGCTGAGATGCCTAAATCAAAGACAAGCAGGCAGATGTTTATAGAAGCAAAAGTCAGTCTCAGGACTTTTGTGAAAAGTATAGGTATACTTTATTTGGAACCTCAAAAAAATTCTGCCAGTTTCCCCTGCAAGTTTCCTTGCCAGAGACAAAGATATTACACTAACACACAAACTAGATTATTTGAAACACTAATTGCTCAAAACACGTTAGATTTTGTAATATATACGTAACATATTTAATTGTAACAACAATTAATGAAAAAAATGCCTTGAATTTGAAAGAGAGGAGGTGTGTGTGAGAGTGTTGGAAGGAGAAGAAAAGGAGATTGATGTAATTATATTACAATTTCAATAGTATACTAAACAATGATGATGATGATGATGATGATGATGATGATGATGATGATGATAATAATAATAATAATAATAATAATAATAATAAACTTACAAAGGTAGTACTTGGGGATGGAGTAAAGAATGCATTCTGTCAAATTTCAAAAATGTTTATGGAGGAATTGAAAGTAGAAATATGGTGAGTTACAATGGCCATGCAGTTTTAAGAAAACAGGAAAACAGTTTTTTGTTTTGTTTTGTTTTTCTGGTGAACAGGAATATTTGGATTAAAGTTGAGACCCACCGTGCCTTGAAACTCTCATAAGCAACCTTTGCCAGCAGTGTGGTGTTGCACTGAATCCTATTGGAGGCAGGTGGGGAAAAGCATGCTAAATCCTGAGCACCATCTGTATAATCATCGAAACATGAAATCATTTATCTTTGTTTGCTTTCAATAACAGGACTGCTAGAGTGATCACTGACCTAAGCAGTGTTGATTTAATCCAACTGACACAGAAGAATCCAGAGGATACCTGAGCTGTGTAAGGAACAAGAGAAGTAATTGGCCCACCTTATAGTTACGTTTTAACAAAACACATTTACTGTTACCTCATTAACATCAATTTGGCTTTTCCTTTGTGATAGAGATTTCACAGGATTTATCAGTGAAGCTCTTAAAGCTGGTTGCTTCCCAAACCAGGTCTTTGTATGCATTAACTACTTATTTAATTTGTGTGCTTCCTTTATGTTTCTTTGAGAAGTCTTTGTGTAGAATACTTTTAATGTCTTTTATCCTCACATATCAGCTGATTTCAAAAATATGTCTTCATTATGTTAGTATTATGCTAACTTGTTACTGTGTAAGCTAATGGAAATGCCTCAAGCAAGCATGTCACTTTGTAGAGTTCTCATTCTTTTTCACAGCTTTCTCTGTACTCAACTGTATCAGCTTGAGATGGGCCCATTAATAAAGCCATACAAATTAAGTGCTCACAGGAAAATACTATGAAACACATGGGAAAATATTAATGGATTCTTAGGCCTTTGGTTTTTTGTCTTTTGTCTTGCTTTGTTTTTTGTTTTCTGTGTATATGATGGTGTGTAGTCTTGGCCCTGAATACATTGGT
>OU015748.1:37247237-37268142 GCA_907169655.1 Acomys percivali | reverse complement strand
TCTCCGAAAAATGTCATCTAGATTGGTATGCACTCGTCATTTAGCACTGGACATATGGCCTTCCTTTAAGAGTGGTTTGTGTACCCACTAAGACTCCACTGAAAAAATAATAATTTTCGCTGTCAAGTGGTTATCAATGGGGCATAGATTCTGGGTTAAGGATCAGGACACACGTCCATTTTTCATCTCAGCACTAGGACCACATCTGACTTAAACCTGTGCAGGATGGCAGTCTCTGAGAGCTCATAATATTCTTTTTACAAGAAAGACACTATTTGTGTATGCTTTTGTCATTTTATCTCTTGTTGGTTGTTAGCATGTTTCTCCTCTTAATGTAGGAAAGGATCCTGTTGTTTTGTTTTACTTTGCTCCTTGCCTAAACCTCTCTTGAGAAGGAAATGTTTGTTTTTGTTTTAATCACTGTGGTCTCTGGATTTACATATAGATTACAAGTGAAGTCTGTTGCATCAAGCCTCTCTTGGTTCTCTCTGCCCGTTCTGGATAGATGTAGAACAGTCAGTGAGTAATCAAGACTGTGTTTTAAATTCTAGCTTTTCTATAATGGTTTTGGATAAATAAGCAAGCAAACAACCTTCCCTGCACTGCAGCAAGCATTCAGTGCAGTTCTGTTTCCTCAAGGATATTTAAAGGGAGATGGAAGGTGTTTGCTTTTAAAACTGAAAAACAGTGCAGCGATGGTCGTATCAGCAGACACAATCTGTTTACCTGTCCCTGGTACTCTTACTGAACTCTGAGGTCTGATCTTTGAATCCCTAAAGTCTAGAAGAGTTAATGGCATACAATAGACATTCAGTAAATATTTACAGAAAGAGCCTTCCCTCTGAAAGGTTCCAAATTGACTTTATGTCTATCTCTGCATGCTGCCAGTCTATGAACGCAGTGAATACCTCAGATCTTCCAGATCAACGTCCCCTGAGTAAGGCTTGATTTTTTCTGTATAAACATATGTGGACGATAAAGGGTACACAAGTAAACAGGGAGGAAGGAAGAATCAATGCTCCTTTCATACAGAGCAGCATCTCTTCCTTGTGTTGTGATGCAGCAAGTCAAGTCTACCAAGTTCTTTTGCTATAGGTCATTCCAGGGAGATTTTTGGTCCCTGAACCATTGCTAAGAGATTAATAGGTGGCACTGGGAAAGCAGAAAATGTAATTGCTTCTAGAAGATGCAGAACTAGCTTATTTTTACTATTATTAAGCTAAGGTAAGCACTTAAAATAAAAATTGATTTAATGTATTTAACTCTTTTTGGAGAATCCATTTTTGGGCAAAGCTGAAATTTGAGATATAGAAGTTATAGAGGTCTAGATATTATTTTTATTCCCTAATTATTATGTTGCTTTAAAATGTGGAAAATTCAATAAATGCAGTTTAAAGAATAATTGTAAATATTTTCTGAAAATAATTGTAACTTTTATTGTGATCATGTAAATTATGAAGCTTAAGTCTGAAATTTTTTCTTAAAAAATGGAATATTTGAAAATTATTTTGATTCACATATTTTGGTATACAATTTTTTTCTTCTTAAAGTAATGTTTTATTTATTATTTCTTACCTAAATTGATTTATCAACTATAATTAATCCTATAAACACAAGAGTGACATTTATTTATCTTTTCTTATTCTTTACATATACATTTATCTTATTCACTATATACAATAAACTGCCCATAACAGGAATAACCATGACACAGTCAGGAATTACATAAATGTTACATTCTTTGTGTTTTGGTCATTTGTATTTGACAGACTTCAAGAAAACATCTTTCCTATCTTGGTGAGTCTAAAATTCTGAATGTAAATTAATCTCCATCACATCTTGTCATTATCAACTTAAAACATCTATCTAGACCTAAATGCCTCTTAACCTCTGAAAATTAAGTTTCATCATAAAACTAAGCTACCTGGTCTTCAACTCCAGCAGAGACTTGAAAAGGAATAAACTTGAGTGCCTGAGTATGCCGGGAGTGCAGGTTAGTAGCTTTCCAAATGAGAAGATGACAAAGCCAATTTTCTACCTGAATAGTCACCCAAAACTCTCTATAATGTTGGAGCATATTCTTCAGCCTTGTGGCCTAATATACCTGAAAGAAATATTTGTGAGCCAGGAACTAGTGAGGACTTGCTTAAGTTGTGTTGGCAGAGTTTGGATGTTGACTCTGCCTGCATCCAAACTTGCCCTTTTTTAGGGAGATTTCTGTCTGTGGTAGAAATGAGAACATTTTACCCAGTGGCTTCTTTGCCATATTTGAACAATAGAAGCTTTGGTATAAAAATGTTTATGTCAACTGCTTTATTTCAATGTAATGTAATATAAATCTAATTCAGCGAAAATAAATAGGTATTACAACTTGTAAGTCATTTTTCACAAGTGAAGTGTTCGTTAGTCTGAAGTGAGATAAATAACTGAGCAAATGCTTGTTTATGAAATGATTTTATTTTAAGCACTGAACTTACAGAAATTAATAATATATGAATTTTGTTTTTTAAATATAGTAAAACATAGTATTCATTACATTTGTATTATCATAACGAGCTTCAGGATTTCGGGCATGAATCAGAGGTAATTGAAGTTCCTATAAGCCTTGAGGACTATATTTTGAATTCCCATCACCCATGAAGAAGCAAAACATGGCCACAGGTGTCCTTAATCCTATCCTTATAGGACAGAGTCAGGGTAAAGTCCGGAGCTCCCTAGTCCAGCAGCTTATCCAAAACCAAGTTTCAGCTATTGTAAGTGCTCCTATCTCAGGGAAGTAAGGTGTGTAAGGTGGAGGGTCATATAACAGGAAACAAAGTGTTCTATACCAGACGCTATGTTTGTATGGGCACACACAAACACACAAACACACAAACACACACACCAAAGCATCACATACTCTTATACATTAAGAGAACAATACTCTAGTTTCCTTATAAAACCATCATTCGTTACAATATAATTGTCATATCAAATTAAAAATGTGATTCTACTCAAATTACTTTGAAACATAGTTTAATTACTTTACTTTTTGAGGTTATAATTACATATTTTCTCTTTTACTTTTCCTGTCTCCAAACCCTCCCATATGTTTCTATACTGTTTTAGATTCAGGACCCTTTTTCTTACATTGTTGAACTGTTGTGTGAGACTTCACTTCTCAGTCTGTACAATGTAACTTGCGTGTGTATTTTTCTTTTTCTTTTTCCTTTTCTTTTTTTAGAAAGTTTCTCAATATGTAGCTCTGTTTGTCCTGGAACTCAGACTGTAGACCAGGCTGGCCTCAAACTCAGAGAGATCCACCGGCCTCTGACTACTGAGTGCTGAGATTAAAGGTGTGTGCCACTGCACTGCCTAGGATATAAATGTCCTGGGCTAACCATTTGGCATTAACAGCCACTTGGTGGCCTCTTCTCTCAGAAGGATTATTTCTCCTACTCTTCCCATTTCTTAGCAACCCGTGCTCTGTCTAAGAATGGTGTTTCTTGAACCAGCCCATCTATCCATACTAGTATGTTTTATATTGTCCTTCTTTCAGATCACATGTAGGCATCCACTAGGTAAGACTTTTTATCATGTGCTCATGTACATTTTAAAATATTTTTTACAGATTTTATATCAATAAATTCATTTTCTACGGATACATCATTAAAGCTGGCAATTCAATTCTGCTACTTTATCTTTTACATCCTGGTTCTTAATTTAGGGTGAGATTTTTGCCATCCTTAATATCCCATACCAGAAAATCACAAGGAAAATTTATCTGATAACTTTTCTTCCTAGTCCTGTCCTCATTTTTCTCTGCTGTTGTCTGTTTATGATTCTACACATGCATTTTATATTAACATAAGCTTATGTATCTTCAATGTTTGGCCAAAATTGTTTTCGCATTTTCTTAGGCCTTGTGCCATTCAGCTATATCATATAATATTATGTTCCTATTCTCTGACAAGAAGAATTTTCAACTGCATGTTGAAAATATTAACAGATGCATCATTCATATGTACATATTGCACATGAAATATTGATTTAAAACTAGAGAGTTATGACATTTAAAATTAGATCATTTCAATTTCTTTACAGAACTGTAATGTATCTTGGTTTTTAAGGATGTTCTAATGATTTAGACAGTCTGATAAAATAAAATTGAAACCTAACATGGTGTATTATAGAATTCTTCGCACTTAGTTTGACACTATTTTTGAACGATTAAATTCTTTCAAAGGACAAATGGATATGTTCTTTGCAAATACATGAAATTTACATTTTCAAGTAATGGGTTGTAATTAGGTTGCTAATGTAACTATAACTATCATATTTGATTAGATACTATTTGAATTCTAAAAATTTACAAAATTGGAATGCTATTGTAATATCGTCTGATCAATATATCAAATCTTTTGCTGATTTTTACATTTTAAAATTTTATACACATATTTGGGGAGGGATTGTCTGTATCACATTGCACTTCTGAGCACATGACAAGTTGACATCTATTCCATTCCAGTGATTCTACCAAGTTCATCATTCTTGACAGCAAGCACCTTAAACTGATAAATAATCACACCACTTGATGAATAGATTATTATATGAACACAAGTTTCTGATAGGTCATTCCCCTCAATTTTCAGCTAGTATGTAAATTTGTAGAAATACTAACCATTAAAATGAGATCAATTACTCTAAACATATATTTATATTACAAAATGGGATTCACTTATTTGTAATTCACAGAACTCATTATTTTTTTTCTAAAGTTCATTCAATAATAAGAGCTAGTTTATGTCCTGATCCTACAACAGGAAACAGACTCAGTAGAGGATTGTTGTCTGTGAAGGGAAGAAAGAAACACATTTGTGCTGGTGTGTGCCTTTGTACTTACTAGAGCGCTTCAAATGTTAGATCCGTCTTTTTCAGCATGTTGAGTATAGCTATAGAGGAATGTACCTGTTGCAAAAATACGTCGAAACATTTTTGAAGAAACTTTTAACGTACTGCACTTTTATCTAGAGGGTGTTAAGTATGTTTTACTACAAGATAGTCTGAAGAACAGGAAAGAATAATATTTCAAAAAGTATTGAATTACCATTGCAACTCATTATAGTCTAATTCTTATATGAGGATGCTTCCAATTACTATAAAATTGTTATTTTAAGAATAAACTATAGTTCTTTTTATTTTCTGCTGTCATATACTAGTCCAAAATAGTTCCACAGTTCTCTGTAGAATTATACTTTGTGCAATTTTTGTAATTACATTCCAGCATATTTTCAGAATATTCATCTAATTTACTGTGACCAATGTAGTCCCATTACAGAAAAGTATACTGTGTACATGTCAAGTCCATACAGACATGATACTGGGACTTGCAGTTACTGAATTATTGATGACACATATTTCTGATTTCATTCATTACTATTAACTTTCTTAAGTGACTTGGGCAGCAAATGATGATTGAATATCTTCACTATGATATTATTTTTATTTATATGATTATGATATTATATTTTATTATATGCTATTATATTAGCAATAGGTATTTATTATAAATCTGAGTATAACAAATTTTCTATTAATTTATCCATTGTATTACTGTTATCTTAGGCTCATCATTCTTTATCATTTCTAATAGATTACAGTTTATTAAAAAATATTTTACAAGTGTTCAAATTATTGAATGTTGGTGATAATTAGTTATACCTTACATCTTTATCCTTTAGATTTGACTCCATTTTATTTTGTTCATTTACCAAAATGCTTTCAATAAAAATAATAATCTTATAAACTAAAATATTGTACCCATAGTAAGCATAGAGTCTTTATTTTTCTAGTTCCATGTTTTCCATGAGTGCTTGGATTTAGAACTGTTTCTACATTTTCAAATCATTCTTCTTTTGACAGATGCCTCAGACAAATTCTTCAGACTTTTGTCTCATTTGATTTGTGTTTCAGAAAATTTATCTGGAATTATACAGCTATGTCCCCTTGTTTTAATCCTTTTGGTAAGTTTTTAAAATTTTTTATTAATTTATTCTTGTTACATCTCAATGGTTTTCCCATCCCTTGTATCCTCCCATTCTCCCCTCACTCCCATTTTCCCCTTATTCCCCTCCCCTATGACTGTTCCTGAGGGGGATTTCCTCCCCCTGTATATGCTCATAGAGTATCAAGTCTCTTCTTGGTGACCTGCTGTCCTTCCTCTAAGTGCCACCAGGTCTCCCCCCTCCAGGGAACATGGTCAAATATGAGGCACCAGAGTACGTGTGAAAGTCATACCCCACCCTCTACTCAACTGTGGAAGAATGGATAAAGAAACTGTGGTACATATACACTATGGAATACTACTCAGCTATTAAAAACAAGGAATTCCCAAAATTTGTGGACAAATGGATTGAGCTAGAAATGATCATAATGAGTGAGTTAACCCAGAAGCAGAAAGACTCAAATGGTATATACTCACTTATATCTGCATACTAGCCCAATGGGCATGTCCCATGAAAGCCTTCACTTATCAGGAAACTGGGAGAGAGGGGAGGACATCCTATTGGGATTCTAGATGAGCGAACCATGTGAGAATAGCAATGTAGAAGGATCCAGAGGGTCCTAAAAACCTACAAGTAGAACATTATGATAGGCAGATTTGGGCCCAGGGGTCCCACTCAAACTAAGGCACCAGCCAAGGACAAGACAGGCAATAAACTTTAAACCCCTACCTAGATCTAGCCTTTGGTAAGTTTGTTTTGATGTTCATCTGTGTTTTCTGCTGTCTCATTGCTCTCTTTTCAATTACCGAAGAACTCCTAGACACAGACAATTCAAAACGTATTCATTGGCTTATTTTTGATGCATATTTATAACATTTCCACTTTTATCTACCATAAAAATGTTATTTTGAACGTTCTCATACAAATTTTACTGAGCTTGTATGTTTCCATTTTACATAGTAAATGGTCAATAAAATCAGCAACAGTATCATGGAGCATATCCAAATGATTATTATGTAATTTTTCAAATGATAAAATATATACTGAATATATAACATTCTGAGATTCTTTTCTGTGAAGAATAAAAAAAAAAGTTTACTGTGAAAAATGTGCTGTATTTCAAATTCAAATTTTATTTCAATTTATAGAACAAATTTTGCATATATATGTGTTTTGAGTGGAATCAGGTTCTTTCAACACTTCCTAATTTGGAATCTTATTGAATGTTTGAAAAAAGACAAGAGACACAGATCAAGAACCTTATAAATAATTGTGACTCTACTACACGTAGCAGGAAACATTTACAGAATGAGGAGGCACATTCTCTATGAAATTATCTGTAATTTACTGAACCTTCAGATTACTTAATGTTTTCCAAAGGTGACAAATTTAATACTTCTCAATTAATTTTATCAAAGTAAATATCCCTAACATGCCGGACATAACTCACATAATTTTGTAACCAACTGAAACTTAGCTGAAAAGATTTGGGAACAGGTAAATATTTCAGTCATTAATAATCCCAGTAATTTCCTGTGTGTTGAAATGTCTTTCTTTTTCTCTCTTTTGCTTTTTGTATTGAAAATTAATTCTTCTCTCACACAATAGTCCCCAACCATCTTATTCTCCAAATCCTCTGAGCTTCCTCCACCTGTGTTCTCCCCCAGATCCATTCTCCACCTGTTGTCTCTCTTAAAAAGGAGACCAGGGGTGCTGGAGGTGGAGAGGGGAGAGGAGAGGAGAGGAAAACAGCAGGGGAAAGAAACCTAGGGTTGGAGGGAATGGGAAAGAGAAAAAGGTACTAAAATATTAACCGAGGGGATAACAAAATAAGTCCCTTATTTTTACATGTATTCGCTCTATAACCACTTGTAAACTTCCTCATACATTTTGAAAAGTTTCTGCAAAGCAAAGGACACTGTCAACAGGACAAAATGACAGCCTACATGTGGGAAAATACCTTCAGCAATCAAATATCTGACAGATGGCTAATATCCAAAATACATAAAGAACTCAAGATGTGAAAATCCAACAATCCAAATAATCAATTGAATGGGCTTGGCTGTTATTGGCTAGTTATTCTCTTTGTCTTACATTAGCATTTGTCATAAGTTAAGCCCTTGTCATATTTTCTCAGGTTTTTTTTCTTCAATTTAAAACTATTCCTAAGACTACCCTTAGTTACCTAAGCTATATTTCTATCTCAATATTCAATTTCCCTTTCATATTTGATCAAGACAATCTCTTTGACTTATTTACATGCTAGGTTATACAAGCTTTTCCATTGGAAACTGGATCAATACTCATGAGAGGATAAGACATTGGTATCTCTTTAGTCTTCATTGTAGATGAGACTGTAAGGATCTAGGGAGATTCACTCATTTTCTCAAGTACTGAAACTGCTAGTTTGTAGAAAGAAAATCAAATTTGGCATGTCATTCTAATTTAGTTATTCTGATTTCTTTTTCTTTTATTGTAGTGTGTGTGTGTGTGTGTGTGTGTGTGTGTGTGTGTGTGTGTGCATGCCTGTGGAATAAAAATCACAAAACTTTGTTCATTCTGCAATACCTGTTCATCTTCATTATTTTATAAGTTAAAAAAAAAATCTAAGACCTAGCATGTCTTTTCAAATAATTAAATATATTTGTATAAAAATTAAAAACAAGAGTTATGCAGTTTATTCTTTTGGTTGGTATTTAACATTTTAGTATTGATATCACAGTGAAAAATTAACTGCTCTAGGGACTTAAAAGTGACTCAGTTGCTATGATAAGCTAATTTCAGTAAGACAATATGAAACAAAACAACTACAGAAGACAATTTTTAGCATAGATGTGCTGCTATACTAAGTTACTGATTTACCTTAGTAATAGTGAGATATTATTGTGTTATTAATAAGTAGAATATGCAAAGCAAATGCCACATACAGTGATTTTCATTGTATAAGATATGAACTTGTGCTGAGTTATAAACTTATTAATGGGATAGCATTAGTTTGATATTTCATGTAAACTATGATCAAATAAAGTCTTGGGAGCAATTAACCTCAGAAAAGATATATTTCTTAAAAATATTTGCTTAATGTTTTGCTGTCAAAAGTATTATCAAGGAGTTATTGAGGAACTCCCACACAAGTGAGACTGTGTCTAATAATCATTAGTAATGGTCTGACACTTTCATCATATTCCCTCATAAGATCATTATTCTGGTAATGCATATGTCATTTTATTTTTAATTATACAATTCAATTATTTTATTGTTCCTTCATATTTAAAAACAGCTATGTAGCTCATAAAGTGTGGTGAAGAAACTTTAATGAAACTCATTCATATGATGGCATGCAGTGTTTTATTTGGCTTATTGTGAAATGCAGTGTTTCTGACATTTTCCCTTGAGTTAGTTTTCATAAATTTCTAGATACACTTCTCTGGTAACAACAACCACCGAAACTATCACTTTGTACAACTTTATCCCTGCATTATTTTCTTCGTTTTATTTATGCACACCAAAATTCATATAGATATAAAATAAATTTATTTTTGTGGTGAAATGTAAATGTGTGACTGAATCTGATTTCTGCCATATATAGTACTTGTGAGTGAAGGTCTCTGAGGAAGAAGTGTTTGTTTTCAAATAATGGAATTTTAAATTCTCTTGATCTTGGTATACTTTGTTAGAATATATATAGCAATTAAACTAAGTAATTTTGTTAGAAATTCTAATTCTCTTGAATGCCTACATATACAAAGTTTTAAGCTAAAGAAATGTGACTTGTGGTAGCAAGAAATTCAGTTTGCATAGAAAGAGACAAAGCTACCTGTGACTGAACAGTTCTTTTACCAAAAATGTACAATTAAGTCAAGAAATAGCTTTTGTCTGAAAAATAGTCTAGGCAACCGATGGATATTTTTTCACTAGAAATAAAAAGATCCATTATATTGAATTAAATTTTCATTCACTTTTGTATTTCTTTCAAGTGTTGACATGAACATAGAAAAATTGGAGTAAATGAATATAAAATTTGATTCAATTCTAATTTTCAAAAGAAAATGGATTTTTTAAAATAAATGAACATCTTGATAATTCTATGTGAATTGCAGGAGTTTATATTATTTCTAAAATTAACTGTGAAATACAGAGACTAAATAAAATCAAACATTAAGGCTATTCTCATAAAATACATGACTATTTTAACAAAGAACTCTTACCCTCTTGTAATACTCAAGTATTTATTGCAACTTCTACATCTTAATTTTATCTATTCTGAATATTACAAAATCTTCTCAATTATATTTTTATTTGAGCAACTAGCCCTCATTTGCATGCATGGTTTAAGAATCAAGCAAATGAAAAATAAATTGTACAGTACTTATTTGTCTGTTTTGTTTCTGTTTGCTTGCTTGTTGACATGTTTTTCTGGACACAGTTTCTCTATGTAGTCCTGGAACTCGCAGAGATCCACCTGCTTCTGCCTCTCACATGTGCCACCAGTGCCCATCCACACTTTTTAAAGTTAGCTTATAATTCTAATGTAATTTGTAAATTTAAGGAATGGAGACAGGATATTACATTGGTGTAATTTGGTTTCAATTAAGGTTACATTTTCTAAGCTCAATCCATTCCTGTCTAATAAGATGCAATAAATCATTTCAAATTTTTTCATAATTTAAGAATTTTTAGGCCATAATGTGATTAGTTTTAGAAAAGCTTCCATAAACTGTTGGGAAAATTGAATATGTCCTAACTTCTAGAAAGACTATTCTAAGAAAAACCATTAAATCCAGCTGAGTTATTGTATAATTAGTTTTTTTTGTTGATCTATATATATATATATAGATATAGATATAGATATATTCTCTAACTATTTAATCATGCTTTATCAGCTGTGAGAATTGATGACTGCATGTTTACAACTTTTATTAAGTATGTATGAAAATTTCAATATTTCAGTTCTGTATATATACTATTACCAATGAGGCATATTTCTTAGAAAATTGATCTTTTGTTACTGTTGTTGTTTGTTTGTTTTGTGACTTTATTTGTCTGTAGTTTTTTAAATATTAAATAGGAGAGTGTTCACATTTTAGTTTATGATTGCAAGAAGTTTCTTATTTCCAAGGAGGTTTTCCATTTTCTGTCTGTCTGTCGGTTTGTTTCTGCTGATTGCAATGTGTCAGACTTCTTTCTTCTTCTTTTTCCCCCCAATTGTGAAATTGGGAACTTGTGAGTTTGTATGTTTGACATTCTGTATTATTTTCATATATTTTTGTTTCTATGTTATATTTCATGCTTATATTTAGATATCTATTACCTACATTGTTTTTTTTCTCACTGTTTAATTTTAATATTTTATATAGAAGAAACTTTCTGGTCAGTTGTCCTTATATGTTTAATTTTTATGATTTCTATTAAGAAGGGAATGGAAGTGCAGTAACATATACAATGGTTTAGCAACAGTTTCGATGTTATTATAAATAATGTCTTTATATTTTATTAGGATGCAGGATAAGGTTTAGTGACAATTGAACCAAGATACTCGCTGGAGATAATGTAACTTATAATGTTTTGAAGACAACAGCTTTTAAGAAGGAAAATGAAGAAGAAATGCAAAATGGAGAACAGGAAATAAAATGAGAATCCGAAACAAGCATGTTTAGAAGTTTGACAAATGATAAACTATTATAGGAACAGAGACAATGTTGTAGGTATAGAGAAAGAAGAAAAGTTGTAAATATTTTTTTCTAGTGTGCTTCCAGTTGAAATAAGTAACTTAAAAATAAAGCCCCAAATGATGAATAATAAGATAAATACAAATAATAGCATGGCTAGGTAGTAATATGACCTCAGTCAGTATGCCTTCAATATTGGGATGGTATTGATCCTCCTTCTATTTTAATTATCTATGGACCAATCTTCATCTTTCGTGAATGGAGCTGATTATCTTACTAGTTCCTATAATGTCCTTTATGGGAAGAATTTCTGTGACTGAGAATAATTCTCCACCTGAAATACATGGCTTGAGGTCTTCTGTAGAACCATTGCAAACTTGTCTCTTGTTGAAGGAACAAGCTTTGTATACACAAAGCTCTCTTTGCCTGAAGGTTTTAATAACGTAGCAATCTTGCACACTGTGTAGATACTGAACAGGCCTAAATAAAATAAGTCTGCTCTGAGCTAGATATAACTCCTTCTATACACTGATATTTTAAATGAAGTTTCTTGACCCTTGAACCATAGGACGTAGTTTTAAGCCATTTGGAATTTAGTACTCATGTAAAATTCTAAAATAACACCAACAGTACATCATTACATAAGCCGATTTCCTGAATAACTGTGATTTCTATATGATATATTCTTTTTTTTTTTTTTTACTTTTGTCTTCCCCTCCCTGAGTTAATTGAGGAAACAGTAATGTTACTTTAACTTTGATAATTGAATTTCCAAACACCCTAACTTATTCTATGATAAAATTCACTGGTACATCTCATATGAAATTTGCTATACTTTCAAATGTATTGGTGTTTTAAGGAACACTTAACAATGCTATTTTAATTGTTTGAAACAGTTTGTTTCAAAATCTGTAGTACATTATATTCATTACTATAATCTTTAAATATGGAATTGAGTTAAATTATTCTTTTCATAATCCCACAAGTTGCTGATTTTTATAATATTTCTTAAGCATAATTATATTATTAAATGCAGAATGTGTTTCAAGGATAGAAATGTGGAAGTCAAAGAAGATATTTTTTCCAATAAAGTGATTTTAAAATATAATAGAAAATTTGTGGCAATACAATAGATATAAAGTTTGCAGTAAAATGAAAGTTTTCAGACTTTCTTGACAAAATAGCAATCTGCTGAAGTAATCATAATACATGTTGAGTCACATAATTGAAACATAATTCTTTTAACACTTTGAAAATGGAAATCAAGCACATAGTCTTTACTTTTCATGCTTAAAAACTTAGAATTATATCTGTTCTTTATTATAATAATTTTATAATTATCACATACACTCAGTGATGTCAATTATTTTGAGTGATTAAGTGGATGGTAGTTTGTATTCAGGAGTGTTTGTTAAATTTTTGTCGAGTTAAATTGCAACTGTACAATGTTAATCCTGTGCATCTGGAACTTTTCCAATCTCTCGTAGAGCCTCCTAAGGTTCTTTATCATGGCTAACATCATTGATTACTCATTAACTCACTCAATAATTCTTTTAGTATTGATTTCTTAGTAACCCACATCAATCTATACAGGAACTGACCTTATCAATTTTGGTTATTTAATATTGGAGCTAAGTCACAGCTCAATTGACTTGATGATTTCCATATTATATAATCAAAGTGTGTCTTTATTCACTAGTCTTTTGGCCTCAATAAGTTCTAACAAATTGGCTTAGGTTGTGTAGTTAGGACCTGCCATTATCTGTGTTACAACAGTAAATGAGCATTACTGAAAGAGCCATTTGGAGACTGTCCATTTAATCAACTCTGTTACTTACATTAAAGAACAGTCCTGATCATTCTCTGCCCAGGAACCTTACTGTAACATGATGAAACTGAAAACAAAAACAAGAACAAAACCAAAAATAAAGCAACACAAACAAAAATGTTCAACTTAAATGTTGTGGATTGGAATGTGCCAATTCTCCTTATGCACAGTTTTAATCAAACGTGGCTATTTACAATCAACAGCTATTAAATGAAACTTTAAAAAATAAGTAAGCCATAAGATTTAGATAAATCTGTAACACAGAATTTTATGAGTGTTCTATTATTTGTTACTGTTGCTTATCTATGTACCTGATTTACAAATTAAACTTTATTTAGATAAGCAATATATGAAACACTCAGCAGTATGGTTTCAGATCTCGAAGTTCTTTTAGAAAGTATAGACTAAGTTAATAAGAATATTATATGTTTATGCTGTTTATAAAATCACCTAAAAGTTGTTAAAATTTTAAAATGGACAATTTTATTTTATACCAATTCTCCTAGCCGACCAAACATACATATTAACTGAGATAAATAATTTTAATATATCATTTGCTTTAGAATTAACTAAATTAACAATAACCTTCCCTATGTGTTCAAGTAACTGACAAAACAAGCCTGCAAAATCTAATTTAAATGTCTTAATCATCAGCTCATCACATGTCCTTCTATTTATTTATTTTTTATTTTAATTTTTTGTTTTTCAAGACAGGGTTTCATTAAGTTATATCTCTGGCTATCCTGGAACTTACTCTGTGGACCAGGCTGGCCTTGAACTTACAGAGATCTGCCTGTCTCTGTCTCCCAAGTTCTGGGATTAAAAGCATACACCAACACTGCCTGGCTACATGTCTTTTATATTTTCTCCAAACATATAATTATATGACTGTCTGTATTTCTTTCTATGTATATGTTAATCTGTCTGTATGCTTATGGATCTGTTTCATCTATTATCTATCTATCTATCTATCTACCATCTATCATATATCACAGATCCATTTATATGCACATTTCTGTGTGAATATATATTTATGCAATTCATTTGAAACTCTTTGAAGGAATGTATGTCATTTAGCATAAATTTTCTTTAACAATAGTGAACAGAATCAGGTTGCTGTGTTGCTTGAAAAGGCCATAATGGACCATGGCTATAGATAGATTCTTGGTATTCAGAATTTTGTGTTAGCTAACTTTTCTCCTTGGCTACATAAACTTACTACAATTAACATTGATTATTCCATTTTTCACAAGTTCTCTGTAAAAAAACAAAAACAAATGTAATAGCAAACATATATATTGAATTACTTTAAGAAATAAATAAAACATTTTTCTAAGTTTTCTAAGTTTAAAGGTTGAGGATTTTTATTTCCTAGGAAAGATAGACTGATATACATCCGTGTGAAGAAATGGAAAAGAAATTATGAAAATATAATTAAATAACCAAATTTATTAAAAATAATAATGTTGCACAAAGCCACTGAGAAATCTTCTAGAAATGATCCTTAGTTAACATGGGTATTCAAGCATTATGTTTGAAAATATGTGACTCCTGAATATTTTAAAGAAAATTCTTGGGCAATATGAAAGTTCAGATCATATGAGCTCATTTTACTTAAAAAACTTTTAAAAGTAGTTTATATAACTCATATGTGATTCTATACCAATCCCTTAGTGAAAATTTTTACCATAGTTTATTTTAAGAAGGTTTAGTAAATTACATTGTATGTCATATAATTTTTTAAATCCCATAAAGGAACAACGGAAAGACTAATGGAAATATGCATAGAAAGTCCTTGGAAAATGAGTAATTGGGGCATTTTAATAAGAATATTGACATATGTTTTCAAAGCATAATTCAGAAAGGAGACTTGTTTCTTGTAATAACAAGTTAAAATGTGTGATTGGAGAATGTACTTGTGAAACCAAGTAAAGTACTGAATATTTGAAAAAAGTATTGGATCTGAAAGACGAGAGGTGTAGATGTATTCTCCAGGAGATTTCTAAAATCACAAAGAATCTTGCCAGCATTAAGTAGAAAAATCATATGCAATATAGAAAATGTTAAGTGGATGAAGGATATTTTTCTGTACAATGAACAGGGTAGATGAACATCAGAGGCTTGAGAAGTAGCACAGGCTCAGAATAAAAAACATTTCAGACATTTCAGAGCTAGAAAATTGTGGTCTCCTTGTATCATAGAAGACAAATTCTTTAAAAAAATAAGATGACTTTAGTCTATAGTATTCTTGGTTGACGTCAGCTTTTAAGGACAGAAGGCTTATAACATATTCATTGCCATATTTTGACCTCTTATGTGTACATATTTAATAAATTTGTACATAGTTAATCAATATGCATGCATTAGTAAAACGTTTTTTAGTTCATGAAAGGAAAATCTAATCTGCAATATTAGAATATTTAGGACTAGGTTTTGAAAAAAAGATGATACCTTATGTGGAAGAGAGGTAATATAAAACATGAGTACACATAAGAACATAGATGTAGCGATGGTGATATATCTCAGTTGGTAGAGTACCAGCCTAAAAAGCAGAAGACCCTGACTTCAGTCCACAGCACCACATAATCCATGCCTTAAAATAGGAAAACTGGCGAGTGGAGGTGGGAAGATCACATTGAGAATCATTATTACCTACAAGACCTTCTTTGGAGACATTGTAAATAGAAACAACTTAATTACCTATCAATTGAAGAAAGGATAGTGAAAATGATGTACACATACACAACAGAATTCTATTCAGCAGTAAAGAAAACATAAAATCATGTAATTTGCAGATTAGTGGATGTAGCTAGAAAATATTATCTTAAGAAATCTAGACACAGAAAATCAACTGTGAACAGTTTTCAATTATACGTGATTCCAGCTCCAAATCTATGAGGTGGAGCAGGCACTTTGAAGTAATCTTAGAAGCAGAAAACCAAAAGGGAGCAATGGAGAATGAGGATGAGAGATGAGGATAAGATGATGTGGCCTATGGAGAGGAAAAACAGAGGAGCAGAGTCAACTGAATTCAGAGGAGACTGAATTCTGTACTTCCTGTCTGTAAGCTCTTGATCTAGTGCCCACAGTACACTTCGGTCTCAGCATTTGACTTCCCTGTTCCTACCAGGAAGGCCTGCTAATCCCGTTTTAAAGTGTTCAACTGCTTTTCTAGTCCAATGTCACGAAGTCGTCCTTATTGCTAAAACAACATTTTGGTCAGGCTTGTCATAATATTCCAGTCCTTGATGATAACTTCTGCCTCAATTATTGTTCTATTGCTGAGAGGAGACAACATTTCTTTTTTTTCCCCATCCTTTTTTTTTATTAATTTATTTATATTACATCTCAGTGGTTATCTCACCCATTGTATCCTCCCATTCCTCCCTCCCTCCCATTTTCCCTAGTCCCGTTTCTTTTTTTTTTTTTTAAATTTATTCTTGTTACATCTCTATGGTTATCCCATCTCTTGTATCCTCCCATTTTCCCCTCCCTCCCATTTCCCCCTTATTCCCCTCCCCTATGACTGTTCCTGAGAGGGAGGGCTTATTTACAGTTTCAGAGGGGTTATCCATTATCATCATCGTGGTAGGAAGCAGACAGGCTAGGCATTGTAACAGTAGCTGAGAAATTTATATTCACACTCAGCAGCCAGAGAGGAACAATTAAACACACATTGGTTTTTGAATCCTCAAAGCCTATCTCCAGTTACCTGCTTCCTCAGAGAAGGCCACACCTACCCAACAAGGCTGTAACTCATAATTCTTTTCATGTAGTTCCACTGGCTGGTAAATAATCATCAAAATATAGTAGTCTATGGGATCAATTGTCATTCAAACCACAATATCACTCACTCACTGCAATCTCACTGTAGTCTACTCACTTAATTTGATATTCTGCTTTACAGCATGCATCTATAAAATAGGCATGTACAGATTTTACAAATGGGTTGGACTGTTTAGTGGTTTGTCTGAAAGTATGGAATGTAGACTCCAGAATCCGAGCTTTCAGACTAGATCCTGTTTGAATTATTTATTTTTAGTTTATCCCTGTGTCATGAATGTTAGTTTCTTTTTTTTTTAAATTTTTACTTTTATTTAACTAATTTATTCAGGTTACAACTCAAATAGATGGGGAAATAGAAGGATCCAGAGAGTCCTAGAAACCTAAAAGAAATGTAGGTTTCTTAAACAATAGGGATCCACTTCGAACTCCTGAGAAACAACGAAGATTATGCTGATAATCTCCATTGTTTCTGAAGTCATTAGAACTACTCTAACAAACCATTCAATAGGGAATTTCTTGTGTTTACTAGTGTTTTCCTAGTCTGTAGTTCTTGTGAGCTGCAGTACTGTCAGCTCAAATGACTTGTAGATTTATACTTCATTTCATACGAAGGCACACACACAAATATACATACACATTTGTGTATTTAAATATTCAAATATATTTTATGTATTGTACTTAATTAGTTTTAGGAGAATATAAACTAACAAGATTACTTTGTGTGTTTGTTTGTTTGTTTGTTTATTTGTTTTTGTTTTGTGAGACAGGGTTTCTCTGTGTAGCCCTGGCTGTCCTGGACTCACTTTGTAAACCAGGCTGGCCTCGAACTCACAGAGATCTGCCTGCCTCTGCCTCCTGAGTGCTGGTATTAATGGCATGCACCACCACCACTGGGCTCTAGTATGATTTATGAGGCAATATTGACCAACTTTGATGTCATGATTCTTGTTTCTGTGGCTCAGAGGACATTATAAACCAAGAACTGAGAGGATTTTTTAGGGCCAGATTATAAGAAAGTCTGCTTTTAAAGAGTTTTACCTAGAAATATCTGTATAAACATGACCAGAACAATATGGGACGGGGGTTCACTTCACCAGGCAAAAAACTACAGCCAACTAATGAATTCTAAGTGAAACTCATATGAACCGAAAAGATTCTGGAAATAAAAAGACAATGTCAATAAAACAAAAGGCAACCTAGAAATAGGAAAAGATCTTCACCAACCCTACAACCAAGAGAGGACCAATATTCTAAATATATAAAGAACTCAAAAAACTAGAGCTTGTTGCAGGATATTTAAAAAGGTGTAATATCCAAAATATATAAAGAACTCAAGAAAATAAATATCAACAAACCAAATAACCCTGGTATAAAATGGGGTCGGAGATAAACAGAGAACTCTCAACAGAGGAATCCCGAATTACGAAGAATTAAAAAAGATTATCAACACCCTTGGTGATCAGGGCAATACAAATAAGACAAACTGAGATTTTGTCTTATACCCATCAGATTGGCTAAGATCAAAATCTCAAGTGGCATCACATGCTGGAAAGAATGTGGAGAAATTTTATTTAAGTTCTCTGGGGAAATGCAAATCAAAACAACTCTGAGATTCCATCTTACACCCATCAGAATGGCTAAGATCAAAAACTCAAGCAACACCACATGCTGGCGAGGATGTGGAGAGAGAGAAAACTCCTTCCTTGCTGGTGGGAATGCAAACTAGTACAGCCACTTTGGAAATCTATCTGGTGCTATCTCAGAAAACTTGGAATAGGGCTTCCTCAAGACCCAGCTATTCCACTCCTTGGAATATACCCAGAAGATGCGCCAGCACACAACAAGAAAATTTCTCAACCATGTTCATAGCAGCCTTATTCATAATAGCCAGATCATGGAAACAGCCTAAATGTCCCTCAGTAGAAGAATGGATAAAGAAACTGTGGTACATATACACTATGGAATACTACTCAGATATTAAAAACAAGGAATTCCCGAAATTTGTGGATAAATGGATTGAGCTAGAAATGATCATAATGAGTGAGTTAACCCAGAAGCAGAAAGACTCAAATGGTATATACTCACTTATATCTGCATACTAGCCCAAGGGGCATGTCCCACGAAAGCCTTCACTTACCAGGAAACTGGGACAGAGGGGAGGACACCCTATTGGGACTCTAGATGAGAGAAGCATCGGAGAATAGCAATGTAGAAGGATCCAGTGGGTCCTAGAAACCTACAAGTAGAACATTATGATAGGCAGATTTTGGCCAAGGGGTCCCGCTCAAACTAAGGCACCAGCCAAGGACAATACAGGCGGTAAACTTTAAACCCTTACCCAGATCTAGCCAATGGTCAGAACAGTCTCCACACTTGAGTGGAGAGTGGGATATGACTTTCTCACATACTCTGGTGCCTCACATTTGACCATGTCCCCTGGAAGGGGAGACCTGGTGGCACTCAGAGGAAGGACAGCAGGTCACCGAGAAGAGACTTGATACCCTATGAGCATATACAGGGGGAGGTAATCCCCCTCAGGAACAGTCATAGGGAAGGGGAATAAGGGGAAATGGGAAGGAGGGAAGAATGGGAGGATACAAGGGATGGGATAACCATTGAGATGTAACAAGAATCAATTAATAAAAAAAAAAAAAAAAGAATGTGGAGAAAGCAGTACCCTCTTCCATTGCTGGTGGGAGTGCAAACCTGTATACCCACTGTAGAAATCAATCTGGATGTTTCTCTGAAAATTTGAAATAGATCTACCTCAATACCAAGCTATACCACTATTTGGTACCCAAAAATGCTCCATAATACCATCAGGATATTAGTTCAACTATGTCCTTAGTATATGAACTATGTTCGTATTATTTGTAATAGGCAGAAACTGAAAACGAGCCAGTTGTCCCTCGACTGAAGAATGAATAAAGAAACTGTGGTACATTTACATGATGAAATACTACTTAACTATTAAAAACAATGACATCATGAAATTTGCAGGGGAATGGATGGAACTAGAAAAGATCATCCTGAGTAAGGTAACCCAGATCAAAAATATAATCTTGGTACCTATTCGCTTATAATGGACAGTGGCTAGAAAGTACAGGATAACCATACTCCACAAACCCCAAAAACTAAGTTACATATAGGGCTCAAGGTGGTAGGGACTCTTGAGTCTCACAGAGAAGGGGAAATAGAATAGACATCTAAGGGTGGCTGGAAGGAGGGAAACGGATGTTTGAAGAAGGGGCAGGAGAGACCAAGGGGGGACGCACAGAGGGAGAGAGTACAGGGAGAAAGACATGGAATGTAGGAGCATCTCTTAGACAAGATAGAAAACTAGGACAATAGAAACTCCCAGGAACTTATGAGGACAACCCTAGATAAGACTGCAAGCAATGGGGAATGTGGAGCCTGAAACTGACATCTCCTTTAATCAAAAATGCTACGATGGAGGGACTGGGAAACCAATCCAGCTACAAAACCTTAGAATCACAATTTCTCCTGCCAACAGGATATGTGGGGGTAAAGATAGAACAGAAATTGAGGGAATTGCTAATAAATGACTGGCCCAAGTTGAGACACATAACATGAGAGAGAGAGAGAGAGAGAGAGAGAGAGAGAGAGAGAGAGAGAGA
>OU015748.1:37227793-37247227 GCA_907169655.1 Acomys percivali | reverse complement strand
GAGAGAGAGAGAGAGAGAGAGAGAGAGAGAGAGAGAGAGAGAGAGACAGAGACAGAGACAGAGACAGAGACAGAGACAGAGAGAGAGCACCCATCCCAACACTATTAATGATATTCTACTGTACTTCCAGACATGTGCCCAGCAAAATTGTCACTTGAGAGGCTCCACCCAGCAACTGATGGAAACATATGGAGTGACCTGGGGCCAAACTATAGGCAGAGCTTGGGGAATCATGTTGAAGAGGGAAGGAAAGACTGGAGAAGGCAGAGAGGTTAAGGACACCAGAAGAAAACATACAGAACCAACTAACCAGGGCACACAGGGGCCCATGAAGACTGAACCACCAGAGAACATATATGGGATGAACCTAGTCCCTCAGCTCATTTGTAACAGTTATGCAGCTTGGTCTTCATGTGGCACACCTAACAGCAGAAGCAGGAGCTGTAGTTTTCTCTGTTGCATGTATTTGGATTCCTTTTCATAACTGGCCTGTTTGCCTAGCTACAATTAAAGACTTGCTAAGTCCTTCCACAATTTGATATGCCAAATGGATTGCATTCCACTAGAGGCCTCCCTTTTTCTGAGCCTCTTCTGAGGAGAAAGGAAGGAAAGAATATAGTGGTAAGGTGATGTAAGAGGGAGGGACTGGGAGAAGAGGTAGGGGCAGCTGCAATCAGGGTGTGAATTTAATGAATGAATGAATTAGTTAATAAAAATGATTAAAATTGTGAAGAGTAATAAATACATTTAAGATAAAATGCCTTCATAATAAATACATTAGATATGCAGATCCTAGTTTATAAGCCAATAATTAATACTTAAGAAATTACTAAACATTTAAGGTACTATATAGAATGCATTTCCCAGAATTCTAGAGGTTATTAAAACAGTTTTACATTAGGAGATACAGTTCTACAATGAGCATTATCAGCAGCAATATAAAATATATATTACCAGTGTATATTTCAAAGTAATATAGATTGTATTTAATATACATAGATTACTCTACTGAATGAATTAGAGATAGAACAAAAAATCTAGAAATGATAATAATTATTGATGATTAAATAAGAAAATAATTTTAAAATAAATATAAATTACTACTATGTATGTTTCTACACACCCATCCTTCCTGCTTTGACATGTCAGTCACGTTTTATTGTATTAACAGATAGGTTATGAACACATACATATCTATCACTGTCTTCATCATCCATTGATTAGTTTTCACCTACCCTTTTGAAATCACATTGGTCTTTTCATTGCATTTGACTTTTTCCTCACAAGAAAGACTTGTTGTGGTGGTACATAAAACTTTGGCATAGTGAAAGCATGACCAGAAACATACCCAAAATCCATAATCAGGGGAATTAAAACACTAGGATTCATACACAAATTACTTCTATTTTGAAGTTTCTGGTTTTTCTAAAAATAGAGAGCGGGAAAGAAAAAGAAAGAAAGAAAGAAAGAAAGAAAGAAAGAAAGAAAGAAAGAAAAATGTATGCTGAAGAAAGCCAGAAATGATAGATTGGATTATTATTTTGTGAGTCATTTCTATTTATACATATACAAAATCAGTATTTGTCACAATGGTTTTCCTGATTGATTTACACAATTTGTTCCTTAGTCTCTGCTGTTGCCTTTGTTGTGTCTCAAGACAGGGTTTTCTTTGTGTGGCCCTGGTTGTCCTGGAACCTGTAAACCAAGCTGATGTTGAGCTCACTGAGATATACCTGCCTCCACTTCCCTTGTGTTTGTCTTGGCTATTGCAGCTTGATTGCTGTATTTAGCTGATATCCACGAAAGGCCTGTTCTTTTCTGAAGAGAAACTGAGGAGGAGTGGATATGGCTGTTGGCAGAGGAGCAGTGGCGGCAGGGAATTGAAGGGGAGGAGAAAAAAGGAAATGGTTTGGATGTACAAAATTTTAATTTAAGAAATTAAAAAGAAAAAAAAGAGAAAGAACTAAAAATATAAATCTTGCCTTAGTTTTAAACAGTTTGTGAATTGTCTTTCTATATTTGAGTTTTTAATTGAAAATAAATTTGAAGAACTTTTTTCTTATTTTTCTCATAATTTTTAACATTTAAACGTATTTACTTCCTGAATAAAATATAGTTTGAAAACATTAATGATTGCCTTCTCATCTTTCTCTAAAAATAATTTATTTTTCTAAAATATCAGAAATTACTTTTAATAAAGCTTCATGAGAAATATTGTTTTATACAAAACACACAATTTTAAAGCTAAAAATTCTAAACCTGAACTTTAAAGTTTTTAAAAATTATAAACAAAATTAATATTTAAATTATTTTTTATAATTAATAGGTTATATAAGATTAAATTATAAACATTCATTTATATATTTATACTAATTAATATATAATAGATTAATAGTTTTTATACTGATTCTTTATGAAAAGTTAAAATAGTGCTATAGCCTAGATTTTCCTAATATCTGAAAGTAGGGGTAGTCTGTGTCTACTTCTTAGGAAACAATGTGTAATTTCCGTGTAACCATTTGTCTAAAGAGATACACATTAAAACATTAGTTAATTATGACTTCCAAATTTGAAGGTGGTGTATGTACACATTAAAGTAAACAAACCACTACAATTTTTACACTTCAAAGATAACCTATTATTTTACTCTTTTTCTTATTGCTATCATTATAAACATAAAGTACAAAGGTTAGAGTAAAAAATACCTGTAATTGCCATAATTAAAAGTCCTTGAAATCTATATTTCAATATATCATTTCTGTGATTATAACTATATTATACTATACTAATAGTCAGATTGGCATAAGTAGCTTCATTATTACTTTTCATACAAAAGCTCTGTTAAAACATTTAAACTTGTTCTTAATGAAGAAACACTTATGCAATTTTTAAATGTTTTGTTCTTGTACAATTAACTGAAACTAAGTTAACTGTTATTAAACAGAGTAAAATTTGGGAAAAATACTCAAATGACCATATAATTTGCAAAGAATACTTAGAGTAGAAGAAACTTAGTAGCCCTCCTTAAGCTCCTCTCAAGCTATTCTCCCTCTCCTACTTCTCAGAGGAGGAGAGGCACTCAAGAGGTATCAACTCCTAGCACCTCAAGTCCCAGAAGGACTAAGAGCATCCTCCCCCACTGAAGCCTAACAAAGCAGCCTAGCTATAGGAAAAGACTCAAAATGCACACAACAGAGACAGCCCCTATTCCCATTGCTAGATGACACACAAGATGACCAAGTTGCACATCTGCACATATGTGTAGGGGGTCTAGATCTAGTCCACGCAGTTCTTTAGATGGTGGTTCAGTCTCTGTGAGCCCTCAAGGGCCCAGCTTAGTTTGCTCTGTAGGTCTTCTTTTGGTATCCTAACCCCTCAGGCTCCCACAATTCTTCCTCTCAGGCCTCTACAGAGCTCCCTCCCTGAGCTCTGCATATTGTTTGTCTTTGGGTCTCTAAATCTGTTTTCGTCAGCTGCTGGATAAATCCCCTTAGAAGACAGTTGTGCTAGGCTTCTGTCTGCAAGCTAGAAGAGTGTCATTAATAGCGTCAGGAGTTGGCTCTCTCCCATAGGGTTGTCTCTAGTTGGACCAGTCACTGCTTTGCCATTTCCTTATCTTTATTTCTACATTTCATGTAGGAAAAACAAATTTTGGGTTGGAGGTTTTATAGGTGGGTTGCTTTCATGTAGGCCCACGTGGCTACATGTATAATCCTGTCAGCTAGGGTCACCTCCACGTCCATAGACTCCCAGAAACTTCACCTCTCCTAGAGATGCTGACCCCCGTTGATTTCCATTTTCTACCCTGATCCTCCTGCCCCACATCCAGCTCTCCTAACACCTGATCCCTACCGGGAGTACCCTCCCTATCATCTCTTCCTCCCAGTTCCTCCCCACCATCTGCTTCAGACGTCTACTTTATTTTCTCTTCTGAGTGAAGTTCATATATTCTCCCTTGCGCCCAGGTTGAAATCAGGAATGACGATACCTCCAGAAATTCTTTTATTGGATAGAATTGTTTTAGCTATCCTGGGCTTTTAATTCTTCCATATGAAGTTGAGGATTGCTCTTCCAAGGTCTGTAAAAAAGTGGGGTGGATTGTCATGGGAATTACATTGGATCTGTAGAATGCTTTTGGTAAGATGGCCATTTTTACTATGTTAATACTACTGATGCATGAGCATGTAAGATCATTCCATCTTCTGATATCCGCTACAATTTCTTTCCTCAAAGATTTGAAAATATTGTCACACAAGTCTTTCACTCTCTTGGTTAGAGTTACACCAATAAATTTTATATTATTTGTGGATATTGTAAAGGTGTTGATTTACCTAATATCTTTCTCAGTGCGTTTATTGCTTAGATAGAGAGGTCTAATGATTTTTTAATTAATTTTGTATTCAGCTACTTTGATGAAGATGGTTTTTTTTTTGTTTGTTTTAATTTATTTATTTTTAATTAATTTATTCTTGTTACATCTCTATGGTTATCCCATCCCTTGTATCCTCCCATTCTCCCCTCCCTCCCATTTTCCCCTTAGAATTTGGGGCTCAACAACATATAGTATCATATCATCTATGAATAATAATGCTTTGATTTCTTCCTTTCCAATTTGTATCCTCTTGATCTCCTTCAGTTGTCTTATGCCTTTAGCTAGAATTGCTAGTACTATATTGAAGTGAAATGGAGAGAACACAGAGCCTTGTCTTGCCCTTGATTTTAGCAGAATTGCTTTAAGTTTCTCTCTATTTTATCTGCTGTTGGATATTGGCTTGCTGTATATTTCATTTATTGTGTTTAGGCACTTGCCTTGTTTCATTGATCTTTCCAAGATTTTTACCATGAATGAGTGTTGAATTTTTGTCAAAGGTTTGTCAGCATTAAATGAGATCATGATGTTTTTTTTTTTTGTCTTAGTTTGTTTATATGTTGGATTACATTGATGAATTTTTCATATATTGAACCATATATGTACTCCTGGAATGAAGTCTACTACTTGAACTTGGTGGATGATGTTTTTGATGTGTTAGAGGATTAGGGTTGCATGTATTTTATTAAGTATTTTGGCATCAATGTTCATTCACATATTTTTTTTGATATTTTCTCTCATTGTTGAATCTGTGTGGTTTAGGTATCAGGGTGACTATGGCCTCATAGAATGAGTTTGACAATATTCCTCTTGTTTGTATTTTGTATAATACTTTAAGGAGTACTGGTAATATCTCTTCTTTGAAAGTCCAGCATAGCCAGGCAGTGGTGGTGGATGCCTTTTATCCCAGCACTTGGCAGGCAGAAGCAGGTGGATCACTATGAGTTTGAGGTCATCCTGATTTACAAAGTTAGTCCAGGACAGCCAAGACTACACAGAGAAACCCTGTCTTGAAAAATCAAAAAAGATTGAAATAATACCATTGAATTCTAGAAAGTCTTTCATTTTTTCCTTTATTTCTTCCCTGACTCAGTGGTCATTGAGTAGAGAGTTGATTAGTTTCTATGAGTTTGTAGGATTTCTGTTGTTGCTGAAGTCCAGCTTTACTCTACAAAGGTCTGCTAAATTAAAAAGTGTTATTTAAATTTTCCTGTATCCGCTTTATGACCAAGTATATGGTCAACTTAGGAGAAGATCCCTTTTGGTGCTGAGAAGAAAGTGTGCTCTTTTCTGTGTGGAGGACATGTTCTATAGAAATGTTAGATCCATTTGATTCATTACATTGATTAGTTTCATTATTTCTCTGTTTAGTTTCTGTCTCGATGAACTGTACATTCATGAGAGAGAAGTGTTCAAATTTCTTACTATTAATTTGTGGTGTCAGATATGTGATTTAAGCTTTAGAAATGTTTCTTTTACAAATGTGAGTTCTCTTGAATTTGGTCATTATTGTTCAGAATTGACATGGCATATTGGTGGATTTTTTCTTTATTGAGTAAGAAGTGTCCTTTCCCATCTCTTTTGCTTAATTTTGTTTGAAAGTTTATTTTATTGGACATTAGAATGGTGACTCAAGCTTGCTTTCTGTGCCTGAAAAAGTTTTCACAGCCCTTTACTCTGAGATAATATTTATCTTTATCGCTGACGTGTGCTTTTTGTATGCAGCTGAATGATGTGTTGTTTTTTTGCATCCATTCTGATAGTCTGTGTTTTTTGATTAGGGAATTAGCCCCATTGATGTTGAGAAATATTAATTATCAGTAACTGTTTATTCCTGTTATTTTGATATTGTTGTTGTTGTTGTTATTGTTGTTGTTGGTGGTGGTGGTGGGGTGTGTGTATGTGTGTGTCTGTGTTTGTGTGTGTGTGTGTGTGTGTGCTTCCTCTTTTTGATTTTGATTTTGTAGAATTATTTATTGCCTGTGGTTTCTGGTATGTAGTTAACCTCTTGGAGGTTTTATTATATTATATTTTGTAGGGCTGTTTTGGGGGATATATATTGTTTAAATTTTGGTTTGTCTTGAAATACCTTTTTTTTTTTTCTGTCTGAGTATTGAGAGTTTCGCTGGGTATAGTACTCTAAGTTATCATCTATGGAGTCTTAGAGGCTATAAGACAACTGACCAGTCCCTTCTAGCTTCTACAGTCTCTTTAGAAGTATAATTCTGATAGGTCTGCCTTTGTAAGTTTCTTGGCCTTTTTTCCTTGTAGCTTTTCATATCGTTTATTTGTTCTGTAGATTTAGTGTTGTAATTATTATGTGGTAGGAGGATTTTATTTTTGGTATAAGCTATTTGGTGTTCTGTATGCTTTTTGTATATTTATAGACATAACTTTCTTTAGGTTGGGCAATTTTTCTTCTACTATTTTGTTGAAAATATTTTCTAATCCTTGGAGCTGAGACTCTTTATCTTCTTTTATTTCTATTATGCTTTGATTAAGTTTTCTCATAGTATTGCAGATTTCCTGGATGTTTTGTTTCAGCAATATTTGAGATTTAACAATTTCATTGACTGCTATATCAATTTTTTTTTACAGTATGTTTTACCCTTGATATTCTCTCTTCCATGTCTTGTATTCTGCTGGTGATGTTTGTGTCTGTTGTTCTTGTTGTTTTACCTAGATTTTCCATCTCCAGAATTCCCTTAGTTTTTGTTTTCTTTATTGCTTCTACTTCCATTATCTGATCTTGAACAATTTTGTTCATTTCCTTTTCCTGTTTGGTTGTGCTTTCCTGTATTTCTTTAATGGATTTTTTTCCTCTTTAGATGTGTCTACGTTTTTTTTTTTAATCACATTTTTCTGTGTTCCTTTGAGATATTTATTTGGTTCCTCTTTATCATCTTCATTGGATTGGATTTAAGGTCATTTTTTGTGCCTCATCTGGGTTAAGATACCCTGGGCTTGCTGTTGTATGATAGCTGGGTTCTGGTGGTACGTATTGTTCTGGTTCTTGTATTTGTGTATTTAGCCATCTAGTTGTTCCTTAAATTCACAGGCCTCAGGTAATACAGTTCAGGTTGTGGCCCAGATAATGAAACACCAGGCAGTAGGTGTAGTTAGTTTATCATTGATCCTCCTTATGGTCACCGGCCTCTGGTAGACTGTCATGGCTGATGGCCTCTGGAAGAGCAGGTAAAGCTGTAGTCTGGGAGATACAGCATGCAATGGGCAGAGCATAAACCACTGCTTCTAATCTCTCCCAGTGGTCTCTGATGGTCTTTGACCTCCATCTGTCCTGGGTGGCCTAAAGCCCTCTTGGATTAAGCATGAGATGTGGGCCAGAATAGGGTACACCACAATTGCTTTGAGTATTTTTTCAAAGACTGATTTTCTTTGTTTCTTAATGACAAATTGTATAAATAACTAATATTTTTAAGATTTGTATTTGATATCTTGTTCAAAATCTACATTTTAATGTTATTTACATGGCAACAATAATGTTTTGATGATTATATCTTTTTGGGTAGTACTTTATTTGTATTTATTTATTATGCTTGGATACATTAGGTCATTGTCTTTTTATAGTGAGACTTCAAAGTAGTTAGAATGAATTTTTGAACACTGGTTTGTATTTTCAAAGTTGTTTTACCTGGAATATATTCTTTGTAGTATTTCCCTAAGAAACGGGAAAATAATTTTTAATATATTCATGCCAAGCACCTTCCCTGACCATTTGATAATGAGTCAAAAGTGAATCACACATGGTGGTCAGAGAAAACTTGTAGCTCTGACTGACTAGCAATCTGATTGCCTTCTTATTTATACAAGTTTCACAGAACAAAGACTGACTAGTAACTATCCAAGAATTACTGATTACATATTTTGTCTCTGGACATTTATTTGGTTTTCCATTACACGTCTAAGATTACAACAAGATCAGGCACAATTAGAAAGTGCAAGTAGAATGAATTTTGTTTTTATTATTAGCCATATAACTCAAATTTGAAGAAGCTAAAGAATGTCTCTGCCAAAGCAAACATAGTTATCATATGGTAGCTTACTTTTTAATTTTTTATTTTTTACATATACATTTATATTATTACACATATATACAATCAACTACCTATAGCAAGAAGAACCATGACACAATCAGGAATTGTATAAATGTTCCATTCTTAGTGTTTTGGCAATTTGCATTTGATATCTTTGAAGAAAATATCTTTCCTGTCTTGGTGCATCTAAAATTCTGAATGTAAATCAATATCTATCACATCTCATCAGTATCAACTTAAAACATCTATCTACACCTATAAACATCTTAATCCCTAAACAACTGAGCTTCACTGTAAAACTAAGCGACTTGGTCTTAAACTTCATCAGAGACTTGAGAAGGAATAAACTTGGTTAGCTGAGTATGCCGGGAGTGCAGGTTAGTGTCTTTACAAATAAGAAGATGACAGAGACATTTTGCTACCTGAATTGTCCCCCAAAACTCTCTATAAAGTTGGATCATCTTCTTCAGGCTTCTAGCCCAACATATCTGACAGACATATTTATGAAGCAGGAACTATTGAGGACTTGTTCACCCTGTCTAAGCAGCTTTTGGCCTTTGACTCTGCCTGCACCTAAGCTTGCTCATTTTTTAGGCAGAATTCTGTCTGTGGTAGAAATGAAGACCTATTGTCCAGTGGCTTGTTTGCCACATTTGAAGCCATCTCCATAAGGAAGTTCTTTGATGCTCATCATCCTTTTTGAGTTAGGGCAGGTGTTACCAGGTGTTAATCTGACTCATTGTCAGTAAATCTTAAAAATAATAAAAAAGTGTACATGTTATATTCTGCAGGTCTCTGAGGTTGTTGAAGACCTTATCTAACTAAACTAAAGTGATGTTCGTCCTAAATCAGCCAGAAGAAACCTTAAGAGAGCAATGCTTCATTTCCCTTAAGTGGGATAGGGTAGGTTTTTGGTTGCTTTCTTGGGCTCTGGAGGGTTATTATCAATGGGAGTTGGTTACAAGTTATTATTGGTCTTATTTAGAGAGAACACAGGGTTAGACTCACCAAAGAGTCTCTTATATTTTTCTTACATTCTTAGGTTTGGAGATAGGAGTTGAAAAGAAAGAAGGGGGAATATAGAAATATATAAGGAAGATGGAACAAAAAGTAGATTAGTGAATCTACTCCTCAACTTAATGCTTCAATTGTCACTCTCAATGTTAGTTTTAATTCAGCGTATGAAATTTTGTATATAGATGCAAATAAGTTTAATTCTAGATACAGTGGTATAGAATTCAAATATAAGATTATTCTTCACACACACACACTATATATATATATATATATATATATATATATATATATATATATTAATATGAGGTATTGTGCCCATATAAATCAATTATAATACAATGTTTGGTTTCAATATTTTGAAAGTGCATTGCAGGCTATATAAGATGAATAACTTATACAAGTTACTTTATAGTTGATCAAATCAGGGTAATGTCAATTACTAGTCTACTTTTATCACAAGAATATACATCTTAGGTGCACCAGATAGATATGATTCTATAGACAGCTTACTTTAAACTGGCAGTATTTGCAATTTTAAAGCACTCCAGACGAACAGAAAAATATATAATCTGATCTTTTTATGGATAGCAAACACTAATACCTAACTCTTTTCACTATATCATTTGAACATCGACACTATAAAGTAGAAAAAGGTATTTTACTCAATCTAATTTATTGAGTTGAATTCCTCCAAAGTTATATCTTATATGAATCCTTACTTTTAAACTATATATCCAGAGAATTCTGAGCATATTTTAAAAAGAAGGATAGAATTTGTTACTGACTCTCATGGACAGTTAGGGCTTGTCAATTGACTCTCTTTCCCCTGCACAAATTATACTGTTTGAATTTGCTTAGGGGAGGACAATAAACCCAAGACGATTCCTAGAGTAATGACTTAAAACTGTCTAGCTTTTGCTATTTTGAGCTTATCATAATGTTCATAGGATAAAGAAGACCTCATCTCCTGGATGGGGAGAAACGGTGGCACTCAGAGGAAGGATAGCAGGCTACCAAGAAGAGACTTGATACCCTATGAGCGTATAAAGGGGGAGGAAGTCTCCCTCAGTGACAGTCATAGGGAAGGAGGGTAAGAGGAAAATGGGAGGGAGGAAGGAATGGGAGGATATAAGGGATGGGATAGCCATTGAGATGTAATAAGAATAAATTAATAAAATAAAATTTAAAAAAAGAAGACCTCAAATAGTGGTCAGAAAAAGTTATTTCTCTAAAAGCAAAAGGGATTGTAACTTACATAAAAATACTCAGACACAATATTCTGGGGGAAAAGACATAAAATGAATCATAATGCAGAAAATCCCTAAGAATTCAGCACACAGAATAAACCTAAAAGTGAGAGACAGAATAACGGTGATCATAGCATTCAGTTCAGCTTTGCTGGAACTATGTCTAAGCTAACTTCATGACCTCACCATTTCAGTAGGTATGGCTGTGCCATTTTCATAATTTCCTATCACTTTAAAAATAACTTCAGGTTGAGCATTATTTTGACAGAGCCTAATGCCACTCTGTAATGTATTTCACATTTTGCTCAACCTGTCATTTGATCCAACATGGCTGAATATCCTCAGAGTTCCACAACTTCTTCATGCAAAGCCAACATCTGGGGAATAAAAGATCAGATGTCTATTGGGACATTGTTTTCTTACAAAAAATAAAACAGCAGAGTATTCCACTATGATTTATCTATAAAGCAACTAAAAACAAATCAAAACAAACATGAAATTGGCTGCATATTTGAGAGAACCATGGGAGAATAGCAATGTAGAAGGATCCAGTGGGTCCTAGAAACCTACAAGTAGAACATTATGATAGGCAGATTTGGGTCAAGAGGACCCGCTCAAACTAAGGCACTAGCCAAGGACAATAGAGGCAGTAAAATTTAAACCCCTACCCAGATCTAGCCCATGGACAGGACAGTCTCCACATTTGAGTGGAGAGTGGGATATGATTTTCTCAAGTACTCTGGTGCCTCACATTTGACTATGTCCCCTGGAGGGGGAGACCTAGTGGCACTCAGAGGAGGGACAGCAGGTCACCTAGAAGAGACTTGATACCCTATGAGCATATACAGAGGGAGGTAATCCCTCTGAGGAACAGTCATAGGGGAGGGGAATAAGGGGAAAATGGGAGGGAGGGGAGAATGGGAGGATACAAGGGATGGGAAAACCATTGAGATGTAACAAGAATAAATTAATAAATAATAAAAATTTAAAAAATAAAATAAAATAAAAATTATGCAGGCCTAGCAAAAAATAAAAAATAAATAAATAAATAAAACAGCAGAGTACTCCACTATGATTTATCTATAAAGCAACTAAAAACAAATCAAAACAAACATGAAATTGACTGCATTTTTCTTTTGTTATTTCAAGGAGAAACTTGTATATAGTTCTTTGGAAGGGAATTTATATCCTCCTTAGTGAAAATCTTGAGTTTTTTTTTTTTTATTATAAGGAAATTTAAATCCCACCCAGAGTAAGAAGTAATGGAAATGCTATAATTTAGTTATAACAATGGAGAGAAAGGTGTTTGTTTTGTTCCGAATACTTCCAAGTGGAAATAGATAATATTGTATTGTCCATGACTTATCACAATTACTCCATAAACCCAAATTCTATTATGTGTTAATTCAGATTAAAAACTAACATTACATTCTGGATATTGAACCTAAAAATTATAAAACTTTCCTTTCCATTTTAACAAAAGTCTATTGTCTTTCTTAACATCAGCATAATGGCAATGAAAATACTGTTTAAAATTTTCCCTGTATTCTTCATGTCTTACCACATTACATATATTTTCTGTAATTTTATTCTCTGGTACTTCAACACAAACTTAATTTTGATTGCATATAATTTTGTTTTTAATCTAGATTTCACGGTTTAATATGATCAGTTATTTTTTCCTATAATTCATGAGATGTCTCATAATTTCTTACTTCAGTTCTTTAGTGTATAATTTTATCTTAATTATATTAACAGTATTCTTAAAGCCATGTCTTTCTGTATTTTGTTTCTATCCTAGTCCATAACAAAGCATTTTGGCTTCAATTTTACCTTGTCTACTTATACTTTATGTACAACATGCAAGCTATCAAGAAAATCTATTGTATAGACAGCTAGACAAATGTGTAATGATAATTACAGATTCTACAATTTTCCAATCAAGAGTCTAGAAAGTAATTAAAAGAAGTGCCAAATGTTCAAAAAAAAAAACAACAAGGTTTACCAAGTAAAGAAATGCTTAGCTCCCTGTGTGGATTGATCTGACTTATTTTACAGTATTTTTATTTAAGGACAAAGACTAATCTAAAGATTGAGAAGTTATTTCAAGGCTATACATATTATCTAAATAATCCTTCAAGAAGCTCTGTATTAGTCTATCCCAGGTTTCATGAGGATATGTTTAATAAACATGAAATGTTAAGGCTGATAATAGCTACAGTAACTTTTCCTTAGTCTTTTCACTTTTTCACATTTGCTTTTAATCACTGATTTGTGAATGAGGAAAAGATGTTATATTCACATGAGAGAGTCTGAAAAAGTCTTCTCTTTCAGTTTTTTATTTTAATAAAAATAGATTCTTTTCTCTACAGTACATCCTGATTATACTTTTCCCCACTCTGCTTCTCCCATTTCCTTTGTACCTTCCGTCCCATACAAGCCCACTACCTTTCTGTCTCTCATTATGGAAAGACAGGCTTCACCGTGACTGAATTTATTTAAGGCATTTACTCACTTATTTCCATTATTTATCTTTTCTAGCATGTTAAGAAAGTTTTTCCTTCTTCCTTCTTTAAGGACTTCTGTTATCTACATATAGTTTGTTTTTATGTCCTTTGCTTTTGCTTCAGCTGAGAAAATATAAACGGGCATGTGATGAGTTGACGATGAAGGCATTTAAAATAGACTTTGCAGGTTTGTCTTGTCAGTTATCCTAACACATAGGGAAGGCTATTGTTACAAGTGTAGTTAACTGTAAAGCAAATGATATATAATATATATATATTATATATCATTTGCTTTGGTCTGCTACGAGGATTGGTGTAAAATAAAGTGTCCATTTTAGAATTTTATTTTATTTATTTATTTATTTTATTAATTTATTCTTGTTACATCTCTATGGTTATCCCATCCCTTGTATCCTCCCATTCTCCCCTCCCTCCCATTTTCCCCTTATTCTCCTCCCTTATGACTGTTCATCAGAGGGATTACCTCCCCCTGTATATGCTCATAGGGTATCAAGTCTCTTCTAGGTGACCTGTGTCCTTCCTCTGAGTGCCACTAGGTCTCCCCCGCCAGGGGACATAGAATTTTAACAAGTTTTAGGTTATTTTATAAAAATACATAAACATACATTATTCTTCCTTTCATTTAGGTTATACTTTCTAAACGGACGTTGAGATCTGAAACTATAGCGAGTGCTGAGTTGGGAGGCGTGAGAGAAAAGGACTTGGGCATGACAGGAGCTCCACAAAGATCAACAGAGCCACTAAGCAGAGCACAGGACTTTCCATCACAGCTCAAGCCTAACAAAGTGAGAACAACGAGGAGAGTGAGGAGTTTGGTTAAAAACTTCAAGCATCTGATAACTGTGGAAAGAGCTCTTTTAATGATATGACTCTTACCTAGTACGTCAACCACACCTGAGGCAAGGTCCCACTGCCCAGAGTTTCTAAGCTCCAGAAACTAGACTAGATTTTGGGTGTGTGTGTGTGTGTATGGCTCAAGTTAGATGGAGAAGGGGTAAGGGTGGTGAAAAAAGATTGGCAAGAGTTAGTGGATAGCTACATAAGATCAAATACTTTGAAAATTGACAATGAAGTAATACATTAATAAAATTGTCAAAGAATATTTTAGAAGAAAATTAACTTGAAGTTAAAAGAATTTGTAAGGATTGAAACAAAGGAGAGGTTATACTCTGGATTCAGTCTACATGTTGCCCTTGGAAGAGGAGTCCTTGGCTTATCAGGTGGTGCCTGCTGATGTTGGGGGCAGTGACCATGAGGTTCGTAGGGGGATGCTCTCTGGAATCCATGGAAAATGTGGGCAGGGAAAAGAAAGCTGTAGCTGGTGTTCGGTTGAAGAGCTGTGGATGAGATGAGGAGACTGGCTCTGAGGTCATAAATGAAGAAGTGAAAACCTGCAGGTTGACCACCTAGTTTTCTGGCAGATGTGACTTAGGGTTTAGCTGGGGCACTTTCTGAAGTTGGGAGGAGTAGAGTGAAAACTCAAAACCGGGGGTGCAAATTTAGAAGGGGATAGTCTTTAGGATCCAAAAGAAATGTGGGCAGGGGTAGAAATGATGGGAGAAGGAAGCCTGCACCCCAAGTTCTGTTGCAGAGCTAAGGATGAGAGGAGTGGATAGGGTCTGTGAGTAAAGACCAAAATACTTTCAGAAATAGTTGGAAGTTAAAAGTATTAGATTCAGGAAGTTCTGTGATGGATTCAGCCATGTTACTTACCTATGTTTCTCTCTTTGTAAATATCTGTCAATGTATCTATGTATCTATGTATTCATTTCTCTATCTATCTCTCTATCTATCCGTCGCGACCTCCCCGCCAGCAGGAAAGACGCCGACACCAGGATCCTTCTCGATCACACTTTATTGGGAGCGCCCTTTGAAGCTGAAGCGAAAAGACCCCAGCCCTCTGAGCGCGCTGCTTATATGCAGGCCCTAGCATGGTGTGTCTCTGGCTGATTGGCGCACCGGCCAATGCCTCATTAGCATATCCCCATGCGGGAGGGGAAAGAGAAACATTGTTGTCGAGCCCTTAACCGCGCATGCGCAGGAGCTGAAGTAGGATCGGCACCACCTCTGGGTGTGATCCGCGCCTAACATCTATCTATCTATCTATCTATCTATCTATCTATCTATCTATCTATCATCTGTTTATGTAAGTTTTATTAACATGTTGCTTATATGCAGCAATAGGACTCATTGCAGAGTTTTCATGCAAGGACAAAACAGATTTTGACCATATTCACTCATGAAACCATCTCTTGTCTTCCCCTCACTGCCATTAATCCTCTTCCTTTTCTAAACAAGCTGCTTTGTTTTTCGTCTCTTTTTTCCCTGACAGAATGTATTTTCACATTTTTCTCTGCCAAGTGATAGTTGTAAAGATGAATCTTAACATTGTTACATGCAGATTATCTTACAAAGATGCTATTTGTACCACTATAGAAAATGTTTATAAAGACAAAAATGTTACTTTTCAGACTTCCACAGGTTGAGACTCCAAGTCAAAACTGCAAAAAGTTTCATAATCTGATGAGCACTCATCTCTCCAGCAAGGTGTTCTAGCACCTTATAATTTAGTGCCAAGTTGGTGTTGACTAACTACAGAGGCAACACCAATTCAAGGAAATTTACCATTTAAAATTTACCTTTACATTTATGTTTGGTATCTTTCCTCAATTGCTCTCCAAATTAATTATTTGTGACAAAATCTCCTACTGAAGCTTAAGCTCATGAAGTTGGCCGTGCTTGCTGGCCAATGCATCTCAGCAATCCACTTCCCTACCCTACCTATTCTGTATTTAACAGGTAGGTTTCTGTGTGGTTGTTGGGTATCTGAGTTTAGATACTTCTGCTTTTATTTAGGCACTTTAGAGACTGCCTCCTGTCCAAAGTCATGGAACTTATTTATACAGTGTTCACTAGGATAAACGAAAGCAAGATCCAGGGAAAATTCAACAGATTCCAAAGTACTATTCCTTGATTCAACAAGTCATAAAATACTCATACATGAGGATGTTATTCCACGTAAGAAATAATGAAAATGTAAGGAAGAACTGCTAGCCAATAGCAGAAGTATCTATAAATAAAACTACAGCTAGACAAGCAACAGCAAGACAATAACATCTCATCAACTGGTGTAGCAAATGGAGAGGTAACCCTCATCAATGAGCACATGTATCATAATAAATACAGCTCTTAAAAAATTACTGAGTAACATTTTTTAAAAATGCTTAAGTAAACATGTGAAGGGATTAGTTTTTGAGATATTAAGTTATACTGACTCCAAAAAAAGTGTCTACGATTAAAGTCTATATTAATACAGAGGAATAATATTCTGTTGTCAGGTTGCTGCAGTAAGTTATCAAGTCTTAATTTAAATACGTTCTTAAGTCACATAATGTAGCACAAGCAACTGTGAATTGCTGTCATGATAGAATCATTGTCCATATGTTCTTTGGGTATTTCTAGCCTACATCAGCATAAATCAATCAGGATCAGAGTTTACATTGTAAAATGGATTTTTCTACTAATTTGGAAGAAAATTTCTTTTAAGAGTGAAGTAATTTTATTCAGTAAGTATTAACATTAATTGTTACAGTTTTTTGTTGCCCTGATTTATTTTGACTCAGAGTCAACTTTCTTATATGATAAACAGGATTCAGTCAATCACAGTTTCCACATATGACTCCTTTGGGCTTCTTAGTTTGGCCTGATCAGGTATCTTTAATCATATGTTTTTTTTCTTAAATGACAGATACTTGATGCTCCACCTCCTAATTTAAAATTAGATAGAAGTCCCACACCCTACATGAAAATCCAGAATTGCCACAGTGACACCTCCACAGTACCAGTGATCCTCCAGGTAGTCTCTGCCTGCTTCAAACGTACCAGTGAGAATTCTCTGCTTGATGACTCCAAGAATCATGGCCTACACACTAATATAAACTTCAACCTCACAACTACTGCATCTATTTCTCAGGAAACCCAGTGGGAGAGAGGGATAAGAGAGAGTAAGTGCCAGAATACTAGGAAGTCTGCCTTGAAACCGTCTTTTCTAGAAATGGGTGTATAAAGAAGACTGGAAAATGTCAATGTCAATGGACATGCTAACGGGGAAGAAGGGGAAATATTTCACAGGGTTTCACACATAAAAAAAGAACTACAGGCACTTATGATAAAATTAGATTCTTCCAGGAATAAGACCTCTTACAGGATGTCTAATACAGTTGTCAGGTTGAAACCACATATACACTACAGACAAAATTGAACTCAGTAGGTTGTGGGATAGAATATTTGTGTGTGTGTGTGTGTGTGTGTGTGTGTGTGTGTGTGTGTGCATATATTTGCATACTTTCATACATATGTATGTATATACATACACACATACATAACAATAACAGTCAAAGGACACAGGCTATCAGGTAGAGAATGCGGCATGAGTGAGTCTTAAGAGAGGGCATCTTGGAAGAGTTGGGGTGAGAAAAGGGATGGTGAATATAGCATAATAGTATTTCAATTAAAAATACATTAACAGCTCTCTCTTCTTTTCATCCATATGATATGAGTACATTTCATAGACAGCTCTGTAGGCTGTGCTTGGTCTTATGCACTTGATGCCTTCTACTTTCCAGAATATGTAAACAGTAAACAAAACTACAGTTTTATGTATATTTGTTGTTTGGATTTCTCTGTGTCTTAACTCATCAATACATCTGAACTTCACTCTCTTCTGATCTGTCCTAGAGAGTGCCCATCTTGGCAGAAATAAACTGTAAAATAAACTGGAGGCAGGTTAGATGAAAGCTACACGGGCACACAATTATTATTCAAGTGCCCTGTAGAGAGACATGTAATGGATTAAACAGGAATTAGGTCATCCACTTGATAAAAGAGTATTCCAAGCAGGGCACAATATAAATCCTGGTGACTTGTCTTCTCTGGGATACTATTAAGCCAGGGCAGGATTCAAATTCCATTCTGCAGAGAGAACATTCCAGACCAAACAAGAGAAAATACATGTTTTTTATATAAGGAATGAAAAGATATTTTCAAGATATCTGAACAAAATTACCTCCCTATTTGCATATTACTCATTGTTCAATTGTGTTTGCTTTCTGGCAGAGAAGCTGCTTTCTGCTATTTGTTTCTGACAGGTGGTGATATTTGCTTTTCACCTATTTTAATATCCAGAGCATTTGAACCTGAGGTAAAAAGAACATGTTAATCTAACCTAAAGGTAGTTCTACATCCACCCTGAAGCTTAGAATTTGCTATTTTTATAACAGTACTGTTTGCAATTGTATAAATATGCCTTATTTTGGCATTGACCATGCCCAGAATTTAGTAGCACAGAAAAAGAAATTCCTGGCTTATATTTTTGGAAACATACAAACTGGACTACTTTGACTGTATCTTTGGTGCTGTTTACTCAGCCCAGACTAAGATCATACAACTTCTTTCATATTCCTTATTTAACAGCATATTGGCCAAGATAAATGAAGTAACTGTACCCAAAACTCAAGTGAGGGTACTCTAAAATGAGAAAGTAAATATGTGAAAAATGTGGTAATAATGGCTCTGTCTGTTTCTATGTTAGCTTTTTATTTAAAAAATATGTAACTTCTGTGTTAGATACTAAGACGGTTCAATTAGTATTTTAAAGTAGTTTGAATAAATTTAGAAAATATTAATCTTTCTGTATATTTTGTCATTCTTATTTATACCATTGTTTAAAAGGTCTTGAGTAAGGACAGTCCAATGGGTAGGTAAAACTGAGACCTCCTTTTTATAAAAAAATAAATATTGGCTAATATTTCATGAGTTTGCTTTAGTTAAATATATTAATCTGAGTGACTGGAATTTATTCACTCTATTTTCTTCTCAATATTGCCTGAAGAATCTGATTGTTTATTATAGACCTGAGTGTGACTTGAAGGCCTAGCCACAGTTAGTAGCAGAAACTACCCATAGAGGACCTCTCTGAACAATGACCTCTTGATGTACAACCAGAAAAGTTTAGGCTTTAATGGAATTTCAGACAGGAGTTTATCCTCTACAACTATTGATGTTTAACATGTCTGACACCAGCAGAAGTCCTTTTCTTCTTGGGTATCTATAAGTTGCATCTGGTAACTTGGACTTGGACTCCAGTCTTTGACAATTTTCATTTCTCTAATATCTCTCTCTCTCTCTCTCTCTCTCTCTCTCTCTCTCTCTCTCTCTCT
>OU015748.1:37182493-37219088 GCA_907169655.1 Acomys percivali | reverse complement strand
GCACAGAGACAGAGAGACACACACAAAGAAACAGAGAGAGACAGAGAAAGAGACACAAAGAGACAGAGACAGGCAAACACACACCACACTTACTCACTCACTCACACACCCACTCACAGAGAGAGAGACAGAGAGAGAGAGAGAGAGAGAGAGAGATGCACACACCCACAGAGAGAGACAGAGAAAAAGACAGAGGACAGCTAAGAGATCCTTTTAGTTTGCTTGTTGGGAAACATATAGCCATATCATATTTCCAAAAACCATGCAAGCTGACAGAAAGAGTCTACTCAAAAATGTTTACACTGTATCATAAACAACCTGTGAACTAACTGAAACTTTAAGAAACATGCACAATATAATGGCCTAAATCCCCCCCTATAAATTTTTCTTACAAAGAGTGACCAGTCAGAAAAAAAGACTGGGCACTTCCAGCTGTGCTTCTCCAAAGGTGCATGTTGAAGAGGATGAAAAGTAGAGAGAGCCTAAGTACACCTAATTCACGGGTATACCCTTTCTCTTACAATTGATATATTATGAAACAAGACAAGGTAAAACAAAACAAAAAACGACAAATAAAAAGAAAAACCTAGAACACACCTTCTCTGATCAGCAGGGCTACAGTGACTGCACAATGACGTAAAGACCAAATTGAGAAAGAACTGCTAAAACCAGGCTGGTGATTGCCACGGGTGAGGGGTACATACTGTGTAAAGCATGAATGGGTGCAGCCTCAGGCCTCCCTGCTAATCCACATATCCACAGAAAGGTCCCTTGGTCCCAGCATGTGTTTGTGCAGTTTCCAAAGTCAAGCCCCTCACTTGCAAGCTTGTGGCAGCTGCACTATGTCTCAGAAGAAACTGTGGGCTGCAAAATATCAGTTTTTAGTCCTCTAACCCACAGGAATCTCCACAGTCTAGAACACAAGTGGATCTGACCTCAGGTCACCTGCCCAATCCAAGGAAAGTTCCCTGGTCCACTCAGGCACAGGATCAGGCTGCATGGTCTAGCCACACACTTGGCCAGGAACAGAGCACATGCACTCTGTGTCTGAGACAGAACTGTGGGCTACAAAACACCAGTGTCTGTGTTTCCCTATTGAGAGGAGACACGACAGTGTGGAACACAGGTAGATCTGACCTCAGGTCACCCAGCTGCTCTTTGGAAAGTTCCCAGGTCTGATCTCAGAGAACCCACCTGGCATCAGCAGAGACTATTAAAAGGTCTTGACAGATGTTTTGTAAACCATAAGAAACCACCGATGCCAGTCTAGACTACTATACCCAGCAAAACTTGCAGAAAAAAAAGATGACAAGAAACAAATTTAAACAGTATCTATCCACAAATCCAGCCATACAGAAGGTACTAGAAGGAAAACTTCAACCCAAGGAAGGTAATTAAGCCCACAAAAACACAGGGAATAGGTAACTTCCAAACTGCTAACATAGACATCCTATGAAAAACTCCACCCAGCAGTAATGAGGACAGATCAAAGGATTCACTACTGGACTGGAGATGGATCACAGAGAGTAGTATGGAAGGATGGGAGGATGGAAGGACGCAGAGAATTCAGGAGCCCCACAAGGAAATCATTTAGGTAGAAGGAATCTAGACCAAGGAGGGCTTGCACAAACTGTTGTACCAACCAAGGAAAATGCATGCAGCAAACATAGGTGCCGTGTTAAAATATAGTAGGTGGTTCTCTTAAGGTTTCTTCAGGCTGATTTAGGGCAAATAATTCCTTTGAAGAAACTCCTCCAACAAATTGGGCGAAATGGTTAAGTAAGCCAGGGATAGCATTTGTGGTCCATTTTTCAAAAGTTGTGAAATTCCAGGTTTAATAGGAGTCCTGTATGGGACAGTCTGAAATCTAGACCAATTGGGATCAGAAGCTTTCTACAAAGCTGTCCTGGAATGCCATGGACCACTAGCTCAGTTGGGGATAGGTCCTTGGGATCTGGGGTTCTTGGAGCATTGGTCAACAGAAATAAGGCGAAGTGACACACAGACAAGTCTTCATCTGAATGTATTTTGCAGCCAAGCAGTCTAGCATTATATACATTTCTTCTTCTGAAACAGGGGGGTTTGTGGTGGTTAGAGTTTCCACAGAGCAGGCTCACAGGAGTCAGTGAGCAATCAAACATACACAGTAGAGATACAGAATGCGAATTTATTGTGTTGTCATTTTTAGAATTACAGCTTTGAATGAAACAATACAAAGTACATAGAAGAAAGACGTCATCACTCCCAAGTAACTGGCTTGATATCAATATGTATCAACTTTCTCTGTCCAGGGCCAATGTGCTCTCCCTAACAAAACTTGTGCCCAGCACCTGTGTGCCAGGACGTTTCTCTATTTTTCTCGTTCCTTCTACCTGGAGTCTTTTGAAGTACTCCATTTCTTTGTAGACCATAGTAACTTATTAACTAATGATTAATTTCTAGTCGTGTCTCTTTTAATAAGTTGAAGTGAAGCAGAACTACTTTGGCCACTGACTGTCCCTGGCTGCAGTCCCAGGCCAGGGTCTCATAGCAACCATTGCTATGCTTGAGGAGTCCCACCTTGGGAGTGAAATGCAGTTAGAATTTACAAAGAAGCAGAAAATAGTTCCCAGCAAAGAGTTTTGAAACTGCAGTTTCTCTGTTGGCTGGAACATCGACCCTAGTCCAGGAGACTCTCCACTCTTCGGGGGTCTTAGCCTAAAAAAGGGGGTCTTAGTCTGAGGCCTGTGTGGTACTTGTCACACAGACTCCACTGGAGGAGGGGTGACACTGGAAGCTGTCCTGTTCTTGTGGGTAACAGCAACTGAAGTGACTGGGGCTGGAATATGGGGGATGCAGGATGTCAGGATGCAACATGCTAAGAGGAATGAATCTGTCAGATCTTATCCAGCATCAGTGTCTGGTTCTTTTATTTGAAAACATAATTTCTCACAAGCATTATACAGTTTTAACACTATGATTGTATGAGGTGTGCAGGGTGTACAGAGAAATTAAGGCTGGCTCTCTGCTCATTGTATGAGCAGAAGTAAGACATTTGCAAATTTTCCTTCATGCCATACTAAGAATGGTCTCTAATAATAAGTCACAGAGAATCTCTGACCAACAGGAAGCCTCCTTGTCTATGCATAGACATTCGTATCTCAGCCAGTCTCAGTGCTATTAATATGTAGTGGGATTAGCAATATTAATAACCTGCTTGCTCTGCAGTTTGAATTCTTTACATCCTGACTGAAGGCCTCTCCCTCATCTCCTCCCTATCCCACTCTCTCCTTCATCCCCTTTCGTCCCTCCCCTAGCCCTTAGCAAGGGGAGCCTTCTTCCCTTAACATTTGTCCTCTGTACTACCTGTATCCTCTTCCTCTGTGCCCTGGCAAGACCACCCCACCAGGGTAGATGTGAACAACATTAGGAGACCTGAATCCATGTCCGAAGTATTCCCTACTCCACATATTGTGGGACCCACATGAGGAATGTGCTGTCTATCTACTATATCTGAGCAGGAAGTCTAGGTCCTCTGAGTGGGGTTGGATAGGTTCCTGTTTACTTTCTTGGTCTACAGATGCTTATTTTCATTGGGCATTGGTTATAAGTATTATTGGTATTTTACAGAGAGGAACCTAGGTTTAACTCAGGGATGCGTCTCTTTTCTTTACCTTTCTTTTGTAGGTAAAGAGATAGGAGATGAAAAGAAGGAAAGGGGGATATAGAGGGAGGATAGAACAAAAGGTAGATTATTGAATTTACCCCTCATCTCAAAGCGCTAATTGCTACTACAAATAAGGTTATTTTTTAATTCAATGGTATTGAATTTTGTATATTGATACAAATCATGCTCATGCCAAAAACTAGTCAAATTTTATCACAAGAATATATATTTTAGGTCTAATATATAGATATGATTCTATAGATATATGATGTAAATAGTTAAATGAGGTCTTCAAACTCCTCAGAGACCTAAAGAATATGGCTTTTAAAGATGTTTTTATTATTCTAAAGATTCTTTGACAACAAAACACATTAACCCCTGGCAACCCTCAGCCTATTCGCATTTGGAAGTATGATGAGGACATCTTTGACCGCATAGCTTCAAGTATAGAATTTATTAAAAGTACTCTTTCAAAGAAATTAAACTAAAATCAAGAGATAGAAATGATCATACGTGGATCATCCATTTATAAATTACCTGACTAATGTAGAGTCTTCTTCTCAATCTTGTCTTTTTCTTTAATCTTACATAAATCTGATTTAATAAAACTACCACATAGAATAGAGAAAATGCAACTCTCAAATATTTAAGAAAAATAATTCAGATTGTATTTTCTTTTATAATCAAGTGTAGTAATCTAAATTACCCAACTTAAAATTTCAAATTTACTAGAAATTATTCATTTTACTTTTAATAACAAATGCACAAAGAAGGTAGTATGCCAGACACCTACAAAAGCTCTTGAAAACATTACTGTTTAACTTCTTGATGAAAACAAACTTTAGATATTTTGTGCTTTATCATGCACTTATGCAGGCTACTTTTAGCAAATCAAGTGTCTTTTATTTACTATGAGATTTGTAAATTCTTCACCAACATCTATACATTGTTGGAATAAAGAGCAAGTCAATCCACTCAAAAATTTTAATTAAATTTATGTGGACAATGAACTATGATCAATAAAACCCAAGAAAATGGAATTTACATATGAGTCTCATGGTGGGGAGAAAGAAAAAGGATCAAACTTGTGCTAGACAGAATGGAAACTTATGTCTTCTAAGTTCTTGTCAAATCACTTTATACCTAAGACAGTGGTGGATTAATGACAGGTGTGATTATCACTCAATGGGGTTATTTATTTGTATTTCTTTCCTGTTCCTCAGGTAATACTACAAATGAAATGGACTTAAAGTACCAATGGTCCTCTCCTTGCTCCTCCTCCTATTGTGACTATGTTGACCAAGTGTCCTCCCTCTAATTTTCACTAATACTTGTCGATGTTGGTCAAATAATGAGTGGCTGAAACTAATGTGCTAGAATATCCAGGATACCTGCTGTGCTCTAAAGAACTCAATATTCTGGTGAATCCGTCAACATATCAAAATAATTATAAAATAATTTTATGAATTATATTTAAATCATATCATGCAAAATTCAAAACTATAACCAAAGTAGGATTTTATTAATATTGGTTGGTAAGATCTGACTGTAACAGAAAAGAAAGTGTGCATGGGTCCTTGTTCTAGTCAGAGTATCAGTCACTTAGGAATAAAATATTCACATCCTGCTAATTTTAACAGAATTTTTAATAATTTTTAACTAAGTTCATCACTATAAATATAGATTTTTACAGGGAAATTTAAAATATTAATTAGTATTAAAAATAGATAAATTCATAAATGAGATAGTCTCTTTCCATCTCTGAAGCATTTTTAGGTTTTAAGCATGTCACATTTCAAAGCAGTATCTAAATGCTTCCTCCTTAATTTGAAAATCTCCAGTACTGCACAGCAGTGTGTAAGACCTATCCCTATATGTTTTTTTTTTCTTATAGGCCTTGAAGATGGGGCACATGGATTAAATTAAAGTGGTGCTGCATAGACTTGTTGCTTAGTGAGGGATTATCTCTTAACAAAACGATCCTTATGCAATTGTTTTTATTCTTTGAGGTCCATTTTAATTCTGAGAGAGGAAGTTTCAGTTTGGATGCATCATGGAGAGCAACTCCCTTTGGTCAATTACCAGACATCTGCTTTTTAATTATGTACCACATAGTGTGATAGCAATAAGATCTAAGAAATTTATTCATGGACTGGTTTGATGATGTGTGCTTATATATACCCAGTGCTTTTTAATGTGTATAAAGGTACTGGATCTCTTGGAAATAGATATACATATTTATCATAAATATGCAATAAATATAAAAACTCAATGAAAATGATTAGCCTACTATATCCATTTTCTTTGCAATATAAATATAAATGTCAAGATACTCTTCAAATTTTAATCATACATATATAATTTTTCTTAAATTGGGATGGATATACCTTGTTTGTTAATCCTTTTTATAGTATTATATGTAATCTACAAATACCATTCTCACACAATGCATGCCAATCAAGAAAAAGAAACACACTGAGAAATTGAACAAATATTTGGTAATAGTAATACCCCCTACATTCATTTCCTCAAGCAGAGTTAAGCTGCATTATTATTTTTGCTAATGCTTCTTTGTTGAAGTTGCTTTTTGTATTATTTATAAAGTTAATAGAAGCATCAAATTGCAGATAATAAGCAAATGTAAGATTATGTTGATAGAGATGAGATAACGATAGATACTGTCTTTCATTCAGAATTTTAAACTCATCAAGATAGAAAATATATTTTCTTCAAGATTGCCAAATACAAATAGCCAAAACACTATGAATGTAACATTTATATAGTTCCTAGTTGTTTTGTTTTTCATCTTGCTGTATGTAGCATGTTTTATTTATGAATGATAATCTAAGAATAAAGATAATAAAAATTGCAATAAAAGATTATCAGGTACAATCCAAGAATTTAACTTACATAAATTATTAACTTGTTAATGAGTAATGACAATTTTGAAATAAACCATGGAAGGCCATTTTGAAATAAACCATGGCACCATTATACAATGGCTTCTCCCAAAACTTCGAATGTTATTATATTCACACTAAAATTTAAATACTAATACTAGCATCTATGTTGAACAGATATTATTACAATTAGCAGTAATGTCAGTAATATGAAATGATAAACCCACTTTTTTACTGTTTTGTTTGCATTAAAAATCCCTTTGATAGGATACAAATCCCTCAACCAACTCACACACCATCTGTATTTAGACTGTACAGTTTTATTACATTATCCAGAAACATCACCCTGCACGTTCTTCATACAGCTCTAAATATTATCTAATTATTGTGGGTCCAGGATTCTGTACTGCTTTTGTTTTCAGTACAAACACAGATTCTTGATATATCTTTCACTTGTTTATGCTCTTCCAGAAAATGTGATAGGCTACTTCCTCTCTCCCACTTCAACATCTTGTTATTTTGTCAGCTTTACCAAGATGTAATTGATAAGGGAACACTGTAAACCATGCCGTTGGTATTTCAACTTAAACTGTGGGACGATCACCACCAGTAAGCAATCTAACTGATCTTTTATATTCTATCATGACTTCTCTTCTTGGCTACAAGCATTATTTCAAGTCATTGGGCATTTCAGAGTTTCATTTAATAGTCTCTTCAACATTCACACAACTCAATTCCACTCACTACTACAGTTGATAACTTCCAATTAAGATCCACCAGAACCTATATTTGCATGCCTAATTTTGAAGATTCAAAAGTACATTCTCTCATTTGGCCTACAGTTCATAGATGAGGCAGGAAGCCTTTGACAGTACTGTGATATCCACTGAACTGATACTTGAAACAAGGAACTTTTCAATAAAATTTAAATTTTTGGTAACCTACACATGGTAAGGTGAGTTTTGGTTTCATGTAATTACCTCTTAACCAAGAAAAATGCATGTCAGTGAGGAAAAGTAAGAAAGTTGACAGGATAACTTTGAACATTTTCTAGATTATTAATAATTATGAATTTATCTCAGTGGAGTTATATAAATGTTATATAGAATATTCAACTAGTAATTTGTATTCTTAAAGTATTTATACATGAGATACTTTCATTGTCTAAGTTTCTATTATTAAGTTTTCTCAATGATTTTCTACATCATTATTAAGTTGGGGGACAATTATGTTTTATGATCAATGCTTTACTGAGCCACAATTTACTTTCTTATACTTTATTTAGCTCTAACTTCATAATAATTTGTATGTCTTCTATGGAAGAATTAGAAACACTACAGAGTTTAGGTACTTGAATGTTAAAATTGTTAAACTATGTGGATTATTAAAAAGGCTTTATGTATTTGTAAAACACATGGTGTAGTTATAAATTAAATGAATGACTTTTTGGATAGTGAATATTATTCTTCAAATTGCTTGCATTAAAAATAAATACTTTTATGCAATATGAGAAGGATGTAATTGTCACTAGTGAGGAATTCTTGAGATTCCAATAAGAAGAGGTTGGTCAAAAGTCTGGACCATCTGTAATTCATCAAAATGTCTTAAAGTGGCTAATCCTGAATAATGATGGCAGGATTATCACAGGACTCTTGGCAGTCTGTGTGTACCGAGTATCCTAAAGCAAAGCTGGAGAAAAATTGTTCATGTTTATATATGTCACACAATTAAAATAAGCTTTGAAGCTAATGAAGAATGTGTTAATGAATGCTATAGGCTTATATGTCTTCAACAAACAGTAACACAATTATATCAACATCCATATTCGTAGTCAGGTATTGGAAATTGTGCTCTACTGTTTAATTAGTATGTTTTATGCTATGGTCAAATTTTATTTAGATTAAAATGGATTTTTTATACTCATGAGGAATAATTCCTATAAAGAAACTTAAAGTAGACATTAAGGCCTGGCCTGTTGGTGTTCTGTTCAGGAAGTTGTCTCCTGTGCCAATATGTTCCATGCTCTTCCCCACTTTTTCTTCCAAGTGAACTCTGGTGCCTCACATTTGATTATGTCCCCTGGAGGAGGAGACCTAGTGGCACTCAGAGGAAGGACAGCAGGTCACCGAGAAGAGACTTGATACTCTATGAGCATATACAGGGGGAGGAAATCCCCCTCAGGAACAGTCATAGGGGAGGGGAATAAGGGAAAAATGGGAGGGAGGGAAGAATGGGAGGATACAAGGGATGGGATAACCATTGAGATGTAACAAGAATAAATTAATTTTAAAAATCTATTTTTTAAAAAAAGAAAGAAACGTAAAATAGAAACTGTTTTCTTGCTTTCACAGCGAGACCAATAAAGAAAAGAAATTCTAATTATACATTTATTACAAAGTTTTTTTCCAAAAATAAGCTTTTTTTGAGGAAATTAAACTTCCCAGAAATTAGACATTAATAACTAAACCTTTACCATAAATACATGTAAATTTTTGATGTACATTTACATAGTCTTTTGCCTAATTTTATAGTTAAAGATTTCCTCATGTTATAAGTATTTATTAAAATACAGTATAACTGAAAGTAGTATAATTATCGTTATCTCAGTGCAACTGTAAGTAGCACATACACAATATTTTTCTATCCCATTTTTCTGCAATAGCTTGTCAAATCTCTCTTCTACTTTCCAGGACACAACTAATGCACACAACGTAAATCATACAGGCCTTATGGTTCTTACTGACCAATTGTCTAATAATATAATTAAAATATCCTGATTCCCTTTTAACCATAAACTGCACAGTAGGAGAGAACGGCATTAAAATGTACTAAGTGAAACATTATTAAAAATTAAATCATAAAGAAATTGGGTAATTTTTCAAAGTCACACAGTGAATCTGATTATCCATCCATGGCACAGTAGTGATTTGGACTGTAAATGCATGTGTGTGTTTGTCTTAAACATTAAATACATTACATATATGTGTGTGTGTATTTGTGCATGTACATATGTGTGTGTTAGGAAGTAATTTCAATTAAAAAGTTTAATGATTTTCATAATATTATCATTTATATAATTTTGGATCACAAAACCACAAGTAAATCCTGTACAAATAATTTGAATATTATAAAGCAAATTAATATTGCTAAAACAAATAAACTTCTTTGGGTTAATATGATTTTTATTATAATTTATAGCTAATCCAAACAACATTCATTCCACTAGACAAAATAACTATAACTCTTTGAAAGATATGGCTATATTATAGACTGGAAATATGTGAATATTTTGAGAGGCCTTGGATTCTTTCCCTTAGTCAAATAATATTCAACAAAAACACTATGCTATTCCTCTTGTTACTTTACAACAGAACAAAAATAAGCAGCTATGGTATTGGTAAAATTCTCAAAGTTATTGAGAAATTTGCTAAAAGTACATATACTAGGCAACCATATAATTATCCTATAGTTAAATTACTGTTGTGGCTTTCATTGACAATCGGATTCCCCAAGTAGGCAGTTTTCTTTTGTTTCAAAAGGTTGCTCAGCAGTCTTTACCTGGCTTTGAGTCTCTCTCTCCCTCCCTCCCTCCCTCCCTCCCTTCCTCCCTCCTCTCTCTCTCTCTCTGTTTTGTTTTTTGTTGTTGTTTTTTGTTTTGTTTTGGTGTTGTTTTTCCTTGTTGTTTGTTTTTTGTTTGTTTGTTTGAGTTTTGTATTTGGCAACCTTGAAGACAACATCTTGCCTATCTTGGTGAGTCTAAAATTCTAAATGTAAATGAATGTCTATTATGTCTCATTTCTATCAATTCTGGGTTAGCCACATGGCCAGTGGTCGGACCCACCTATGTTCCACACAATGTGGATCCCTTTCACCTGGGAATCAACAGCACTGGTGTTTTGAAGCTCTCAGTTTGGTCTTTAGGTTGCTGTGCACTCCTGGTTTTCCTGCTGATCAGAAGAGGTGTGTGATTGGTGCCGCCATCTAGGATCTGCCTTGAGTGTGTTTTTAATCAAGTAATTTAGACATTATATATAATATATGTATTGAAATATCATAAGTATGTTTATATGGCCCCAAAATTGTTAAACAAATTCAGTATAAAACTTACAAAGCTCAACATTGTTCTCATCTCTTTCTTAACATAGGACACAGTATTGAAGTCATCATATTCACTGCTTATCACAGCTTAGTGACAGATACTAGATGTCAATCATACAGAAATTATGCAGCTCTTCAATCTTCAGAAACTTATATATGTGACTATGATTGGACATGTTAATAGATAAATGACTCAAAATGACACATGATTGTCCAGGTCTTGACCTTGGTTTTGGAAAACTATTGGACTCTGACAGCCTACATTCTACTAAATATGGCCTCATGATAACTTCCCTTACCCCATTAAGATGCAAAGCTTATTTTCCAGTCTTTCTTCAATGTGACAAGCAGCAGTGGCATCTCTGAGAATCACTGCTCAGACTAATATTTTTCTTTCTGGATTCTGATTCTACTGTCTAAGAAGACTGTGGTGGTTGACCATGTGTACAAAGACTTACCTATGCTGCCGAATGTTACAATTCATTCAGCCTTTACACTTCAGATGTAAACTTCTACAAAGTGAAGCAAAGCATAATCTAAACACCTAAGAGAACAAGAAGAAATAGCACAGCATTGTTTTAAGTAATTTTTGTTGAGAGTAGTTTGTTAATAAGTCGCAGATAATTAAAATCCTTCCGTTTAGTATTATATATTTTAAAAAAGAAGATACCTGGTCATTAACTGCATACATGTTCACTTTCTAAAACAAACCCGAAGACAATTTTTAACCCAAAACCAATCTTGCAAAATTACTTAACAATTTCAAAGGACATAGCCACCTGTCTTAACCCTGAGAAATAATAGTACTAATTCTATGAAAATAATATTTATCAAAAGGAGTACATTTATCCGTTTTAATCTTTGAACCTTATAAACTATATGCATAACTTTCAAAACAATATATTTAATATATGTTTATATCAAACATAATAAATACATCCTTAGTTTATTGCTTCTTTAATGCCAGATGTTATTTCCATTATGTAACTACTAAAGGAGATACAGGTGTCATATAACATTTTTACCACACTATATATAGCCTCTGCCTTCGCCCACTTGGCCCTGGGTATCATTTATTGTGTGTAACACCTTCCAAATTGACACAGCAATACAACAACGTCCAAATGGATATTTAACTGATTTGATGTAACACCTCAATGGAACATTATTTTTATTCATACAGCAGCATACATTGACCCTGATATGTAAACACAACACATTGCTGGCAACTGAAGTCTTAGGTTGATGACAGCCCAAGTTTTGCTTATAGTTCAGTTCAGAACTAAAATTAGGGAGTAATTATAATGCAATTCACACATAGTGACTTTGTCTCCTTCAGTGCAAATTTTACTCTACTCAAGAAGCAATGCACCAAAGATCCTACAATTCAATGCTAAAAAAAAAAAAAAAAAAAAAAAAAAAAAAAAAAAAAAAAAAAAAAAAGGAGAATTCTTGTTTTATTTGGTCCAGCAAGGAAATCCAGTGTTCCTGGTAAAATCTCTCTTGGTGGTTCAAAGTTTCTTATTTTTCTGATTTATCTAAGTGATGCAATTTTAGAACAGTGAAATAGCTGTGTGGCTTGAGACAAGAACAGACCCCACCTGCCATGCACAGGCTCATCACAAGTCCAAATTTGGCAGAGTAATTTGCATTTGTGGGATTAGAAATGTCATTTTAGCTTGTCACTGCTCCCTGCTTACATGGGGTCTGGGAAAATGGAACAGATCATAATTACAACAATTATAATAATAACTGTAGCTGAATCATTCATGGCATTGAATAAGAGAAATTAAAATTTACATACCTTATTAAATGTTACATGGTTTAAAAGGTGGAATTTCAGAGTACAACTTAAATCTGTCCATTTTAAAATTATCCATATTAAGATATTTTTAGAGCTCCTATATACACTGTGATACATTAGAGTCTGATATATTGTCTTAGACATTGTTAAATTAAGAGTATGTTGTAAAATGCACATTCATTTTAGTCCTAAAATGCTGGGGAACTAAAACAAAATCCTGTATTTATTTATTTTCTCATGCACACGTTCCCTGTACAAATATACAAGTACTCAACATGTGATAGAGATCCACCTGAAGCTAGTTATGTGTTACACACATTTAATTAACCACACAATTAAATTACTCTGGAAGACAAAGAAAGTCCCATTAGCAGTAAAGTGTCAAAGAATTTACTCACAGGTAAAACTTCCCTTATAGTCCCCATAGAGAATGATAAAACAGGACACAAAATACCAAGGACTAAGAATTTGTGAATAAAAACAGACTGACAACACTTGCTATTATAATTCAGTATTATTGAAACTTTAATAAAATATTTAAATATTATAAAGTACATGTAACTATAAATTCCAATATATTGTGATTTTAAGAGCTAGCTTAAATAGTTTAGCTTAATAGCATTGAACTATGTTTTCTTTTTTTAATTAATTAATTTATTCAGATTAAACCTCAATTGTTATCCGACCCCTTGTATCCTCCCATTCTTCCCTCCCTCTCTTTTTCACCCTAATCCCCTCCCCTAGGTCTGTGATAGAATGTGACCTCTTCCACCACCATATGGTCACAGCCTGTCAAGTCTCACCCTGGTAGCCTGCATATCCTTTCCTTGAGTGCCATCAGGCCTCCTCACCAAGGGGAAGTAGTCAAATAGGGAGCACCAGGTAAGCTATGCTTTCAATGAAACCAGTAAAGATATTTGTTTCAAATGTGTTACTCCGCCTGATATTAACTCACTTTATAATGAAAGCCGAACCTTAAATTTTGTGGACTCTTTGGGAGTTGTTTGCAAAGAAAACCATGTTACCTCAGAATAAATAGACATTAAAAGCTAGTTTGTAAATGTCAGGTACAAAGTTTAAGTGCTTCCCAGTACTGAGGTTTTAAGATTTTAATTTCATGTGACCAGCTGACATTTAATAACGTATAACTTTTTTGTCATAAACCAGAATCACTTCTCCAGACACCTTTTCAAAAACTACATACAAAGAGAATGAAATAAATTGTATATGTATATCCAAGAGTAATTAGGAAAAATATTAAATTTCAAATATCTACTTTTCCCACAGTCTCAAATGCTTGAGTCAAATAAGAGTATTTATTTGCATCTAGAGGTAAAATATCTGTTAATGATTCTTTTTGTTTTGTTTTGTTTTGTTTTTTTTTGTTTTTCGAGACAGGGTTTCTCTGTGTAGCCTTGACTGTCCTGGACTCACTTTGTAGACCAGGCTGGCCTCAAACTCACAGTGATCTGCCTGCCTCTGCCTCCCGAGTGCTAGGATTAAAGGCGTACGCCACCACGCCCGGCTTCTGTTAATGATTCTTGCAAGACTCCATGATCAGCACGAAAAGGCAGCAGTCACCAAGCCTAACAATGTGAATTGGATCCCAGGACACACATGGTACAGAAGAATTGACAACCAGCTTGAGCATGGTAGTCTGTAACCTCTGCATGTACCTGTGCCATGTGCTCCCGGCCCTACCACCACACAAGCAAATAAATCACCGTAGAAAAAAGAAATCTCATGAAATCTACAGATGCAACTGACACGTCAAATATCAGCGAGAGATGTGAGAATCTCATTGTTACTTTGTTTTCTGATATATCTTAACTTTTAACCTTCTGTTTTAATTCCCAACTATTTAGTGTATTCAAAATCAAAGGTATGACCTTTTTTCAGTTACAAATACTTACAAATAATGTATTGTTTCAGTTTTTGAGAAGGTGATATGTTCATTAATATAATCTATTCGCTGTCGATCAACTGCTGATTTATTCCACATATGTACACATGATTATATAGAGATGCATATATATTTATATCTACATATATGTACATAGTATGTTTACTACACACATAATCACACAAAATGTATTAGCAGTAGCTACCTGTATTATTTTGTACTATACGCATGCACCAACTTGTATTGCATGTATCATTTCATGATGTAGCTCGTACTTTATACATTCTTATCGTGAAAAATCTAATGTGCATGAGATTCAAGCAAGCCTCCTTTTGTTTTTTGTATTTCGTTGCTTTATTTTTTAATTGACTTTACATTTGGTCATAGCCTTTCTCCTCTTCTCTTGCCAGTCCTACCCTCCCTCTCTCCCCCCTCCCTCCTCTCCCTCCCTCCCTCTCTCCCTCCCTCCCCCTCTCCCTCCCTCCTCCTCTCCCATTCCCTCTCCTCTATTCCTCAGAAAAGGGGATTCCCCAAACCCACCCACCCCCCCCCACCTCCGCAAGTCTCATCAGGACTGAGCATGTCCTTTGTATAAACAAACTGATAGTAATTTACAGAATAAAATTCTAACTCATACAATCTAAGTTATGCAAATGAAAGTATCTTATTATGAAAAGCAAGCTCTAGGATAAACTGAGAGTTTTTTTTCTAACACATTTTTTATTTATTTTTTATTTTTTATTTTTGATAATATTTAAAAATTTTTTAATTAATTTATTCTTGTTACATCTCAATGGTTATCCCATCCCTTGTATCCTCCCATTCTCCCCTCCCTCCCATTTTCCCCTTATTCCCCTCCCCTATGACTGTTCCTGAGAGGGATTACCTCCCCCTGTATATGCTCATAGGGTATCAAGTCTCTTCTCGGTGACCTGCTGTCCTTCCTCTGAGTGCCACTAGGTCTTCCCCTCCAGGGGACATGGTCAAATGTGAGGCACCAGAGTACATGAGAAAGTCATATCCCACTCTCCACTCAACTGTGGAGAATGTTCTGCCCATTGGCTATATCTGGGTAGGGGTTTAAAATTTGCCGCCTGTATTGTCCTTGGCTGGTGCCTTAGTTTGAGCGGGACCCCTTGGCCCAAATCTGCCTATCATAATGTTCTACTTGTAGGTTCCTAGGACTCTCTGGATCCTTCTACTTTGCTATTCTCCCATTTTTTATTTATTATTTGTGAATTTCACATCATACATCCAAAGTCCACTCATTTCCCAGTTTTACATATCGACTCCCAACCCTTGTAACTTCCCCCCCACAAAAAAAAAATTAAAAGGAAAGCAGCAACAAAAAGCCCATCTTGCCCACCGACCAGGACTGCAACCTGCTCCTCTGTCAACTGCAGCCTCCTTGCACACCTGCCACATCTGCCACAGCTGCCACATCTCCAGTTCTGCCACACTCTGTACCACTCTGATGCTCTCTTTCTCACCTCTCCATTACATATGCGTTTTTCACAGTGACATTGGAAGCGGCGGTGTGTCCTGCAGTATACCCTTTTGCCCAAACAAATGTTCACTGCAATGAGTGGTTGGTGTAGCTCAGGGTCTCTGCCTCACTGTACAGCAGGAGTACTCCACAGTTCAAAAGGACCAAAATACAGATCACTGACAGTTTTCTAACCCATACATTAAAGACAGTGTCCTCTAGTTTGGGAGCTGCGATTTTGCTTTTTTTTTTTTTTTTTTTTTTTTTTTTTTAGCAAGGCGTCCGGCAGTGCCTGAGGGAATAAGGTCACTTGCTCCAATCAAGGCTTCCTTTTTCTGAAGTTAGACCTTAGTAAGCAGATTGGTAAGAAGAGAAGAGAAGTTTGCTATAGGAAGCTTTGAGTTGACTCTATCCCATCTGTAAGATTTCTCAAGGATGGAAGTACATTAAAATAGCCCATGTTCTCTGGCCCTCATGGAAATCCAGGGGCAGTATGAGAAGTGTTTTGCCACTTGATTGTCAGTGTCTACTGAGTTTATAGTACCTTTACATGGAAAATGATTTGGAATTTGGGAAAATCAAAAGAATTTTCATTGTCGAACAAAATTCTTCAGCTAATATTTCAGTTAGACAGTTATCTGAACAAATATAAAACTACAAAAAACAATGAAATCCATATTTCCACAGTAAAAGGTTTTCAATGTAGGCATTTATGTCAAATTAAGAAATTAATTTTATTTAACTAATTTATTTACATTACATGTCAATTGTTTTCATCTCACTTATATCTTCCCATTACCCCCTCCCTCCCTCTTTCGCACTATACCCCTCCCTAGGCCTGTGACAGAAGGGGGCCTTCTCCCACACCATATGATCACAGCCTATCAGATCTCATCTTGGTTGCCTGCTTACCCTTCCCCTGACTGCCTCCGGGTCTCCCCACCAAGGGGAAGTGGTCAAATAGGGGGCACCAGAGTTCATGTCAGAGTCAGTCCCTGCTCTCCACACAACTGTTGAGAATATGCTGTCCGTTGTCTAGATCTGAAGAGGGGTTCTAGGTTTACTGCATGCATTGTCCTTGGTTGGTACAGTAGTTTGAGCAGACCCCACTGGGACTAGAAATTTATATTTTGAATAAAATATATTCCTTCCAAACTTAAGCAAATACTATATAGAATGACAAATACTAACAGTCACAATTACAAAAATCATATCACCAAGATCTTAATTTGTAAGACGGTTGTATTCACTCAAAAGCCTGAATTTGGAGATCTGTTTTCTTGCTATAGACTGAAAGATAATATATAGCTGTGGCTGGAGTCATAATGTGGACACATAGTCCACCTGAAAGCATTGTACTGTATAATATGTGGTACTATGTTAGTCAAATAAGAAGTGTCTGTTTCAAAACATATGTCAGTTTATTTCTTTGTTTTCTTTGTTTACGTATATTTATAAAGTTGCATTCCTTTTGCTATATTAACATACATTAGTACTATAGATAGTAATTTCATTTAAAAAAATCTCTGTATGATTGCCCTACTTTCCACTATTCTCATACCATTTAACTAATTTATCTTCATATATTTCAACATTCTAATATATCTGAGAACTCTTTTCATTACTTTACTCTCAAGTTATTCTATTGTAATGTCATTTCCTTGCATCAACTTGATGATTGTGGTAATTTTTATTTTGGTCTTTATTTCACTATTTGACAAAATAATCAATACTAATCACAATTCTAGAGCTACTCTCAATGAATATTCTCATAAAAACTTTTTTAATGGGAATTAATTTTTACAAGTTAACATAGTCATATTGACCAAATTTATGAAGTGATTGCCAAAAATTTTACTCTGCACATACTTATAAATTTTAAAACATATATTTTAATATAAAATTATTATTCATTGATAAAATTTCAAAGTGATTTTACTAAACATTTATTGAATATTACACATTTAAATAGTGTCCTCTAAGATAGATAATATTATGTCTATGTATAAGTGTGTGTGTTTATTAGATTGATTTGTTTATCAAAATTGTGTAACATTGTTCATATTTATTATGTATCAAAATAGACAGATGTAACTTAAGTATCCTATTTGCATTTGCAAGTATGCCATTGGTTTACATATAAGTATCTGAATAGAGTGTGGCAGAATTGAGCAAAAAAAGATTATAGAAGCAACTCCAATTGAATGTATTATAAAGGTACTTTAAATATAAGTAACAAGAAATGCCATATTTTTGTGACATAAGAACCACTTCCCCCTTCCATGCCCCCCCCCCCCAAAAGTAGGGGAAAATTAGTGTGTGCCTTAGGGTCTGGCTGCTGTTTTTTACTGTTTTTCTTGTTTTACTCCTCTAAAAACTGGATGCATCTTATGATCAGGTGCATCTTATAATGTGAAAAATATGGTAAGAAAAGGAATGTTTAATCTAGCACATTTCAGTTGATTTTTATTTTCAGAAGTTTAAAATGTGTGTGTGTGTATGTATGTATGTGTGTGTGTATGTGTGTGTGTGTGTGTGTCTAAGAGTAAAGTTTATGGCATGAATATAATGTGAGACTCCAAGATATCTCCTACTGGCAAATCTTTTATTTGTGTTAGTGTTAGACAAAGGTAACTAATTGCAACAGAATCTACAGAGAAAGGCCTTGTATTCCATTATATTAGAGCAACCAAAATCAAGATGATGAAAACTCTGCAGGAAAAAGTAGAGTGCAAATATACACATGGAATTCACTTAAGTAGTGGAAAGTCTATTTCCTGTAGGGACAAGCAGAGTCTATGCCAGCTGTGCAGAAAAGCCACCCGTCAACTCTACCTATGCCATCACTCCATGTGGCCCATTCTATTGCATATTCTCTGGGCAGTGATTATAGATGAAGTAGTATTGACACAGTTAATGAAAAATGTAGGAATGTTCCAACTTGCTAATAGCACAATGAATGCTGCAGTGCTTGCTTAAGATGAACACATGCCAGGCTGAGTTCACGACAACCTTCTAAACCTTGTTACTTGCCCTTCACAAAGACTCGTGCTTCAGCATTGTTTTATAAGAGTGGATTCCTTGACAGAGCCCATGTAGACATAGTAATTGTTCGTTAGATTATCAATCCAAATTCGCTCATCTTTTGTACATCTTGTGCTACAGCAGTCACAACAAAACAGATTGCTGATGCATTTGTGCTCAGAAGTCCACGTTAAAACCTAGTTTGGCTATTTGCTTGCTATGCAATCTTGATAATTTTCACATGATCTCTATTTGCTCTTTCCTCCCCATGGAAATAATGGTGAACAATAGTTCCTATCTTATGGGTTTGGGGGAGATGGATTTAAATTAATACTCCCTACCTTTGTCTCCTTTTCAGAAATACGCACACATACACACACACACACACACTCACAAACACATACACTCACACACACACACACACACACACACACACACACCCACACACACCTCTCTTACTTTTAGAGGTCCTTAGAATAGCCACAGCACATATATAACCCTGGTTTCTATAGAAAAGGCAAGTATTCTCCACCATTAAGTGGAGAAGGAGATCTGACTTTCACACAAACTCTGGTGCCCCATATTTGACCATGTCCCTTGGATGGGGATGCCTGGTGGCACTCAGAGGAAGGATAATAGGTCACCAAGAAGAGACTCAATACCCTATGAGCATATACAAGGGGAGGAGATCCCCCTCAGTCACAGACATAGGGGAGGGGAGTAGGGGGGGAAGTGGGAGGGAAGGAGGAATGGGAGGATACAAGGGATGGGCTAACAACTGAGATGTAATATGAATAAATTAATAAAAAATAAAAAAAGAACAGGCAAGTATAATGAAGACACATGGGAGAGGAAGAATTTATGTTTCTTTTAGAATGACATATTTAGATGCACATTTAGAAATACAACTTAGTAAGACAGACCTTTCCTTGGAAAATTCCATGAAATAGGTAAATCACTATTTTTATATTTTTATTTGTGGGAATATGTGTTTATAATGAGACATTTCTATGAAAACCCTGAGTTCTCCTTTAAGTGCCTCATGCCTTTGAACATGTCCCATTGACAACTTCATATCCTTTAATTTATTTTTCCTAATCCATTAAATCTAGTTAGAGTTGCCCTACCCACAATATTAGGAGTGTGACCTAGCCTCTGGAGCATGGAAATCCTAATGGTGGCAAAATTTATTTGTTTGTATAAGAAGATATTTTTCCAATACTGATGAGCTATTAAGAGTTACTCAGTAAAGGTTCAGGTGAGATCTGGTGATCTCATCTGACCATCTTCAAACTGGGATTTTACCTTGTGCATAATGCCTGCAGGAAACCACAGTGGTTCTGTATATACAAATGCATTAGCTGTACAATGCCCATATTGCAGAACTTTACACATCTCTTCACCATCATCTGGCTCTTATATTATGCCTGCCTCATTTGAGATGTTACCAGAATGTCCATCAAGAAGGAGAGGCTTATGGGTGTCCCAGTTAAGGAAGAGAGCTCTGTCTTTTAATTTCAGCACTTTGACTAATTATACTTGGCTTCCTTTGTAAGGATCAAATGTACATCTCTGTGGATATACATTGTTGCCATGAGCATAGCTAGGAAAAGATGTTGTTAGCTCAAACTGATGGTAATGGTGGGCCTTCAGCTGATGGAGACAAAATATTGACATACAACTGACCGTTAGCTAAATCAGTACATGCAGAAACTTCTTTATGCAGCCTTCTCATCCTTGATGACTGTGTATTCATGCTGGTCTAAGACTGGTTCCCTAAAGAGACCTTTTATTAAGATCACCTAAGGATAGCTCATTCTCCAAATGAGGAAAGGGAGCAGGGGCCTGCCTCTGACAGGTACTCCAGTGCTATGATTGAACCAAAACCTCTCAGCAAATAAGCCCTGTGGGAACACTGAGGAAGAGGTTGCAGGGTATCCAATGAGAGCTGATAGGCTGTGGTCAGAGGGTTTTGGAGAAGCCGCCTCGTACCCCTCCCACCAGGGAGAGGTCTAGGTGAAGCGAGTAGATTTAAGAGAGAGGGAGGGTAGAAACAGAAGAGCAGAGGGGATTACAATTTGAATGTGATGTGAATAATTGTTATAAAATAAATAAAGAAGAGAAAGATCAACTAACTTGATTCCTAGTTGATGTTGTCTACAATAAAAACACATAGTTTCTAGGCTGTTGTATTGGTGTATGCACATAGGAGTGCACATTCCAAACTATCCTAGATTTATATTACGCCTGTCTGTATTTCTTAATCTTCTGTCACTCCCAGTCAAGTTTATAGGATACATGTGCCATGGCACTCCACTGCAAATAAAAACTCTGTAGGCAAGAATAAGAGAAGTCTTTTCATTTCACTTATTTGTGTGTTTGTTTACTATTTTTATTTAAAATAGATTGTTCTCTCATACAATACACTCTGATCCCAGTTTTGCCCCCCTCCTTTCCTCCCAGCACTGCCCTATATATCCCCTCTCCCTCAGATCTACTCTCCATGTGTTTCCTCTTCGGAAAAGATCAGACCTCCAAGAGACCACAGAAAAACATGACATAACATGATATAATAACATATGGCAACTCTCTTCCTATCAAGGTAACCCAATAGGAGGAAAAGAGGCTCAAGAGCAGGCAAAAGACTCAGAGACACACCAGATCCCACTATTAAGAGTTTCAGGCCAACTAAGACCTGGAAAAGACCCTCTGCAATGTGTTGGGCTGCTCACAGGCTGTGCAGTGAGCTTCGAGTTCCCAGCCCTGTGAGCTGTAGCCCAAGCTAGTATGGGCACCGATGATGAAACTGTCTTTGAGTAATTACTCTCCTTTAAAACAGAATCACTACATGCAATAGAAAGAGGGATGAATCTATAGACTTGGAAAGGAAGGAGTGACAGTATTAGGCTACAGTTCCTCGCACTTTTTAAAATCCATTACCTCAACCTGACAGCATGCATGGGATGGACCTAGGCCCTCAGAGCATAAGGAATAGATGTACAGCTGGATCTTTGTGTGGGATGCCTAATAGTGAGAGCAAGAGCTGTCTCGGACTCTCTTACCTGCCTCAGGATTCCTTTACCTCACCTGGGATGCCTAGTCTAGCCTCAACAGGAGAAGATGAGCCTAGTCTTACTGTAACTTGATATATTAAGGGTTGTTGAGATCCACAAGAGTCTTTCTCTTTCCTGAGGAGAAATGGAGGAAGAATAGATGTGAGGAGCAGAGGGGAAAACAAGGGCCTTGGAGGAAAGAAAGGACGGGGAGCTTGGATTGGAATGTAAATTACATTAAAAAACTTATTAATAAATTTTTAAAAAAGAGTCCCACAAAACCACCAAGCTAACATCCATAACATGTGTTCACAGGACTTAAGGCAGACCTATGCAGGCTCTGGCTTGCTGCTTGAGTCTATGTGAGGTCTGCATAGTTGATTCGGTGGGCTATGTTCTCCTGGTGTTTTTAATCCTCTCTGATTCTTACAATTGTTCCTCCTTTTCTTCCATAAGATTCACCTAGTTGAGAGGAGGGACCCAACTCTTACCTCTAATTTAGACATTCTGCATAAATGTCTGGTTGTGGATCTCTGCATCAAACCCATCTGCTGCTGGAGGAAGCCTCTCTGATGACAACTGGACTGATCTATGAATATAGCAGAATATCATTAGGGTGTTTGTTTATTTGGTTGGTTAGTTCTACCCTAGGTCTTTGGATTGCCCAGCCTCAAGTTCATGGGCATCCAGGCAGTGTAAAGAATGAGCAAACTCTTGTGGAGTTTGTCCTCAAGCTAAATGAAACTGTGCCACCATTGCTCAAGCACATCCTGTAGGCAGGACAGATTGTAGGTGGAAGGTTTTGACTGTCCTGCTGTCCAGGTTTACCTCTTTATGTTCTGTGTTGGACATTGTTGTTGGAAATGGGACACTAAAGTTTTCAGAATTGACTTTCTTTCCTAGATTTGGCTTGGGTTTTATAGACATCACCATGGGATTTCCTTGGGCAACTACTCAAAAGCATGTAACGCAATGCCACCACTGAAAGCCTTGCCTAGCTACATAAGTGGCCGGATCAGATTCTGTGTCCTTCCTTACTAAGGAGTCCTCACTAAAGTCACTTTAATTTCAATTGCACTGTTTACACACCTCCAATGTCCTCAATTTCATTTGTATCTCCCCATATTCTCTTTATCCATTTCCCCCTCTGCCTGGTTTTTCCAGCTTCGGTCCTCACCTGCAAAATGTAATTTATTTCCCCTTCACAAGGAGATCCATTCTAGTGTCTGTGATTCTATGGGTTGATTTCAACAAATGAGCATGTTATTTGTGTTGAGAAGAATGGAATATAGATTATATCTCATATTATATTTTTTCAAGAAACACACCCATATTTTATATAAATTTTATTAGGGAAATAAAATATAGAGAGGTCAAATAAAATTAGCTGGTTATGGACTAAATTTTGTTTTCTTTAATTTTACAGTGCTTGGGTGGTGTTGTGATGGGTACTCCCCTCGGGTAATGGAATTCATGAATTCACATTACAGTGCTGTATATGTATCTGCTCCAAAGTTGAGCATGTGTAACATCTGTACTTCTTGGAAAACGAACTTTTAATCATCAGCATCAGCAGTGAGGAAGGTGGTATGGAAAAGAACAGTTGAAAGTTTTACCAGTCTAGTTCTTCTCTTCCCCCATTAGTCACTTACTGTATTTGTTCTAAGCTCGGGAGCAATAAGACAATGCCAATCGGTGTGCTTAAAAACTCATCCAATTTACATGTAGAATCCTTTTTTCAGAATATGAAAGTTTATTACTGTGTTTGCATTGTCAAAATTTATGATCTTGGTCTTTCCTTCTTGCCTTTGTACAAGGCCAAAAGAGGCACATTAGCTACTTTAACAATCTTAAATCAGACTCCAGGAATATCACCTACAGCATGACCTTTTCGACCAAATCCAGCAACCAGAACGTCATCGTTTTCCTCAATGAAGTTCAAGCAGCCGTCACTGGGCACAAACGCCGTGATCTTCCTGCCCTTCTTGATGAGCTGCCCCCTCGTACACTTCCGGATAGCAGAATTTGGCTGCCTGCCTTCAACCCTTACTTTTTCCTACACAATACCCTTAGCATGAAAGGCACCTCCAAAGGCATTGGCCTTCAGGGCTGTGCCCAAATGGGTTTTCTTTTATTGCTTATCACGCCACTTCTGGTCATGTCGGTGACTGCGGGGCTTCCTGGCAGTACGGAGACCACAACATTTGCCCATCTTGCCAGGGCCACGGGCCCAAGAGAAAAGAGCCTAAAAGCAGAATCTTAGTCAATGATACCAAGAAACATTTTAATCCCTAGTTAGTAAACGCTTTTCTACCTTCAAATTATTGCCTGTAAAATCTCCATAGGAAATTGGTCTGAAATTCTCTTTCTTTGTTAAGTCTTTGTGAGGTTTAGGTATCAACGTGACTATGGCCTCATAGAATGAATTTGGTAATGTCCATCCAATTCTATGTTTTGGAGTAGCTTGAAGAGTATCGGTATTAGCTTGCCTTTGAAGGTCTGGTAGAATTCTGCACTGAAATCATCTGGCTTTTTTTGTGGGAGACCTAGTGGCACTCAGCGGAAGGACAGCAGGTCACCAAGAAGAGACTTGATACCCTATGAGCATATACGGGGGAGGTAATCCCCCTCAGGAACAGTCATAGGGGAGGGAATAAGGGGAAAATGGGAGGGAGGGAAGAATGGGAGGATACAAGGGATGGGATAACCATAGAGATGTAACAAGAATAAATTAATAATAAAAAAAAGAGAACAAAAAAAAATCTCCATAGGAAATAAAATAAGGACTAGGCGGTGATTAAATACATGTTTGAAAGTGTTTTATAAATCCATTCTGCAGTGCTTTTCCAACATAGTGCAGTCAATATTTGCTGATTATTAGTTGGATAATTAGGGGTCTCTGGGTTGAAAATCACCTAATACAGAGTAGCTGCTTTTTTAAAAAAATCTTTATTTTTTAATTTTGGTCATGCAATTACAAAGGACAAAAACAGAACATAATACTCATTATGGTTCTGTTCTTCATCTGTGGAGTTGTGGCCAAAATTCAGCTAGAGAAGCTTGATATGCTACAGGGCTTGCTAAGAATTTAAATATAAACCTATTCATATTTTTTAAAAGAAATTTGCTTCTCTCAGTGCAATGGAAAAATTACATTCCTATTTTATATACTCTTTTACTTTTATTGAAATGTCAAACTGTCATTATTTTTTCTGTAGTCAAAGTTTTACAACAAACATTCATTCTAATTTTAAATCAGACAAAAAACAATCACTTCAAACAGATTTGGATAAATATATCACTAGATGTTTCTAGTTCCATGTGAAATATCACAAATTTTTAAGTTGTATCATTTGTTATAAAAAAAAAATCAGAGTCACCTAAAACTGCTGTTATTTATATACTTACTCTGTTTTCTATCTCATTGAAATCACTCATGTAAATAATTAATCAAAGCTTCTGTCTATGCTATAAATTGAGAGTGATTGGTACTAGGCAATTTCTGAGGCTTTTTCATTCATTAATTTATACATTCATTCATCTATACACTCCTTCCCATGGAAAAACTGCTTATATGCTAAATGAAAGTGCAAAAATAAATTATGAAGTGATGCAGTGTTTGCAACTATAGAAGAATGTTTATTCTCTATAATGAATTGCTGTTACTCAGTAAAACATATTTTGCTTTTATATGCACTTTTAAAAATCAAATAAACTGTGATTAAAATAAATTATAAAACGATATTAGATAATTCACATTTTTACATTGTGTTATAAGGAAATATAATGAAGGAGAAAGGAATATTCTCTCAATTTCAGTTAGAACATATCAGATCATGAAATTACTGAAATTTTTCTGTAAATTTAGAGTTATATGTGGTCATTAGGACACATTGATTAGCAAGTATTTTTCTTCCCTTATGCTTGAGGCTCAGCATACATTCTAAGAGATGGGAGAGAAAGATAGTAAAAATCTAGAGGACCAGAATATCTGCTATGGAATAACATCTACTCAGGGAAACTGCACACATGAAATCTCAGCAATACATTCGCTTAAGCAAGACCAGTGCCACTCCATCTGGCTGGCCATCATGGATAGTGACAATATTACCAGGTCCCAACATCCAATGAAGTGCTGGAGGGAAATATTGGCCTCTAAGAGAGAAAGCTTCGTGCATACTCCTTCATTTATTGAACTATCAAACCAAGCCCCATTGGTACGTACGATTAATGGATGCTAATCATTTAAATAAAAAAGAAAACAATGTAAGGTATAAAAAAGAAATTCTTATCTTTCTTATTTTAGAATTTGGTTCAGACAGTTAAAGTAAGACTGGATGTACTCATCAGCTAGCCTGTCTTTTGCAGAATACTGAATATATCAAACCATTCATTGTAATACATTCATTTATTGTTTTTGTCAGCTGTGATGCTAGAACCATGAGGATAACTGGTCGATTGAAACAGAACTGCTCCTTTCAACTGTTTAAAACCCAAAGTTTAGGTGTCATTTAGGGTAGAATAAACTACCCACAGATACCTCAAATGTGTTTATAACCTTTAGTAATACCATTTAATAATATTTTATGAGTGTGTAATAAAAGAGGTATGGCATAATAGTAATTATTTTTTCTAAATATCACGTATTTGGTTCTCAGAATTAATGACAATTTTATATTATATTTGAATTGCTTAACAGGTGTAACACAGTAGTACGAGATGGAAATATTGTCTTAGCCTCTCTTATGAGTGTAGACTATTTACTCTTCTTTAGTCACCAAAGGGAGACATCATGTTTCTCTGAAGTTCAATGATCCAAGCTTTCCATAATGCAGCCTGTGGCTTTTTATCTCACTTGTGATTGTTTTCACAGGAAATACCTATAACTTAAATATAGTATCACAATACCAAGAAGAATGTCGCATTGTTGAATGTTTATGAAATTGGACTTTTTGATAGTTTAATGCTTGAAAATTTAACTTTCTACAGTATTGTAAGTAATACGACAGATGGAAAGGAAAGCACAGATATCAAGCATGTACTGAAATTTCAAGTCTGTGAGGCTCCTGAGATCACTCAGTAGATAAGAACTCTTAGCTCTCTCTCAGACAACTTACAGTCAGCTGAGCATCTATATGACAGTTTGCAAGCACCGAGAACTTTATTACTAAAAGATTTGATACTCTCTTCTTGCTTCCACAAGGTACTGCACACATGTGGTTTACATAAGCTTATGTGTATGGCTCAACTAATCTCATGAAGATTTACATGTGAGTTATTAAGTTCATGTACAGATCTCTTCAGTTAACTGAGAGTCATTGGATTCTCAAATCAGCAATTCATTGTTAACTACAGAAAATGGCATTGTGAGACCACTGTTAAGGAAATATGAAGTGACTCTGTAAAATAGGCTAAACTCTGTTATATAGTAGATGATAACAAAATAAAGAAAAGAGCAGGAAGTGTAGTTAAATACCTCAAAACTGCAGATCATGGCACAGAGATGTAGATTAATATGAGATCTTGACTAGCGGAGCATACCCCAAGTTCAAACATCAGCATCAAACAAACAAAAAGTTGAAATTCTTTTGAAAAAATACTGAAATTATGTGGCCTTTATAGCATCATTTCCTCTAAATGCACCCATGATGAGTTTTCACAAACAAAATAGTGAGACTTACAGTCACTTGAATTCAAATGGTTTATTAGAAAATTTCGAAATAGGCAATTTTTGAATGAACTAATTACTAAGGAGCCAAATGTGTACTTACCTTTCCAGCAGATTTTGTCATTCGGTATCTTTTTGTTTAAATTAACTTTTAACTTATAGATTAACTTTACATCCTGAACATACCCCCCCAACCTCCTCTCCTCCCTTCCCACCTCTCTCTTATCTCATGCCACCTCCAGTTCTCCTCAGAAAAGAGGAGCCACCGCATCGACCCACCCCAAAACATCCAGCACATCAGGACTGAGTTCCTCCTTATCTACTGAGGTCAGAGAAGGCAGCCCAGTTAGGGTGAAGGGATCAAAAACAGGCAGCAGAGTCCATGTCATAGACAGCACCCGCTAGACTTACTAAACGACCCCCATGAAAATCGAACTGCCCATGCGCTGCATCCGTATAGGGGCTTTAGGTCCAGTCCACGCATGCTCTTTGTTGAGTGCTTCTGTCTCTGTAAGGCCCCGTGGGCCTAGGTTAATTGACTTTGTTGATGTTCTTGGGGCATTCTTGTTCTATCCAATATCTTAAACCAGTCTGCATGAAACTATCAGGAATACTATGAACACTACGTTTTTGAAATTCCAGAGTCTGAATATTTACTATATAATCTTCTTGATGAAAATAAATTTCTGGCATATTTAAAACAAAATCCAAAAAAAAACTCTCTTATATCTCTTAGAACTGTAGGTCACTCTCTGTCTTGATCCTTTCTGATTAGTAAGCAGGATCAACATTTGCTGTCAGATGTTGTTACGATTTCATCAGTGGTGCATCCAGTGACCCTGACAAGGCTGCATCCTACAACTGATCCCTTTGATTGCTGTGCTGATTTCTATGATTGTTGCCATCTGTGGTACATAAAAACAACATCAACAATCAGAGAACACTTTCAGGAAAAAGCATTTGCAAGTAAGGAAATCTCTAGAACTGGACTTATTCCTAATTATGCATCATATTGACCACAAGTCACTGCCTGAGAATGAATATTATAAATAATTGGGAGTATATAAAGATAGAAGGGTATTTTTAACATGTTAAACATTTGTTAGTGTGACAACTTATATGTAATGCCTTCACTTTACACTATATAAGAAGGACATTTGGCTTTCTCTTACACAGAGAATACTAAAAACAGATCAAGAAAAAAATAAAATTCTACAAAATAGTGTTTTAGGAAAAATTATATATATATATACTATTACTATATGTTATACTGTGAATTTGCTTTATAGTAAATTAAGACATCATTAGCGTCTTTGTAAGTTTCATTGAATGTTCAAAATAAAACATGTAAAGAGCATTGTTATTTCACATATAATTATGAATCTAAGTGTCTGGAACTTTATTGATCTTCATTTAAAAGGCTGGACCATGTAAATTGAGACTATTTTAGTTGGAATCTCTTGAAATAAAGTCAAGACATAATATTTTTTTTCAGATTTACCCCTACTCTCAGCTGCTACCTATATATGTTTCCTGTATGTTTTTTCAAATTTTTTGTAAAGTCAAGTATGAATCCAACTAGTCATAAGAATTCACTCCTGATAAATTTGAAGATTAGTTCAGTTTTTCTCTTGATTTTTTTGTAAAGTTAAATCTGGGTTATGTTCATAGTTTTCCTTATTTGTCTGGAATTAGATAAATGATTTATTAGGAGATCTCAAAATGTATACTGGTGACTTCATATTTTAAATTTTAATCTGTTGTATTTTAGATTATTCATTTCTTTCATTTTCTGCTTTGTGAAACTACCCAGGGTTTTTTTGTTCTGTTGTTTTTACTTTGTAGGTTTTTATTTTTTTAACAAGAACTCAGCACCCATATTTGTCTTTTAGATCATTTAATTACTTCTGAAATTATGAATTTGTCCCTTTTCTCAATGTTTAAGTCATTTACATCATTTTGTCTTATTTTTCCTTCACATTAGTATTCAGAAATCAAAATAAGGTTTGCCACAGGCTAAGGATGATTAAGGTTCATCACTGAAAACTCCACACATAGAAAAATCATTGCTGGGACAACTAAGTGCTTTGAAGTTCTTATTGCATTTTTTTTCCTTCATAAATTTCAGCCAAATTACCAATTGTTTGTAAAGAAGTCTCAATGGTAACTGTGCCATGCCTATGTATTTGCTTACTCTAGTGGTCACCTGAAAAGCTTATCTTCTGGAAAACATGCTAGTGGGTGATTTTTGTTTTCACACCCACCTACTTACTGTAAATCATTTTGAAACCCTTCCAAAATACAAATGTTGGAATTCAAAGTCCACTTATGGTGGCCTTAGGAACTAGACCTTTCAGAACATGGTTAAATAACAAACAGGAGGCCTTATGAATGGGTAAGAGCTATTCTAAATATGCCATTGACACATTAGTTCCTTTTCTGTCATGCAAGGAAACAGTGGGAAGACAACTACTTATGAGCCCAGTAAAACAGAGGAAGTGTTGATTATTTTGTCTTGACTCCCTTTATGTAAATCTGCCAAAACCAAAATATTTTCTGTAGTCTAACCAGTCAATGGCATTATATGACAGCAGCCCAGGTTGGTGCACTGTCCTCCCTAGCCATTTTTTCTATTTTTTATGTTTTTAATATCTAATTAGTTAGAATCCCAATTATATTTCATTTAATACACAGTACAAATAGATTTTACAACAGACTATGAGAACTATAAAACATTATTTATTATTTGAGAAGACTTGAGGATTATTTTCTAAAGATGGTTACTTGATCTCCATCCAAAAATAGATATATTTCTCTAGAAAAAGAATACAAGTGTAGGTGAATCAATTGGATCTTTAAATACTATCAAATTTTAATAATTCATAATAAAAATTACATACACACACACACACACACACACACACACACACACATATATATATATATATATATATATATATATATATATATATATATTCTCCAGTTTCTTAATTATAAAACCTGACATTCAAATAGTATTTTTACAGCAAAGACTAGTCTTTTTTGTTTTGTTTTGTTTTGTTTTTGTTTGTTTTATTTTTTATTTTTATTTTTTTGGCTTACAAATATGTTTGTCAGATTCAGTAGAGATTATTCTATATTCAATTAGCAGTTAACTTTTCTTTATTGTATCATCTACACCTTACATCATATTTTTCCTGTTATATTATTTAAAACTTGTACATTCACAGAACAAAATAAACTATTTAGTTGACCTATATGAAACCTTTGCTACATTTGGAATTCATATCTGCTCTTTCCTCCTCATAGAAAGTACAATGAATGTATACTTCACCTCTTTATATCTACTCCAAAATCACCAATTGAATTGAAAAACAATTTATTTTCACAATTGCAGCCAAAATAAATGCTCTATTCAGCAAAACCAACAACTTTCATACTTTCAGATCTCCAGAATAATTTGCTATGCTTTCCTACAATTTAACTCTCATGGGAATTGAAATGAAAGACTGTGTTGTGTTATGACCAAACTGCACTGACAACATAAGAGAATTTGGAATCCTGTAATGGAATTCCAGTGATGCTATAATGTATGTGAAGAAGGCACATCAAATGTGGGTGGCACTGTCACAGTGGATGGATCATAGAACATAGTTAAAAATGAGTAAAGGGAATCAGGTGTTTTTACTTCCTTCTCTGCTTCTTGATTAAAGCTGCTGACCAATCATTGTCCAACACAGATTCCTCCCGCCATGATAAAATTCATTCCTCAGATACATGAGCCAAAATTCATCTCTCCAATTATGTTTTGTCAGTTATATAAAAGAAAAAATGAGAAAATCCAATAATACTATTTTTAAATATGATGACCTTTAAAATACAAATTAAGTCAATGATAGGCTCCAACACACTCATTTTCATTATAGACAAAGATATCTATGGCAATTTCATGAACTCCAATAAGCTTTAGGAAATTTTCTTCATTCTAAAAATAGTGTATACTTCAGCAATTACTTTTCACTCAGACCACCCAACCATTCAAGAAGAGGTAATCATTAATCTCCACTGTGTAAAAGTACATTTTCTTAAAATTAAGGATTAATATATATTAAATAATATCAACAGATCAATTTGTTATTGATTTTTAGTTCTTTGATTAATTTATTATTTTTAATTTTGTTTCAAAGGTTTATGGATGTTGGATATATATAAATATTGTAATAATTTCATATACTAATAAACAAAAGTATGCAAATGGTACAATTCTTTACATAGTCATCATTTAACTAGCATATTTGATGTTTATGCTACGGATTTAATAGGAATAATTGCATGGTGAATATTTCACCACATTTTTAGTAGACATGTGATACATTCAGAATATCATATTTTTATACATATAAACATCTACAATATATACAGATGTATGAGATTATAGTTAATTTCTGAGTCACATAATGACACTATATTCAATAGCTTGTAGGATGGAAAAACATCCTAAAAGTACATACAGCATTTCACATCTTCTTCAACAATGTTCGGGGTTTCCAACTTTCATCTTTATCTATTCATGGTATAATTTCCATTTTTTGATCAATAATTTAAAATGTTTTACATTCCTATATGAATAAACATCACTGTGTGATACTTATTTCCATATTCTTGAAGCATAATGGACTAAGAACTGATAATTATTATTAAAAATTTAACTCAGCTATTAAAAACAAGAAATTCCCGAAATTTGTGGATAAATGAATTGAGCTAGAAATGATCATAATGAGTGAGTTAACCCAGAAGCAGAAAGACTCAAATGGTATATACTCACTTATATCTGCATACTAGCCAAAGGGGCATGTCCCACAAAAGCCTTCACTTACCAGGAAACTGGGACAGAGGGGAGGACATCCTATTGGGACTCTATATGAGAGAAGCATGGGAAAATAGCGAAGTAGAGGGATCCAGAGGGTCCTAGAAACCTACAAGTAGAACATTATGATAGGCAGATTTTGGCCAAGGGGTCCCGCTCAAACTAAGTCACCAGCCAAGGACAATACAGGCAGTAAACTTTAAACCCCTGCCCAGATCTAGCCAATGGTCAGAACAGTCTCCACACTTGAGTGGAGAGTGGGATATGACTTTCTGACGTACTCTGGTGCCTCACATTTGACCATGTCCCCTGGAGGGGGAGACCTTGTGGCACTCAGAGGAAGGACAGCAGGTTACCAAGAAGAGACTTGATATCCTATGAGCATATACAGGGGGAGGTAATCCCCCTCAGGAACAGTCATATGGGAGGGGAATAAGGAGAAAATGGGAGGGAGGGGAGAATGGGAGGATACAAGGGATGGGATAACCATTGAGATGTAACAAGAATAAATTAATAAAAAAAGTTAGCTTGTCAATAAAAGATGTACCTACTTAATTTTTTATGTATTTAATTGCCTTCTTATTATCCATTATAAAGCTCATAAAGAAATACATGATTTGTAAGCACTTCACTGTCCGTGAGTGGATGTGTCAAACATAATGTTATGAATTACATCACAACAGTTTAAAACTGTTATAGTCATATTATCTTTATTTTTGTCAAATTGATATTTGGATCCAATGCAAGTTTATATATTTCAGGTATGAATATCCTCTTTTTAGGAACAGTCATAGGGGAGGGGAATAAGGGAAAAATGGAAGGGAGGGAAGAATGGGAGGATACAAGGGATGGAATAACCATTTAGATGTAACAAGAATAAATTAAAAAAATTTTCTAAGAATTTTAATTTAATTTGGTATTATGGGATGAAGCATGAGTGAAATTCCATTCCCTCAACCACATTTCATTAAAGTTTAATGTCCTTACTGCTTTATACTGGTATAGCTTAAATTTATTTGCCACAATGTGTTCATTTATATCTGGCTTCAATTTTATAGTGGTGTTACATATGTTGGTCATCATGCTTGTTTCAGGTTGTCTAGATAGGTACAATGTTAAGTGTTAGTAAATGTTGTTCCTCTAATTTTCTTCTTTTAATAGTAGTGCTGTAGCAATTTTGATTATGTTACATTTATTTATCAATATTAAAATAAAACTCTTAAGTTGAGGAAAAATAACCATGATGTTATAAACCATCTATCACATCTGTTGGATACTTAGAGTTGTATAGTGACAAGATTGGAATATCTTTCTGTAATTATTTCAATAATTTTTGTGCTTTTTAGTGTATGGACTTTAATTTTGTTACTTTTGTTTACATTTTACTCATTTTCATAATTTTACATCAAATTGATTTTACATACATTTTGTATATATTGTGCATACATACATACATATAATACATGTGTGCTGACCTTGTATTCTATTAACTGCATGGTTATTAGTTAAAACATTTTATTGGATTCTTTAAATTCTGGGTTTACCAAGTTGAACCGTATCCTAAAAGAAAAGGATTACAGTTTCCATTTGGAGAATGATATTTTATCTTTTTACATTTTCACATGATTTATCTAACTGTGCATCCAGAACTTTCAATTCAACGTGGAGATACTGCTTTGTCATGTAGTATTTAGCTCTGAAGAAATCCTAGCCCAATGTCTTTCTGATTCTCTCCTTTACTATAATTGCCTCATTCAAGTTTTCCTTTCTTTTTTTAAAATATATTTTATTACTTTATTCATATTACATCTCAATTGTTATCCCATCTCTTGTACCCTCCCATTACGTTTTTCTTTCTTAATCTGTCTCTATTTAAAAGTCCTCAGAGATCATCCTCTTAATTTTAAATTATTTTCCTCTTATTAGAGCTTATATTGCTCTATTTGTTCTCTCTCTCTCTTTCTTTCTTCCCATCTTTCTTTCTGTCTTTCTTTCTCACCATCCATGCACACAGGCATACATTTTCATATCCGTTCTAAGAGTATTAGTGGATAGATAATGTATTAGTGACATCCCCCATAACAAATGCATAATGAATATAGAGCATTTATGAACTATAGGGCCAAAATGACCAAAAGCATTGTATGGTTTTTAATGAGACCTAGCAAGTTCTGCAAACATGGTGTGGCAGCTCCATAGCATCCACATGAGCACCAGGCTTCCAATACACATTATTTCTTTAGAAATCAATATATATGTCATTTTACTCATTATAGGGTTAACATTTCAGTAGCACTGAGTGTATTCACTTGTGATTAGCTCATATAGTATTATATTACCACAGATGACTTAACTTCCCCAAGTGAAATTTCTGCTCCCCCAATGCAGTTAAACTGCCTGATCCTTCTTCCAAACAATTGGCCACTGTCATCGAAGATCTATAATTGTTCATCTTAATTTCAATGTTTCAGTATCTGTGCATCTAAGACTGACAGATCTGGACCCAGGGGAGCCTGCACAAACTGATGCACCAAACAAGGACTATGCAAGCCAGGAACCTAGATCCCCTGTTCAGATGTAGCCAAAGGGCAGCTCATTCTCCATGTGTGGAAGTAGTGGGGGGTCAAGGGACTGCCTCTGACAGGAACTCTGGTACCTGCTATTCGATTCGATCAATGACCCTTTGCAGAGAGTCCCGGTGGAAACACAGAGGAAGGAGAGCATGTTGTCCATAAGAGACATGATAAGCTGTGTTCAGATGGTGGGGGAGGAGGATCCCATCTGTCAGAGGTCTAGGTGAGGGGAATAGGGCAGAAGAGGGACGGAGAGTGGGAACAGAAATATAAGAATGGAGGAGATTACAATTGGGATGTAAGGTGAATAAATTATTTTAAAATAACAAACACACATTCTTAATGAACAGATACCATTAAACCATATCCATATTGAAATTGTCTGATAAGATCCACAGTAATCTCTAACTAAAATGCAGGTAATCCATTCTGCAATTTTAACTGCATTGATTTTTTCTTTTAAAAAGTGTTATAGTGTAAAGGGAGTACAGTTCCCGCCAAGTTTCTAGTTTTGCTTAGAGTATAGTATGTCCAGTAATTTTGTCCCCAACTATTTTTTCCCTATTTTCTACTCTGTAATGAGTATACACTCTAAGTATAGTGTCTAGAACTGAAAATTTTAAATAAAAGCATACAACTCTAGTAGCTCATTTTGTCTTTAACCATTTGTTTTAAGATGACTAGCAGGCACATTATCTGGCTCTTGACAATCTGAGGAAATATTTTGTTATTTATGTAAATAATACTATTTTTTATAAATTTATTAATGATATATTATGTTTGACACTTTATTCACCCAAACATCAGCAATCAAGTTTCAGAGCTATGTTATAGGTGAATCTATCACAATTCTTTTTATTTTTTGTCACACATTTATATTGTTTGATAACCTTGAGGTTTTTCTGATTTGGTGTGTTTTTTTTTTTCCTGATACAGTTTTATTTTTTAAAACTTAAAGATTCTGTCATTCACTACTAAAAAATATAATTAAAGTGACTGCATACTAAGATTGTCCAAATGTAAGTACTGTAATGATTGATAAAATAAAAAAAGAAGCTAAGTTGTAAAAAGATTTATTTAAAAACAATTATCCAATTATTTTATTGGTTAATTTACTTATGGAATATAAAATATTATTTCCTCTCATGTTTCACATCAGAGGTTTTATATTGTAGAAATATCCTCACTCATCAGTACTGGAAATCATTTTCAATAATTAATTCTAATGATGTAATATTTGTCTTAAATCTATATACACCAGAAATGTAAAATTCCTAGTTAAATTCAATGTTTCTTGATAATATAATCTTATATCCACAGTCTAGACAACTTACAATATTGCAGGAGAGAAAAAAATAGATGAAATGCTCTTAGAAGGTCCTCAAAATCTATTATGCCTTATTTCATATCACAGCACGTAGGCTATCTCTACTGTCACCTAACTGCAGGCAAAATTGCACCTAATCTATCAGAGACATGAATCTTTCCTTCTGGGAAGCAGAAATCAGGCATTACTTAATACAAACAAGAAAGAAAGAAAGAAAGAAAGAAAGAAAGAAAGAAAGAAAGAAAG
>OU015748.1:37152872-37182483 GCA_907169655.1 Acomys percivali | reverse complement strand
AAGAAAGAAAGAAAGAAAGAAAGAAAGAAAGAAAGAAAGAAAGAAAGAAAGAAAAAAATTTGAAATCAGGAAGTTCTTCTCTGTACCTAAGTTGTACCATACATTAATGCTATAACATTTTCTTTCATACAATTTTCCCAAATACAATTCAAATAGAAATATAACATATTAAGAAAGTGAAAATTTGGAGAGAAATTCTTTCTCTGTAAATCAACATTTATCAACAACATAAATGAAGAACTAAAAGAATGAACTGCATAAAAGTTTTAAAAGATATAATTACAATCACAGAAAACAGTAAGAGGCATGGTAAGGGAAAAGCTGGTCAGAAATTTTAAAGAATCTGATTCGTAAACTGGAGGGAAATGAGAATGTAAAAAAGGATGGAGTTTTAAAAAAAATAGCCAAAACACTATGAATGTAGCATATATGTAATTCCTGATTATTTAATGGTTCTTCTTGCTGTAGGTGGCTATTGTATATATGTGTAATAATATAAATGTATATGTCAATATAGTTAATAAAATTATAAAAAATAAAATAACTGATGCACAAATATAGCTTAGAGTAAAAAGAAAATAGTTTATATTAAGTACCAACACAAAGAACACTTCAGGATGCTTAAAGTTTTCTTAAAAAATAAAAATGAAATGAAAGCATGTATAATGTATATAGTTGTCAGATATACATCCAGTTTTGTGCCAGATAAATATTTATGTGTTTTGTGCCAATTTTCATTGCTTATTCTCTTCACATAACACTGTTATTTAGATATTAGAACATTAGAGCTTCCAGATTACAGCATGGTTATGATCATTGTACTATGTTATCATACATACATAGGTTACTACCTGTTATATTAAATAATTTAAAACAATTTCGAAATAATATTTTTCTCATAAAAATATCAGAATACATAAAATAATTTACTGTTGCTATTTTAGACACCAAGCTCTCTGAAACACCAACTCACTTATGCGTTGTCAAAATAAAAATAGTCTCAAACTAAACCTTTCACATTCTTCTTACACACAACAAGAAACAAGTAATTTAACGAGAGTATTTCTTGGATGAAATAGATACAGATATTAAATTTAAAAGAGATCAATATAGCAAATGACTTTAATTACCCATTCTTCAAGCAACATTTCTTAGTGCATTGCAAAATACCAGTAACAGTATGAAATTTTCACAGATCAGTTTATTGGTGATATTGACAAAGTTACAAACAAATTTCAATGAATATTGATCTGGTATAAATTGTAGTAGTAAATAATAGAAGTTATGCTAATATTTAAAAACTTATTGTAAATTTCTACATTCCCTTAACATATCCCATAACACATATATTACTGCCATACAGTTTTCTATTATAATATTTTATATATTGTATTTATTCCCTTAACATATAAATATCACTAAAATAAAATACAATCTTTATTTCTAATATTTTCTATAAAATAACATTCATTTAATTATTAATCTATTTTTATAATAAGCATTAAAGCAATAAAAGTATCGGGAAGTGGTGGCATATGACTTTTACTTCAGCACTAGAGAGACAGAGGCAAGATAATCTCTGGCTTTAATGACAGGTTGGTCTACAGAGTGAGTTCCTGCCCAGGCAAGATTACACAGAGAAACTCTGCCTCAGAAAATGGAAACAAAAATGTACCAAGTACTAGTGTCTTAGAATACTCAAAAGGATACTGAATTAGTATTAGTTACTGTATTAGTCAGTGCTATGTGAGGTAACATACACACACACACACACACACACACACATACACACACACACATACACACACACACACACACACACACTGAGAGTGAGAGACTGAGACAGAGACAGACTGAGACAGAGACAGACAGAGAGACAGAAGACAGAGAGAGAAACAATTGCAAGCTGTGATTCAGCAAATCCAACAATGGCTGCTGCTGAATAGAAGGTTCAAGAATCCAATAGCTGTTTAGTGCAAAAGCATGGATATCACAGCTAGTCTTCACTATAAACTGGAAACAAAAGGCTTTAATGCTAGTGAAGGACTGGACTTGCTATTGAGGAGAGAAGAAGTAGACCAAGCGCAAAGCTTCCTTTTTCCATGTCTTGGGTTTAAAGCAGAAAGTGTGGCCCTGATTAGAGGTGGGTCTTCAAATACCAATAGATCTGGATATGGACAAAATGTGTCTTCCCACCTCAAAGATGCAATTAACAGTGTATCTTCAAACTTCAATCTGCAAAAAAAAAAATCCTTCACAAGTGTACCCCCTTATTGTCGGGTTTCAACTAATTATGCATGAGGTAAAGTTGACAACCAAAAATAGACATCACTATGTCTATTATCCCTGTTCAATTTCTCACAAGCAAAAAAATGTTGACAAGTATAAAATCAGTTCCACTTCACTTGTTGAGAAAAATTGGGAACCTTGAAAGATGGTGGTTGGTAGGGTTGTACAAACATAGTTAGCAGTTTGTAGATCCACAGATATGTGAAAATCAATAATCCATCAATCTCACCTAGAAGTATGTATTTCCAAAATAATTGAAATTGGCAACTATTATTTCTGTTGAAAGTCTTGAAAATCAAAATATAGAGACAACCCAAGTATCCATTCACAGAAAATATGGTATGTGCATCTATTATAATGGTGTTCTGTCTTCAGACAGACATAGGAAATCCAACTATATCATATTGATGTCATAGTGCTTTGTGAAATAACTCAGCTACAGTAGGAGAAATACTATAAGAGTATAGCTATGTAGGGTGTATGGCATGTTTAAAATAATAAAACAAAGAATATAATGATGCTTGTAAGAGGCTAAGGGATCCAAAACTGCAAATATAAAGTGAGGATAAAATTTCAGTTATGGTTGATGAAAAGATCCATAGACCTACTTCAGAGCATTAGTAGACCAGATCATCTGCTGCATGATAGTGTCTTTATTTATGACAGGGAATTGAACATGCAGATTATAACAATGTGGTTGCCTCAAATGACCAAAATAAATACACCAGTTGTCATGGCAACATGGAGGGAGAATTTTCATAGGGACCCACTCCTAGATTAAGAACTATAGGCTGTTAATGGCTCCTGAGAGAGAGAGAATCAGTCTTTGGAAGGGATTAAGTACCAAATAGCTTATTTAATTCCAACTAGTCAGACTTCAAGTCCCTTATTCTGAAGCATCTGAAAACGGATTTGGGATATATATACGGATATACTGATTTATAAAGGAAGGGAGTGAGAGGTACACCTGATGAATTAAGGAGGGAGGGAGAAGAGAGGGTAGAAATGACAAAATCACAGTACTAATATATGAGGGGGGAATAGGAGGATACAAGGGAAGGGCTAGCAATTGAGATGTAATGTGAATAAATTAATATTAAAAAAAGAGAAAAAAAAGAAATGTCATGTGTGAAAATACATTTTCTCTTGGAATCATGCAATTAATGGGATTTACAAATGTCTTCAAATCAAATTATAAAGCCTTTTTAAATAAAATAGCACAGTGGTGATAATATAAGTAAGTAATTATTAGAAAATAGTGTTATTTTTAAAAGACTCCTCTACTAATATCTACTATATAGGCATTATTTTATTGTATAAAATCTAGTAACACAAACACAAGATTAGTGAAATACACATGTTTAGAATAATATAACATTTATCTAAATTTCAATATTTTGGAAAAGGAAAAAACTCTCTAGCCTTTGAAATATATTAGTTTTTATGTTGGACTAATGTCCACTTATATACCAAGGTCTGAGTAAGTTCACTCTGGTAGATATAAGATGGAATCTCAGAGTCATTTTACTTTGCATTTCCCTGTTAGCTAAGGACATTGAGCAACTCTCTGTCTCTCTGTCTTCCTGTCTCTATCTGTCTCTTTGTTTCCTTGTCTCACTATCTCCATCTGTCTCTCTGTCTGTCTCTTTCTTTCTGTCTGTCTGTCTGTCTGCCTGTCTGTCTAACTGTCTAACTGTCTCTGTCTCTCTCTCTCTGTTTGTGTCTGTGTGTGTCTGTGTGCACATATTCAAAGCAATTTACCTAGAAATAACAGTATTAAGTGGGTCAGTATATCTTAACTTGACTCTTTAGCCATAAAAGAAACATAGAAGGAATTATACCTTCTCAAGCTTCTGATGGAGTTGAAGACCAGGTAGCTTAGTTTTACAATGAAGCTTAGTTGTTTAGGGGGTTAAGATGTTTTAGGTCTAGAAAGATGTTTTAAGTTGATAATGACAAGATATGATGGAGATTGATATACCTTCAGAATTTTAGATGCACCAAGATAAGAAAAATGTTTTCTTCAACGCTGTCAAATACAAATAGCCAAAACACTAAGAAGGTAACATTTATATAATTCCTGATTGTCTCATGGTTCTTCTTGCTATATGTAGTTTATTGCATATAGGTGTAATGATATAAATATATATGTAAAAATAAAAAATGTTTAATTAATTTAAAAAATGTGCCAGGCGTGGTGCTGCATGCCTCCAGTCCCAGCACTTGGAAGGCAGAGGCAGGAGGATGGAGAATCGCTGTGAGTTCAAGGCTAGCTTGGTCTACAAAGTGAGTCCAGTACAGCCAAGGCTACACAGAGAAACTCCGTCTCAAACATGGAGAAGTAAGATCATGGGTTTTCCACTTTCTTTAACATGTTTCTTAATTTACTTCTCTTTCTCAGAGGACCAGCCTGATATTATTGATTTGCCAAACAAAATGCACTGCTAGAGTAGTAAACGGATGAGTGGCAAGACAGTGGTGCCCTGGGTGGGATTCCTTCCCTCAGTAAACAATGTGGATACTGAGGCTTTATCTTGAATGTGTTCTCACTCACTGCTCTCCAGTGGCTGCAGCTGTACTCTGGGAAGCTGTCTTTGTTTATGAGGCCGTTTCGCTGTAGCAGATGAAAGTGATCGGGAGTTTACTGTTTTGGGGTTACAGACAGCTTCTCCTTGCTGTTAGTTGAAGGACCATATATTAGTTTTATTCCACAGAAATCTTGGAGGACAGGAATCAGGTTTGTTGTTGATGTTGTTGTTGTTGTTTGTTTGGGTTTTTTTATATTTGATTTTTGATATTTTACAGTAGTTATATAAAAAATTATGTTACTCTGTTCCTCTTTAATTGTACCATGCTTAAAACAACCCTCAAAACTCAGTGACTTTTACTGTAGATGGAGATTTATTTCTTGATCGCACAGTGTTCTGTCAGTGAGCTAGTAAAAAGCTCTCCTCTTGCTTCACGCTATAAATAAGCCTCAGGTCAGGCCTGCTATACTGATTTCATGGGTCCAGCCTATTGAAACAGTTTTTATTTTGGAATATTCTCATTGCAGTACAATGAAAGTGTTGATTGGGAAGAACAATGGCTTCTAATCCCTTTCCTCTGAAATAAAATAAGCAATGCCTATTGATATTCAACTGAATACACAAAAAAATCTCCTGAAGTAGAGAATATAGATACTACCCAGGACTCTGGATATCTCTAGGAAGCATACTATAATGCATAATTTGCTTACAGAAGCAAAGAATTCATAACATTAATAACATCACAAGTTGATTCCGTCCGCTTCTGAAATGTCTGCTTCAAGTCTCTTCTCAGGCAGTATTAGCATTCTTATCAAAGGTAATTTCTCCATGCAGAATTTCTTTACCTAGCCATTCAAATTAAACAATATACCTCAGAGACATTAGGGTTCAGTTTTGAAATTCATTTTTCAACTTTTCTGGATGATGATTAGAGAAATCTCTTCATATTTATTTTGTACTGATACAATGAGGTTTTATAATTCAATGTGCTTTTCCCTCAATCTGTTCCTTTGCACCTTTGTTTAAAACCAGACATTTATTTTTTGGCCTGGAATAATCTATTTTACTTAGCAACTCATCCCACAATGTGATAACAACCCAACACTATTACTAACAATCTGCTTTAACAACCCTGCTTTTCCAGGAAGCATTAAAAGTAATAGACAGTGTCTATTTTGTATTATCACAGGAAATAATTTTCTGTGTGTTTTGACAATGCATAACTAAGATGTTATGTCTCATATCAATATTGTGTAATGTGACTACTAATTTTATACCACATGCTTTACTTAATTTCCCCCTTTGGCAGCACTCCATTTCAAAGTATAATTCCTACGTATTAGAGTAATTCTAGTTAATACAACAGATTCACTGTGAAATACAACCAACTGTCTTTCAATTTGCATGAAGCATTGTGTGTTCCTGATATGCACGCCACTTTCAGGTTTGATATTCTCATGCAGGTGGCTAGTACTGGAGGAGAGATGATAACCCGTAATAGATGATTATTTTCAAATACTTTGTATGTAACTCATCTCACTTTGTATTGATCAATATTCAGTTATCATGATATGATCTATTTGAAAACAAATCTAGAAAAATCTGATCTGAGCTTATAGCAGAGACAAAGAACAAAACCTCTTTGCAAAATTTGTCTTAGAATTAAACTTATTATTGAACCTTCTGCATGTACATTTCAGTGATTGGATGTGCTGATGGAAACAAGTTTTTTTTTTTTCAAACAAAGTAAATTAAGAATGTATACATAACTAATAAGGTACAAAACTAACATATTTAGGGTTCTGGGTTCAATCTCTGTAGCCCAATTACTTTTGGGAATGAGAAATGCCCTGTTATGTGGTTGACTTACAAGGACATCATTAAAGATACATCATTAATAGTAGCTGACCTGCCCTCTTCCAGTTGCTATTAAATGCTGAGATTTAGTACCTACCTTCTGAACCCCCTCAGTGCGGTGAATTTTGTTTGACTTGAGCTGTGATAAAAAGTCCTGTGACTGTTGTCACAATAGCTGTGATTTATTTCATGCAACTCCACTGCTTTGTTTGGGAACACTGTTTCCTTGAAGTTGTCTGCCACCTCTATCTATCTCAACAATATTTCCACCTCCACGCCCAGGAAGTTCTCTGTGTAGTAGAAAATTGTAGCAATATCCCCTCTAGGGCTGACCACTTAATAATCTCCTATGGTGATTGATAATCTCTGTGTTATTTGCCATCTACTGAAAGGATAAGCTCTGAGGAGGGTTGAGTGATGCTTTGTCTATGGGCATAGAAATAAATTATTAGAAATCATTGTAATTCTATGCCCAATTAGCAAATTGATAGCATTGCGTTATGTATGCTTCACGACTTATGATCTTTCTAGCCACTTCTTCTTGGCCTCTTTAACAATGTTAGATGAGTGTTCCATTTAATGAAGTAAGCCTTAGATCCAGTCAGAAAGTTACTAGTTATTCCAATAAAATTTGTGCCTTTATTGTCCTAGTGGTCATATTGTGTCACGTCAGACTTTGTTGTAGCTTGCAAAGTTCACAGCTGGATAAAACTGATGATACTTTTTCTCCTCTGGAAGCACCTCCCAGCTCTGTAACTTCTAGACAGTAGGGATGAAAATTCCAGAAAGTATTTGATTTCTCCATGTTCCATGACTCTGGTGTGTTGTGTATTCAGCAACAGGGTATTACACACAAGTTCTAGAGAATACCAAGGGTATTTATTGCCAATGGATTGTAATGTTTCAGTTTTATATGAGATCTCGTAGACCAACAGTTGAGAAACTTGTACAGTATTCTGTTTAGATATGTATCTGGAAATATTTTAGGGAACTTCTACTGCAATATGTTTGCATATGGCTTTTTCTTTTTCTGTTTTTTTGGTTTTTTGAAACTGGGTTTTTCTGTGTAGCCTTTAGTGTTAATAGGACTTTAGTGTTAATTTACCCTCTTCATATTCCTTCCTATAAGAGGCTTTAACAACCTCTCCCTAATTGAAGGGACTTTCAAGGAAAGGCAATCATGGTTTAAAGGGAATAATGAAACAGAAACTATTAATTTTTCTTTATAATACTAAATAACTGTTTTTTTTAATCCTAGCATAAAGCTAGAGGACTTTTTTATATTTTTATTTTTATTTTTATTATTTTATCTTGTTATATCTCTATGGTTATCCCATCCCTTGTATCCTCCCATTCTCCCCTCCCTCCCATTTTCCCCTTATTCCCCTCCCCTATGACTGTTCCTCAGAGGGATTACCTCCCTCTGTATATGCTCATAGGGTATCAAGTCTCTTCTCAGTGACCTGCTGTCCTTCTTCTGAGTGCCACTAGGTCTCCCCCTCCAGGGGACATAGTCAAATGTGAGGCACCAGAGTACATGAGAAAGTCAAATCCCTCTCTCCACTCAAGTGTGGAGACTGTCCTGTCCATGGGCTAGATCAGGGTAGGGGTTTAAAGTTTACCGCCTGTATTGTCCTTGGCTAGTGCCTTAAGTTTCTTTGTATTATAATTTAGTCACATTACATACCAGTTGTTCTCTCCTTGCTTTTATCTTTCTGTTCCTACCCTCCCTCCATCTTCTGTCCTATTACTTTCTCCTAGACCTCTGATGGAATGGGACCTCCTCCCCGACATTATGACCACAGCCTATCAGGTCTCATCCAAATAGCCTGCTTCCTCTTCTTCTGTGTGCTTGCCAGGCCTCCGTATCAGGAGGAAGTGATCAAATCTGGGCCACCATAGTTCATGTCAGAGGCAGTCCCCACTCCTCACCGCAATCAGGGAAAATGAGCTGTCCAATGACTAGATCTGAACAGGGTCCTTATTTTTTTTCCATGCATTGTCCTTGGTTGGTAAACGTTTATGAGTCCCTCTTGGTCCATATCCACAGGCCTTGATGGTCTCCATATAGGGCTCCTGAATCCTCTGTGTCCTTCCATCCCCCTATTCTTCCATACCACTCTCAGAACCCCCCAGGGGTCTACCAACAAGTCCCAGCATCTGTCCAGATCACAAAGGTCTGATTTCTGGTTATCAGGTCTCAGTAGAAAAACATCAAAGAGAGTATGTGTACTAAGATAAGCAAAATGTTCATTTAAATTTAATTATAATTAAAATAAGAAAGAAAATAAGGCAAGCTGAACCATCATTGGCTCACATGTTAATGTGCATTATAGTGAAGATTTAAGAGTTTATACAATGTCCTTATTTTGCAGATGAGTTGATGGGAAACACAATTTAACTTTGATTTTGAAACAATTTAAGAATAAAGCAAATCAACTATTTCATTACACACTATTTTTCTGTAGTATGAAAAGTAACTTTTATTGACCTGATATAATTGTAGTCTAGGAGACTTACTGCTGAATAAACTCACCCTTTCTTATTCATTTTCAACTCTGGCTGGCTAGTTTAACCCAGCTGTTCTGCCTCAAACTCCTCTCGGAGATGACTGATTCAAATTGGCTTCTCTCACTTTCCTGAATTGCTCTGGTTCTGACCATTACAAACTAAAATGCACTGAACTGCATGAACTCAGCTGAAATAAACTTCACTCAACTGAACTGTACCAAATGCCTGCACAATACTGTACTGACCTCAACTGTACTGTACTGTCTTCTATCCTGAACTCTCTTCTGTACTCAACTCTCCTGTATTTTCTACTGTACCCTACTTTACTGTCTAAACTCTACTGTACTGCTCTCAAGTAGCTTCTTTTTCCTGTATCTTCTCATCAAAGTTGGACATATCCTCTCCCTAGGTCATTCTGTCAAATCTTTCTCTGATTCTTCACTTTGTCTTTCCTCAATATGACATCACTTTCAAACAAGGGATCTTCCTTCCACAAAGTAACCTTAAATTCATGTTGTAATTATTTTATTTGCATGGGAACCAGAGAATTTTCAATGCTTTTTCTACTATCATATTAGTTTTTGCTGTATACAGATGTCTTTCTTAAATGCAGTTAAATAACTTGTCCATACAGTGTAGTGGTAGTCCATATGGAGGTATTACCAGATCAAAAATGCTATTGAATCAAAAGTACTAATGATGAAGTTATTCAGGTACCATTTTTACAAGAAAACATAGTCATTCTGTACAGTGGCTTTTTTTGAAGTCATACTTGTAGATACTTCTCCTTTAGGCATTCTTAGGTGGATTAATAAGGTGCACTAATAAAGGAAAAATATTTTACAGTGAAAAAAATGTCTTTTTGAACCATTTACTTATTTGTGTTTGAGGCAGGACCTTTCTCTGTAGCCCTAGTTGTCCTTGAAAAGATTCAGCAGAGCAGGATGGCTTAAATTGACAGAGATCCATTTGCCTATGTTTTCGCAATACTGCAATTAACATCATGTACAATTTTCTATTTGTGTATGTACTATGTACAAGTTTCTATTCTAGCAGTCAATAATTTAAATTAGAATTTTTACTATATTTTTTTTACCAGAACCACATCTTTGAATGTTTTTATAGTTGTCATACAAAAGGTGTTTCCAAACCTTGCTAGAATATTTTCAAATTCTAAATATTCTTTCTCAGAATCAGACACAGATTAAATATATTGGAAGTGCTTTAGATGTTATAGCTTGTTTAGTAAATATTTTCAAATTAAATACTAAATATTAACTGAACTATATCTCTCCTGCATCTCTGTCTTTTGCTTGCACAGGGAAACATGTTAAGTTACATAAACGCACTGATGTTCCCAAAATTATCATTCCATTTTTTATTTGTGTCTTATTTTTCACTTCTTTTGATTTCGTTGGCAGCACAAATATTAAATTATACAAATAGTGGGCCTAGAGTAAAAACCAACATATTCTTAAAGTAACTGTTATTTAAAAGCTATTGTTATAAATTTGATTTATTACCTTTTATTTATATAGAATGTTCACAGAACAAAAAAAATTAGGTACAAGGTATTTCATTGTTTTAAAACAAAATTAGGTAAATATTAAATATAATATAAACATAGCATTTAGGTGTATACAGATGAACAGTTTTCAAATAGTCACAGGTTAATAAAGCATTATTTATTCTGTGAATTTGAACAGTATCTTTTGAATATGATCTTTGAGCAAATCATTAGCATCCATGATAAGTGAAGAATACAAACAGACAATAAATTTGCCTTCATGGTGTTTCTATCCTAGTAGTCATTTACAAACATTAGAATTTTTACTATTTTAGGTAATATGTATAATGAAAAATACTATAAAATCATAAAAGTATTGCAACTTACAGTTGTTTGTTAATGGACACCATATTGAAAATGAATATATTCTGAAGAGAGGGGAAACAGTTGCCAATCTTAGACTATTTGTAAGATAATCAACAAAGTGTTGGTGCGAACACAAATATAAGATAAAAATTGCTGCCTGGTGGTGGAGGTGCACGTTTTTAATCCCAGCACTTGGGAGACAGAAGCAGATGGATCGCTGTGAGTTCAAATCCAGCCTGGTCTACATGGCGAATCCAGGACAGTCAAGGCTACACAGAGAAACCCTGTCTCAAAAAACAAAATAAATAAATAAATAAATAAATAAATAAATAATAAAAAGATACAAATTTCTGAAATAGCTAGACTTTACTAGACAGATGATAGAAGAATTTCTTTCATGTAAAATAAAGAGTGGTCCAAACTGAGCAAGACTTTACTTTGGATCAAGGACTAAACGGACAAAGGCATGGCACATCAAACTTTTAAAAAGCTCCCTATAAGACAACTAGGAGTGCAGCTGTGAAGTAAATGATGATATTTTTGGCGATGTGTAATTCCCAATATTTTATGACAGTCAAGGGAAGTGACCTGACTGACCTCTCAAAGAATTAACTGTCCACAAATCAGTTTGCACCTTTCAAAGTACAGTCACACTCTAAGATAAAAGCCTAAACTCAAATTTTCATTAAGATAATCAAGTTTCAGTAAAAGTAAAATACAGCGAGGTTTTAAAATCATCAGGAATTTAGCTATCCTGGGAAAATACTACCTCATCCTAAGGAGATAAATAAACAATCTGGGATTTAATAAGGTCTCATCCACAGCAGTTACCAGTAATCAAAAGTTGCCAGGCATCATCTTGAGTCAAAAATATTGTCTATATTCAAGAACAGGATTATTAATAGAACCAGTTTTAAACATGATAAATATGTATAAATTATAGAGTTAGGTCTTAAAGGTAGTATACTTTAAGGCAACCATCTGAAAATGTTCACTACTATTAATTATAGCACTGATATCTTAAATTAACATATGTATGATTTTAGTGACCACATTATGTATGAAAAAGACTGAAATTCTGTTTCTAGAAAATATAGTATATGAAGTAAAATATTATTTGTTGGGGTTTAATATTGCCTTAAACTGAAATTTAGAGTAGATGACATCATTGGATATTAAGGACAAAAAGAGATGACCAAAAGGGAAAAATAGAAATAAATTTTAATGATATATAAGATAGTATTGAGCTGTTTCACATATGTGTGGTAAACGTTTCAAAAGAGCCACAAACTTTAATTATCAAAAAATTGTTAGCTAGTTTATGTGACAGGGATAATCTGTAACCTTGATATTAAAGCTTTTGAAGTCTGCATTAGAATGACAATGTAAAGAGAATAAGAGAACATATCTCTCTCTCTCTCTCTCTCTCTCTCTCTCTCTCTCTCTCTCTCTCTCAATGTAAGCTTTTACTTACTCTTCCACTCTTCCAGTGACACTCTTATGTAATCATGTACTCACCTACTAAAACTGCAAATAGGTCCACAACTAAATGTTTTCTCTTATACCTTGCTGTGGTCATGCTGTCTCTTCACAGCCCTATAAAATGAACTAACACAGCAGTATCTCCCCAATTTACAATCACTTTGTCTTAAACTTGCCTAAGTATGAAAACAGCATTGAAATTAAAGTCTCTATGGAATAACTGAATCTGCCGTATGTAGTTTTGGTAATCATTTTTTTTAAAATCATGGAATCATTTTTCTCAATTTATTTCATGTCACGTAGAGCCTAATCATATAAAAAACTAAACGATGTAACATGGAGACATGTGGGAAGCTAAAGAAGGAACATCATGACGAGAATATTTCTGGTATATTCAGGAACATATAAAAGCTACCATACATGGAACCCAGTTTATTACAGAAAAAAGACAACATAAATATGGATAGTATATGGAAGCAGGTTGATTGGAGATTTCTACATCATTGTCAAAACCTCAATCTTTAATGTCCAAGAAATTATGGAATACTGAAGCATTTGTGTTTTTGCCGAATATTAGTTATTCACATGCAAAGCATTCTGTTAGCTATAAAATCCTCAGTATGAGAGAAAACACTGACATCATGATTTTGATTTGGGCCCCATGACTGTTAAACACTGAAATCCCAGTTGTCTTTTTTCGGAATCTAAGAATTAGAAACCAAAATGTATTGCTTGTTCATAACTCAACCCTCCTATTGCAAGCCGTTTTGAAGTTACTTGAGTAATCATTCTTAACTCAAAATTTTAGACATGTGCTGATTTGTTTTTGAGAGTGTAAGTTGATTACATTTCTCTCTTACCTTTCCTTGCTCCAAAACCTCCACAATTCATATGCCTCTTTCCTTATCAGTTGTTTTGTGTGTGTGTTTGTGTGTGTGTGTGTGTGTGTGTGTGTAGATGTGTGTGTGTATGTATATATGTCTTCCTAAATATTATTTGATCCATTTATATAATTTTTCCTTGTATGTTTTCACGGCTGACCATTTAACGATGGGCAACCAATTTCTGTGTTCTTCTATAGGAAGGCCCTCTCCCATTTTTAGCTTTAATCAGTTGTCTTGTCTTTAAGTAGAATTGGTACTGTGTGGGCAGTTTCACATGGTTGTGGTATCCTCCTTATTCAGTTCATGTTTGAGTCATAACATTGGTGAGACTTTATGGGTATAGCTAATGACTACTCATTAATTCATTATTAACTTAAAACTAGAAAAACCTCATTATTTTAATTTTATGTATTTTATAACAAGGAACTTAGAGGAGTTCATAAGGTCCCATGTGTTCTTGAGCATCCTGCCCTATGCATGCAGGGTGAAGTAAGAAGTCTAGACGATATCACAATGGCAAGTGGTCAAACATATAGAAGAGAAAGAATAAAAATTAAGCTCATCAATGTGCCAATATATTCATGCACTAACAAGAAGAAAAAGAGCCCTGATTTTGAAGAAGAATTGGAAGAGGTATGTGAGAGTATTTGGATAAAGGAAAAGAACAGATAAATGTAGTAATTAAGTGGAGATGTTAAAGACACACAAAACCAAATAATAAATTGCTAAAGAAACCAAATTAAATAGACAATAGAGCTCATATATAGAAATCATACAAAAAGATAAAATGATTAAAAACTCTGATGGTCTAGAACTCATTGCAACTTCTCAGTACTTTCAAGACACTTGTAAATAAGTATAATGAGTGGAAACACTAGGTTGTAAAATTAGATGTATTTCCTTAATACATTCAGATATAAATATTAATGAAATTTTGAAAAAACGTTTAATGAATCTTTCTGTTTCTCATAGTGTACAATAAAATATTCATGAAAAATATTTATAAAGACAATGAGATCTGATAGCAGTCATTTGTAGGTTATTTTTTAAATTCCTTCCTCTATTCCAGGTAAAGTAGAACAGAAATATGTTGTATAAAATATTAAAAGGCAACCTCAAACAACTCTAAGTATTTTAATTTGCCCTTTTATCCTGATAAATCAGATTGTTTCCAGAAGTTATATTTTGAAATTCAGTAAGAATATTTAATTTAAACTTCTTTATTAATAGATAAAACAAAGAAACATTAAATCTATATGATTTAGAGTTATTTAGTGGAAATAGTTTTATTAAAGTATTAGATTTATGAAATAGGTTTATGCCTCTTTTCTTAGTCTTTTCTATTTCATCTTACTTCACTTTAGATAAATAGTTGAAAGAAAAAACTACTCAAGAAATTTTTACTATTCCATTTAGATACTTAAATTAGTATGAAAATTTATACAGTTACTTTTTATCTTTTCAAATTATCTATAAATGTTTCTCTATTTCTAGGGTAATATTAGTCACACTATCTTACTCAGCCTTACAAAGTTTTAAAAATGTAAATATTCTTGTCACAAAATCTTGTTTACATTAATTGAAACGTGTCCCTGTAAATGTGCTTTATATGACACTAAGTGTGATTATATATAGAACGTCTATTTCTGTTCTTTGATATAGTATTTTTTTTTTTTAGCCTTAAAGCATGTGTGAAACTATTATCCTATTCTCCATGACTTAATTCTAGTTAACCTATCCCTCTTCTTGTACTGATCACCAAGAGTCAATCCTACCCACTTCTCCCAAAACCCCCCACTTCCACTAAATCAAAGTGGAACAATTTAAGTTCTAGTCAAGATTAGAGAAACTTCATATGTCAGCATGTTCTCTAGTTTTCGTGATATATGGCCCTCATAGGACAGCAGTGCTCACTGAGCAGCGGGTAGGATCCGGAAAAGTGCAGGAGGTAATTCCACGATTTCTAATGCTACAACCACAGGTTCAGTTATGTCTTACAAAATAAAGTCTCAGTCTGATAAAATATTATAATCCTCAATTGGCTACTGAAAATTGTTTCAGTGAAATGATTTACCAAACAGGATTTCCACCCAAGAATTCCCATTAAAAAGGACCAGATTTAACAATGTGTCTGCGTGACCAGAAACCAAAAAGCACGAGAAAACAAGAATGCTCCTAGTTCCCATGCTCAGAACTTAAATGAAGTACTTCATTTAAGCAGGAGGTAGTTTCTCCACAAAGCAATGGTATTTTTATTTTTATATTTTATTAATAAAAGGATATTTTCAGGGGTCTAGAGATGCTGGACATATTTTTGTTTAAAATTCTGGTAATTCACTTGTGTGAAGACTTAGATAGCATCTTCAGGGAGGAACAAGATTTATATCGACATTTATGACTCCAGGATAATGTTCATAAAGTCAGTGCTGAAGGTCAGGTGAGAACAGCAGGGCATCAGTCTACTAGAACAAGGCCCCTTTTATAAGACACCCAGTATCATGCAGTAATTGTTATTCATCTTTACAAGAGCACAAATTCAATTTATTCTTTAGAAAGATCTCTAAATAGCCCGACTTTATTTCCTTACATCAATTAACATCTAACAAAATAAAAAGGGATTCTTTATGTGAATAATCACACTACTAGAATGAATTATATTTTCATTGAACATAATAGCATAGGATTTATAGAAAAAGCATTTTAAATATGTTAGTTTTTATTTTATTTTAGCATATTTCTTTTTTCTTTTTTACTTTTTTTGCATATTTCTTAGTCAACACAATTTTTGAAAAATATTTATTTTTGTAAATATCACACTTTTAAATTGTATGCAGCAAAATTTTACACACAATTGTGGATTTACCATTTTCAAGACTTTAGCCATACCCCCCAAAGACAAATGTCTCATGTTCTCTTTTATTTGAAGTGCTTAGCTCCAAAGCTTTAGATGTGTGTACATTACTTGGACTAAGAACAAAATCCAGAAAAGTACATAGGGACCATTGCCAGGGTGGGAAAACAATAGAGAGGGAAATAATAGTACAAGTGTTCTGAAGGGGTTAATGGGGAAATTAGGAAGTGTTAGTAGATAGGACAGAAGAGGATAAATATAGATGAATGGAGGATGCAAAAACTTCACTGAGAATGTCTGAAAAAGATACAAGGAATAACAATATTATGTATCTACCTAGAATATCTTTTATACATATAATTTAGTATCCATATCTATATAGTTTAAAGTACATCTTCCATCTGGGCAGAAGAAGCGCCCTTGAAGAGCTATAGATGACCTAACAAAACTCAAAATTTCAGGCACGACTTCCCTCTTTTATGTTATTTGTCATCGTTGTCCCTAAGATTTTTAAAATATTGGAGGCTATTTTTATCATTTTTTGTTCCCCTCAGTGGGGATTGCCTCATCCTCTTGCTAAAGACACCATTCACTTCCAACATACAGCCCAGAAGCTCTTGGGCTGAAATTGATCTGTTGGGGGATGGTCTAATATATTTTGAAGCTAATTACTGCTTGCTGTCTCTGTGACCCACCTTTTGATTAATAAAAAGCCATCCCATCTGGGCAGGACAAAGGAGATAGATGTGGCTAAGGTTCCCGGGCTCAGAGAGAGAAATCATGGGAAGAAGAAAAGACCAGAGAGGGCCCCAAGATGAGAAGAGAAGACCACCATGGGTTAGATGGAAGAGAAACACGTGGCAGGTATGAATGGAGATTCGGCCCAGATGAAGAATATTAGCAAGTATTTGGGATTATGGATGGGAGATAGATGGATAGATTTTATTAGAAGCAGATGGCATGGGACTGGGGCAGGTATCACATACCTGCCACACGATTGGAAGTAGTTTAGAGGATATCTGCTGTGACCCAGGTTAAATAAGGCTATTTTATATTATAACAAGTGTCAGAGTCTTGATTTATTGCTAGCTGGGTGTACTGAAGTACTAGTAATACAAATAACTTAAAAACAACAAGTGACGTCCAACGTGTTATGCATGCTAATAATACTGATAATTTAAAAACAAATTTCCTCCCTGAAATCTAGGAGTAGTAGTACCAGAAGGTTTCAAAAGAGGAAGACAACCAACAGTCTAAATCAATTATAATACTTATAAGTCACAGTGAAAATGAACATGACAGGATAATCCTGACAAATAGAAGTAAGTATACCTCCGTGGTAAAAGACAGCTCCCCAACTGAATTTAACCTGTGCAACAACAGAGAAACCAGTTAAGATACTACCAAGGGAAATGAAAGTATGTATCTCGGAGTAGAATCTACAACTGCCAGTTAACTAAACCAACTTAATTACTAACTACACCCTAAATAGTTGTTCTTATACTTACTGATAAGTATAGTTTCTGCCCCTCATCAGGGAAACACTTTTGTAACAGATGGAGTCATTACAGAAAACCAGAAACAATCAAAATGAAGGGTTGTAGAGCCCAGTATGAACTGATATATCTAATATGTAACTCGCCTTCCTGGAGCTTACCAATCATTGCTGAAGAGGGTACTGAAGTAATGATAAGAGACAGAGGAACAGGAGTCTTAGTATGAGACTATGTCCATTATTAATGTGAAAAGTTATACCCATAAAGTCTTATCATCATGAATATCTAAACATAATAGATGGAATAAGCGTGACAACAATAAATATGCTACAGTGGATGGGTGGTGGGAAATTTATGAGACCTCAACCCTAAAAAAATACAGATTTTGAAAAAAATACAGAGAGGATAGGAAGAGTCTGTCTTCCCTAGAGAAAAGTACTCTCAATGGTTTTCCAAAACCAAATGGTCAGCCCCCAAAACATACACATGCAAGTAATATTAAACAAAGCTATTAGGTTCTATTTATCAGTGCATTATATATGCTCCTAGTTATATATGGTACACATAGTTATTTACCTTAGGCCTTGTTGTGGATAGTAATTTCCTATTGCTAAAGGCAATGTTCACTTCAGACACATATCCCAGAAGGTCCTGAGCTGGAAATCTATTGATAAAGGACCATGTTATAATGAGTAATGTATTTTTAAAAATATTACTGAAGACTTTCATGGTTTAATACTTTCTTGTTGCTTCTCCTTTACTTTGATGCTCCCCTTTTTTTCATTCAGTACAATTAAATGTGTTTTTCATAGATTGACTTTTTCATCTATAATCCATTTTTGTCTACAATTCAATTATCCTTCAATATTTTGAAATGATTTTAAAATCTACTCTAAAGACATGAAATGCATTAAGGCAATATCTTCTTCAAAAGGAAACCCTTAAAACAACATGGCAAACATAGTGGGTAGCACAACAGAGCATGAATAGTAAAGGATCCAAGGGAATACAGCAAGGCTCTTTCAATTTCAAATAAAATAATCAGTTTAATGTATATTTCAAGATGATCCAAAGGGAGAAGTATGTGGTTTCCAGTAAAATGTTTACTATCTGAACTCTGCAGTTATTCCATATTCATATGCATCATGGTGATGAATAGAAAAGCTAATGTGAGACAAGACTTCACAGTAATCCATAGAAAATCCATTAGAGATGCAGTTAATTGATGGTAAATGCTTGTCTTTGGTTCTATTTTGAAAATCTATTCTACTTGGTTTAAAATAAAACATGGAAAATGTTCTTTTATCCTACAGCATTACTCACTTTATGTCTCTTCAATAACTTATTTATTTATTTTTTTACAAAACAAGGAACTTCATAATCAGCTTCTTTTTAAACTTGATAAGCTCAGAGAGGATGCAATTTTTATAATAACCTGGAATTCAACTATACTACTTATTTTACCAAAAAAAATGTTACCCCAAGTATAAATTATATTTTCACTTAAAATAGTGATGATATGATTAGCTTGTAATCTATTTTCCTTGAGGTCTCAAAGTCCATTCATACTTCTATTCAAGCAACTTCATTCATTCACTCACTACCAGATAATAGTTTTGAAAATCCTTTGTTTGTAAAATGCTAAGGAAAAATAATTTGCATTCAAACATATTTTCAAAATATGTTAAAATGGTATTGGCTAATACAATTTTCCTATAATCAAAGACGTGGTAGGCCATTCCACACTTTGCCACACTTATCAAAGTATATATCTAGAAAGTATTACATTATGAGACTCAAAAATGAATATAAAACCCTGAATTTTCTGAAATATGTCTAACATATATAACTCCAGTTGCATAGAGTTTGCTGCTATTACTCTACAGGCTTTACTCCATAATGTATATCTCAAAGCCACAGTTTATTCATCAACGCTATATAGAAAATGTAAACAACAATTGGAAATATGCACGTATAAATTCAGTTTTTTCTTTTGTTTGCACAGTTTTTTTCTACAAGTGAATATGAGCCAACTTTCAAGCTTTATATCAAATCATGATTGTTCTAAAAACTCCCAGGCTAATACCCACTTTGTAATCTCTCTCTCTCTCTCACTCTCTCTCTCTCTCTCTGTCTCTTTCTCTGTCTCTGTCTCTGTCTCTCTCAAATAATAAATCATCTCTATACATACAAATACTATATCCTTGTAAGTTTCTAGGACCCTCTGAGGATATAGTATTTGTATGTATAGAGAGGACTCATTATTTGAAAATGAGAGTGTCCTAGAAACCTACAAGAAGAACATTATGATGGACAGATCTGGGCCCAGGGCTCCTGCTCAAACTATGTCACCAGCCAAAGACAATATGTGCAGTAAACTTCAAACCCCTACCCAGATCTAGCCCATGAACAGGACATTCTCCACAGTTGAGTGGACAGTGAGGACTGACTTTCACACGAACTCTGGTGCCCCATATTTGACCATGTCCCCTGGATGGGGAGGCCTGGTGGCACTCAGAGGAAGGATAGCAGGCTACCAAGAAAAGACTTGATACCCTATGAGCATATACAGGGGGAGGAAGTCCCCCTCAGTCACAGTCACAGGGGAGGGGAGTAAGGGGAAAATGGGAGGAAGGGAGGAATGGGAGGATACAAGGGATGGGATAACAATTTCGATGTAGTATGAATAAATTAATAAAATATATTTTAAACATCCAAATACTATATCCTGATTAATAATTGAACTTTGGCTTACCACAATTTCTTAAAGCTAACATCACTTGAGTTAATGAACCGAGTCATTCTTAGATTGTACTGATGGTAATGATGTTGACCATTTTTTGTCTAAAGATATTATTTTATTTTGGGCATATACATTTATATTATTACACATAAATAAAAAATTACATATGGCAAGAAGAACCATGAAACAATGAAGGATTATATGAAAGTTACATTCATGGTATTTTGGCTAATTGTATTTGGCAATTCTGTAGAAAACATCTTTCCAAACTTGGTGAGTCTAAAATTCTGAATGAGAATCAGTATCTATCTTATCTCATCTCTCTCAACTTAAAACATCTATCTAGACCTAAAAACATCTTAACCCATAAACAACTAAGGTTAATTGTAAGACTAAGCTATCTGGTCTTCAAACCAATCATAGACTTGAAAAGGAATGAAACTTAATTAAAATGAGTGAACCGGAAGTACAGGTTAGCAACTTCCAAAATAAGAAAAAAAAAAAAAAGATCTTTTCCCAGTCTGTAGGCTGTCGCTTTGTTCTCTTGACAGTGTCACCTGCCTTACAGAAGCTTCTCAGCCTCATGAGGTCCCATTTATTAATTGTTGATGCTAAGGCCTGGGCTGTTGGTGTTCTATTCAGGAAGTTGTCTCCTGTACCTATGTGTTCCAGACTCTTCCCCACTTTTTTCCTCTAATTGGGTTAATGTCTCTGTTTTTAGGTTGAGGTCTTTAATCCACTTGGACTTGATTTTTGTGCATGGTGACAAATAGGGGTCTAATTGCATTTTTCTACATGTAGACATCCAGTTAGACCAGCACCATTTGTTGAAGATGCTGTCGTTTTTCCATTGAATGGATTTGGCTTCTTTGTCAAAAATCAATTGACCAAATGTGTGCGGATTCATCTCTGGGTCTTCAGTTCGATTCCATTGATCCACTAGCCTATTGCTGTGCCAGTACCATGCTGTTTTAATTACTGTTGCTCTATAGTACAGCTTGAGATCAGGTATGGAGATTCCTCCAGAGGATTTTTTATTGTATAGGATTGTTTTTGCAAATGGTATATACTCACTTATATCGAGACACTAGGCCAAGGGGTACGCCCCCATGATAAACTTACCTACCAAGAAAGTGGGTCAGAGGGGAGAAAATCCTATTGAGACTTTATGGGTGAGAAGCCTGGAAGAATGAGGAAATAGAGGGATCCAGAGGGTCCTGGAAAAATACAGGCGGGTCTGGGCCCTCTAGTCCTCCTCAAACTATGGCACCAGCCAAGGAAAATATAGCAGTAAACTTCGAACCCCTCCCCAGTCTAGCCAATGGACAGGACATTCTCCACTGTTAAGTGGAGAAGGGGATCTGACTTTCACACAAACTCTGGTGCCCCATATCGGACCATGTCCCTTGGATGGGGAGGCCTGGTGGCACTCAGAGGAAAGATAATAAGTCACCAAGAAGAGACTTGATACCCTAGGAGCATATACAGGAGGAAGAGGTCCCCCTCAGTCACAGACATAGGGGAAGGGAGTAGAGGGGGAAACGGGAGGGAGGAAAGAAAGGGAGGATACAAGGGATGGGCTAACAATTTAGATGTAATATGAATAAATTAATAAATAAATTAATTAATTAAAAAAAAAGTGACAGACAATTTGCTCCCTGAATAGTAACCCAAAACTCTATATAATGTTGTGATATAGTCTTCATACTTCTGGCCCAATATTTCTGACAAACATATTTGTGAGGCAGGAACTTTTGAGGACTTGCTTACCCTGTCTTGGCACAATTTGGACTTTGACTGTGCTTGTATTTTAAAGTGTTTCTCAGCCATTTGAGATTCCTCCATTGAGAATTTTCAATGTTCTTAGTCATTAGTCATCTTGGAAATGCAAATCAAATGACTCTGAGATTCCCACCTACACCTATCAGAATGGCTAAAGCAAAAAACTGAAGTGACAGCACATGCTGGCAAGGATATGGAGAAAGGGGAATACTCCTCCGTTGTTGGTGGGAATGAGAACTTGTACAACCACTCTTGAAATCAATCTGGCTTTTTCTCAGAAAATTGGGAATAATGCTGCCATGGGACCCAGCTATACCACTCCTGGGCATATACCTGAAAGATGCTCCAACATACAAAAAGGATATTTGCTCCACTATGTTCATAACAGCTTTATTCATAATAGCCATATTCTGTAAACAACCTAGATGTCTCTCAACCAAAGAATGGATAAAGAAACTGTGGTACATTTACACAATGTAACTATTCAGATACAAAAGCAAGGAAATCTTGAAATATGCAGGCAAATGGATGATTCTTTGCATGCATTGTCCTTGGTTGGACCATCAGTTTGTGTAGGCCCCTTGGTAATTAACTGCAAAACTGTGTGGCTTATTTGTGAGATTAACTCTTTCTTTTGCTCTGAAAGTTTTTGAAGACTTGGTTATCTATCAGTGTATTTACAGAGTAGAAGTATGAGCCAGGAAAGTATAATGATTTATAAACATGGCTAGAGAATAATCTAGCTTTTTACTTTTCTGTAATGTAATTACTTTTCTAGCTATACTACTTATTTTCAACAACTTACTAAATTATTATAACTTGTTAATAAAAAGTTTCAGCCTTTTGTCTAAAACCCAAAAAACTCCAGTGAACTATTCCACTTATATAATCCCTAAATATCCAACAGGAAAAAAAGACGTATCAGCTCTATTCATGATTATAGATTAGAAAATCACAGAAACAAATAAAATATTTATTTTTCTCCTGTTATAAAGTTCTACAGCATCAGTTCCTTCTTCCACAGCTGGTACTTCCATAAACCTAATATTTACTACACATCCCACTATGTTTTATCAACGTCTGCAGGTGTTTGATGCATCAAATAAAAGATATTTTTAGTGTGTTAGTAACTACAAACATTAGAAAGCATATCACAAGTTGATCACTGGAAATGTGCTTCAATTACTAGTATTATATCTTTCCTATCAAGAAAACAAACTTAATTCATTCTAAATGGTCTGGTCTGTTACTTATGTAAGAACTTTCATGAATTTCGCTGTTTTTTATTAAACATAGTAGATTATGCAGACTAGATATTCTTTGTACTAATCCTCAATAAGAAATGTGCACATTTAATTATATTGGACAATATTTTTTCTTGTAAAACAGTGCTTTTTTAAAAATAAGATACACTAATACAGTATTTATAGCATGAAGGCTTTGGACATACACTTTCCCAACTCTTCAAAATCAAGACTGTTTGGTGCTAATTTCTGTAGTATACTATTTTACAATGGTTTCCACACTAGCAATGCAACCATTGACTCCGTAAATATTGGTTAGGCATAAGAAGACAAATAGCATTAATCATATAGATTATTATATACTTTATACTGTTATAAAATACTAGTATGGAAAACATCAGAAATAAAAATATAGTGAAAAATTAGAGCTGACCAAATCTGCATGTATATTTGATCTTTTAAGAATGTTATCCATATCCACATGTATCTTTCACACAAATGAATAAAACAACCGTTTTGATGTCTCCTGTTCTACCCACCAGATGCCAAGCATACAGTCCTGACATGGAACTTGCTACGGTTTCACGAGGATGATAGCCTTGAAATTATAATCCTGCCACCACTTCTTAATTGCTGTAGTTATCAACATGAACTATCACTTTTTAAATGCAGTTCTGAACATTAAACCCAGAACTTTTGTTTATTTTAAGCAATCAGCCCACTGCTCAAACTGTCTTCATTGACTAAAGCAAAGCATTGTATAAATGAAAAAAAAAAAAATGTATGTTCGTGGCTAAAATCAAAAGAAAATACCTTAGCACATCTTTTTTCTGGCTTGCTTGTAGACATATGGTTATCTTGCTTTCTTTTCCTTCATGTAAAATTTATTTTTAAATTATATATTCACCTTACATCCCACTCGTAGCTCCCTCTCCCCTCTCCTCCTGTTCCATCTCTCACATCCTCTTCCCCGTACTCTCACTTGCCATCAGAAAATAGGACCCCCTAACCAATCTATGTCGACACATCCAGTCACATCAGGTTTGAACCCCTCCCTGTCTACTGAGGCCAGACAAGGTAGCCAGGTAAGGGTGAAGTGATCAAACGCAGGCAATAGAGTTCAAGTTACTAGGGGACCCACACATAATGATCAAATTGTTACAGATGTATGGGGGTCCTATGTCCAGTCCATGAAAACTTTTTGCTTGGTGCTTCCATCTCTGTAAGCCCCCCATGAGCCTATGTTATTTGACTCTCTTAGTCTTCTTATAGCATTCTTGTCCCTTGGGGTCCTTCAATGAGTCCTGTGGGAGAGTAGAAAATTTTTATTAAGACATTTTCTAACATAATGTGCTGATATTTCTAAAACAAAATGGGGAGAACAGCAAGCAAAGGTATGGAATATGATATAAGAATGTGTGAAGAATAGATGCCTCGCAGTGTAGAATAATGATTTCAGAGTATTACTTTTCTGTTTTATGTCAACAAATTATAAATTAAGGTAAAAATTGTTCAGGAAAAGTTAATTTGTTGGAGATTAAAGTAATAACACCTTGACAGCTTTGTCTATTAAAGGGTAAATTAAGTACCTAATCATATCATAGAAGTGTTCCATTATTGCCTATAGGAATGTATGAAAAAATCAGTGAAATTTTATACCTAGTAGATTTCTAACTCTTTCATAACACTATTAAGATACTGTTCTTTGTGTACTAAATATTGACTTGAATGATTAACAGAGATTAAAATATATTCTGAGACATAAAGTTTATTTAACATTGTGCAGAAAATTTTTGTCACTGAGAAGCTAGCTGGAATAATGTAGCAGGTTGAATGTTAGGTCAGAGAAAAAGGAGAAGGAAATTATCTGTGGCTAATTAAAGAATTATCAATTTTTACTTATCATCTCTTTCTATGAAGTAACAAAAAGTATTTTAATCAACTATTTTTCATAAGCAGCAGAAGAAATATGAAAACATTATTATCAGCTCAGACTTTCATACACTTTAAAATTTGTGTGTATGTGTTCATCTATATGCCTATGCATGTTTATGTATATGTGTGTGTGTGTGTGTGTGTGTGTGTGTGTGTGAGAGAGAGAGAGAGAGTGTGAGTGGATGCCCCCTGTGGCAAGAATCTTTTCTCCTCTTTCACTATGTCAATGTGAAGACTAAATCAGGTCTTCTGGATTAGTGCAAAACTTTTACTCACTGGAACATCTCTCCAGCCCTAGTAGGGGAGAGATTTTTGTATTAAATACTTTTTATTTTTTACACATTTATATTTTTTATGCTGCTGCCCTCGAGATAGAACCACCCATGATGCCCCTCGCCTGTACAGAAATGCTATAAAAACTTTCCTGGGAACACCCTTTGGGGAAGTAGACTTAAAGAACTATCAAGAAAACCTATGTCAGTTATGCATACTATGCCTTTAATCACATGGTAATAAATGTGACTGGCCAGCCAGCCTTGAACCCACAGATGCTGGGGGATAGTTTTTTCCACAAGCACTACTTACAGACAATTCTGCAAACTTCGTTCTGAAGCTGAAAGACAATTGCAACCAACATTACTTTATGGCAGAACCAGCGTTATCCTTTATTTTTCCACAAATTGTGACTACTCTTTTATGAATGCTTCCATGTCATTTACTTAAATTCCCTAGAAGATAGGTTAGTTTCTAATATAGATTAGTTAGTTTACTCTCAGTATCAAGACCTATTTTACTGTGTTTCTGTTAGTCAATATTTGACATATTTTTAATTCTGAAGTAGACAATATTGTGTGCTTACACAGGGTAGTTACCTATTATGATGCTTAATCTACCTAGTTGTCTGGACTTAGGGACTTGTCTATCTAAGGGATAGAACCATCAGTGTGTCTGTCAGGGCATTTTCAGGGAGGCTGAAGTAAGGATGGAAGACCCACCCTAAGGTTGAGCTGCATAAAAAGACTAAAGAACGAAGGAAACAATGCAGAACCTATGTGCTCCAGCATCCATCACTCTCCGCCTTCTGAAGCAAAAGTAGTATATCAATCTATCTCCCATTCTTGCCCTTCAGGTTAGACCGTGTCTCCTCAAACTGCGTAAAAATAAATCCTTTCTCCCTTAAATATAAAATAAAATAAAATAGCTTACTTTAAGTTGCTAGAGGCTAATTTGATCAGAGTGAGTAGAAAACTAAATGTGTAAGTGAATCTCATTATAGCTAATCAAAACAGAGATGGAATTAGAACAGATAATAATATTTTACTATATTCGTTATTTTACTTTGTTGTGATAAAATAGCGGGACCCTAAGGACCTCATAGAACGGAGTATTTTTCAGTTAAAGGCTCAGCATGGCGAGAATGCAGCATCAAAGGTAAGACATGGCAGCATCCGACAAAAGCAAGGAGTACCCTGATCATATTTCCATTTGCACACAGGAAAGAGAATGAGCAATCAGGAAGTGTGGCAGGTATCACGGGTCTACTCCTCTGAAGCCTACCCCCAGTGACATAGTTCTTCCAGAAATTTTCCACCATGGAAAGGCTCCACAAATAGCACCACCAACTGGGGACCATGTGCTCAAATCAAGACTATAGGAAAAATTAATTATTCAAACTTTCACCCTTGAGAAATACATTTAAAGTTTTTATTACTTTATTCCTTGAAAATCCAGGCATGTATACAATGTAGTCTGGTCATACGTACAAAATGATACCGTTTCCTTTTTCCCTTTAGGACAATCTATCTCCCTTTTGACTTTATATTCTCTTTTCAAAATTATTACTATAAATGACATCATGAGTCTACTTAGTGCTGACCAAGTGTCAATGGATATGAGGCAATCCAGTAAAGAGGGACACATTTCTAGAAATAGTATCATCAAAGAAGAGTATCTTTCACTTTGTCAGCCACTGTCAACCTCCAATAGCTGTTCATTTAGGGTAGGACATCCATATGCCCTATCCTTCTAAAATATCTTGCATTGCAATGTTTGTTTTGGTGTGTATCTGTGTGTGTTTATAGTGTGTGTGTGTGTGTGTGTGTGTGTGTGTGTGTGTGGTTATGAGCTTGTGTGCATGTTAAAATAAAAGAGAATAAGAAATTAATGTCAGTGCATCATCCCAAGTTGTTTCTCCATCTTGTTGTTGTTATTTTTTTTTTTTTTGACATATTCTTTCGTTAATTCTGAAGCTTTCAATTTTGGCTATGCTGTCTTACCAGTAAATACCATGTTCCACTCACCTGTTTTCCAAGCTCCCCAACTTCCATGCTGCATTTCAGACATAGGATATAACTCCAAGTCTTTTCATATTTGTTGTGAAAACTTCGAACCCCTACCCAGATCTATCCAATGGACAGGACATTCTTCACAGTTGAGTGGAGAGTGGGGTCAGACTTTCACACGAACTCTGGTGCCCCGTATTTGACCATGTCCCCTGGATGGGGAGGCCTGGTGGCACTCATTGGAAGGATAGCAGGCTACAATGAAGAAACTTGATACCCTATGAGTATATATAGGGGGGAAGAGGTCCCCCTCAGTCACAGTCATAGGGGAAGGGAGTAAGGGGAAAATGAGAGGGAGGGAGGAATGAGAGTATACAAGGGATGGGATTAAAATTGAAGTGTAATATGAATAAATTAATAAAATATATTTTTAAAAAGAACTTGTATCCTTATGTTTTCATAGCAAGCATTTCAGTCCCTCATCTCTCTCTTCAGGCCTATGACAATTTGTTTTATTAAGTTCGTATAAATTTACATTCCAGAATATAAACCCACCATGTCCTTTTAAAAATACATGTTTTTTCTTCTTCTCTCCCCTTTTAATGAAACAAAACGATATCTTGGGCAATAAATTTTGGCCACCCCCCACACTGCATTTATTCTCCTGGATTCAAAAAGGAATGGAAACATAGAAATTGTAATGTTGAGATGAACTTCATGATTTTAAAAAGCTTCAACAAGGTCTAAAAAAACTGTAAATTTACAACTAATTATACTATCTGGTACTACTTTTGTTCTATTTATTTAAGATACAAACACATCAAGAAAATAAATTTTGTTTTTGAATCTTAATACATGAACTGAATTCTATGCTGACTTTTCAACCTTTCAATGCTGAGCTGCAAATTTAAATCTAATTTTGTAGCTACTTGATATTCTCATATATTTTTTAGTTTTATTTTAAGAGTTCCTCTTATATTAAGTATATCTGTCATGGATAGTCTGTTGCTCAGTGTAATAGCCTCTTTATTTTCAATATGATTTAAACTGCATTATTTGCTCATATCTCTAGCACATCTCATTTCCTTTCTGCTTTCCTGTGTTCTTAGTGATGTTCAAGGCAGACAATTTAGAATAATATGTTATTTTAGTTAAAAGTCTGTTTACTCTGTCTTTCTGAGTCAGTGTGACTGAGGATCTCACAACCGACTTTTTCAGCATGAAACAAATTCAATACCAGTGATGCAGAGCCACGTGTTGATGTCATGCTGAAGCTGTACTGAAGCAATCCACTGTGATTCAGTTTATGATCACAGGCTCCTTTGTTCTGTTTCATGGCTACTACTAATGTTTATGGGTCTGAAATAGATGACAGCAAATTGAGCTGGGTTGAAATTGTTTCTATTTTTCTTTTGATTTTGAAAATGAAGCTTATTTTTAAGGCAAGACTGTTTTATTATTGCTTTTTAATTCTTTCAATATTCTTCCATGAAGGTTGTCATTTTTCATTTCAAAAATGTTATTGTGGAGAATAACAATAGTTGCTGAAAACAACAATATATTATACCTTAATGGTTTTATTCATGTCAGGATCTGTGCAGAAACTTTGGTATGTGTATTGTACATTTACAGACATGAAAATAATGAAAATGAACATAGAAACCTAGTCAATTACTAGAGGCTTCATATTGTTATTACAGGAGCAAAGTTAGATTCATCATTTTGGCAACCACTAATGTGCTTTGGAGATACATAGTTTTCAGATTCCAACAATTTCATAAGTACAGACACACACACACACATGCACAGAGAGAGAGAGAGAGAGAGAGAGAGAGAGAGAGAGAGAGAGAGAGA
>OU015748.1:37061576-37152862 GCA_907169655.1 Acomys percivali | reverse complement strand
AGAGAGAGAGAGAGAGAGAGAGAGAGAGAGAGAGAGAGAGAGAGAGAAGCAGGCAGGCAGACAGACAGACAGACAGAGACAGAGAGACAGAAAGAGACAGAGACAGAGAGAGAGAGAGAAAAATCTCAATCTCAAAGCTATACTCTGAGATATTTTACATAGTCATTACAATGTATTGCCTCTCATTTATTTAAGACTCAGAAAAGATTCCGGACTTCAAGATTTTTTAATGATGTTAAGAATGGTAAAGACCTGGGAGGGTTTTGAAGTTGGTAAAATACATTCTGTATCATGATATGGGCATAAACCAATGGCTGGCAAGTGTAAATGGTTATAGTTGGATGGTCCATGTATTTCATAGGCTCATATATTTGGACACTTGGTCTCCATATAGTGGTTATGGATATTTTAGAAATTGTAAGGCTAAGATAGTTGCTGGAGGAAGTGGGTAACTGTACAGCAAGGCTTGAGGGTTTGCAACCTCATTTCATTCTCTCTGCTTCTTCTGTGAGGTTGAGATGTGGTCTCTCAACTTTTTATTCCTGCTCACATGCCTTCCCTAACTCTTTTGGAAACATAGACCAAAATAACCCCCTCTTTAACTTATTTTGTATTATTATATTTTATCATTGCTACAAAAAATAACTGATACAAACTCAAACCTATAAAGACAACCAAATAAGCCACATGTTTGTTAGCCATATAAATGAGAACATATTGACTCACAGCCAAACTATCCATTTATACTTATATATGTACTGGTTCTAAAAAACAATATGATCAAATTTTGATGAAAATGATGATAGCTAATTGTGTATCATTTTTCTAAGCACTGAATTAATGTAGAAAACACAACATGGCAAATTACATCTTGCTGTTTTAAATTGAGTACAATAAAATTATACATATTAGTTACACTTAACATTATCTCTTTCAAAAATGTGTTCACTTATTGTATTTGTGTTTGTCTGTATATATGAATGGATTGAGTGTGTATGACACATGTGTGTGAAAGAATGAGAGAAAGAGGAAGGAAGAAAGAGGATGAGCATGTGTATGTTACAGTGTATGGGTTGAGGTCAGAGAATGATGAGGAGTCAGTCTTTCCTTGCCTGTAATTTCCTTAGATAAAACTCAGTCACTTTATCACGCTTGTGACACAATTGCCTTTATCCCCTGAGCAAATCAGTATCCAATACTTTTCTAAGTCTTTATTTAATTTAACTACATTGTAAATTTATTGTTCCTTTTCTTGTATGTCCTTAGTTGTCCTGTGAGTTGTTCTGCTCAATAATCTTCCTGAACAATGCTGAGTCTTCCTTTTGCATGTTTCTGATTCCATATGTCTGTGATAAAATTCTTCCTTTCAGTGTCATGCCTTTAATTGCTTACTTTATTGTTATCTTCTTTTAACAACTTAATTTAATATAAAAGTTAAATATACTATTTATATTTATAAACACCTTTTAGTTCCACATCTTTTTGTTGTTGCTGTTGTCTTGGTTTTTTTGAAACAGGTTTTCTCTGTGTAGTCTTGGCTGTCTATGACTCACTTTGTAGACTAGGCTGACCTCAAACTCACACACATCTGCCTGCCTCTCCCTTTGGAGTGCTCAGATTAAAGGCATGAACTACCACACCCAGCTTTACGTCCACATCTTCATATAGCTGAATAAAATATCTACAAATATATAAAGTAAAATAGTTAGATAAGGTCTTCTAAAGCCTCAGAGACCTACAGAACATGGCATTTAAAGATGTTTTTATTATTATAAAGATGCTTTGACAACAAGACAAATTAACTCTTGCCAACACCAGCCTACTTCAAAGGAGATGATGAGCATCAAAGAAGGACAGCAGGTGACCAAGAAGAGACTTGATACCCTATGAGCATATACAGGGGGAGGTAATCCCTCTCAGGAACAGTCATAGGGGAGGAGAATAGGGGGAAAATGGGAGGGAGGGAAGAATGGGAGGATACAAGGGATGGGATAACCATTGAGATATAACAAGAATAAATTAATAATAATAAAAAAGAACCTCCTTATGGAGATGGCTTCAATTATAGCAAACAAGCCACTGGGGAAAATGTCCTCATTTCTGCCACAGACAGAATTCTGCTTAATAATGGGCAAGCTTCGATGCAGGCTGACTCAATGGCCAAATTGTGTCAAGATTTCGTAAGCAAGTCCTCAATAGTTCCTGGCTCCCAAATATGTCTGTCAGATACATTAGGACAGATGGCTGGAGATGACGCTCCAATGTCATAGAGAGTTTTGGGTGACTGTTCAGGCAGTAAACTGTCTTTGTCATTTTTTTTTTCATTTTTCATTTTTCATTTCATTTTTTCATTTTGGAAGCTGCTAATCTGTACTTCTGGTTCTCTAAGGTATTTAAGTTTTAGTCCTCCTCAAGTCTCTGATGTGGTTGAAGACCAGATAGTTTAGTCTTACAATTAATCCTAGTTGGTTGGAGGTTAGGGTATTTTTAGAGCTAACTTTAATATTTTAAAATACAATTATTTTAATAATAAAGATTGGTTTAATACTTTTAACAGGTTCCTTTTAATAGCAGCAGATTTATTGCATAACTTAGCAATCTAGATAGTCAGCGTGCTATTACTTGAAGTAACAGATGTTAGTCTGGCTGGTCTTGTGCACTTGAAATATTCTGGGGCCTTTTGTGAATATGGAACCTCAAATGAAAATCAGTCACCATCAGATTTATGTGTGGGGAAGTCTGTAGGACATTTCTCTTGTAATTAATGATTTAGGATGTTCCAGGTCATTGGATTTGTGAAAATCCTTTAGGAGTGTTCCTTGATTGCATAAGAGAGCAATTGTGAAAGCTATGGACACCTAGCCAGTAAGAAACATCCCTAGCTGGTCTTTCTTTCACTTCCTGCCTCTAGATTCCTGCCTTAAGTAACCTCAAGTGGGAGGATGATCATCAGTATGTGTAAGACAAACAAATCCTTAACTCCCCATGGTTCTTTCGGTCATTATTATATATTTAATATAATATCAAGCTTATTTTATGTCTCAAGACTGATACACATACAATCAAAATACATACAATCAAAATACAATGCGAGGGACATAGAAACAATGATATTTACTATTATTTAGGTATATAAGTTCTGAACAATGGAAAATTACTCTCTTACTACCTAATTACTCTTACAGATGACTGTATTCACTCCTCTGATTTTTGAATTTTAGTGAGAAGTACCATCATACAAAATTTCAGAGGCTATAATTTGAGAATCATCCTTAATAATAATAATATATATATTAAACCTAAAAAAAATCTATTTACTTAATCTTAGTTTTACCACTTCTTTTCTCTATCATGGATACCTACAGCCTTCAAATACCTAAATCTTAAGCTGTAGCCACATGTCTTCTCTAATTATTAGTAAAGATTCATCCCCCACATTAGAAGAATAGTTTATATGTGCCTCAGTGCTGCTGCATCTGGAAGATAATGTTTCCTTGGTGATATCCATGTCATCTGGTTGTTGAAATCTTCTGTCTCCTGTTCTGTAGTGCTTCCTGAGCACTGACTGAAGGAATCTGATGGAGACATCACATTTAAGACTGAGTGTTCATGATTAAACATACACGAGAAAACATTGTAAAACATTGTATTTGAGCTAGTGGGGAAATAAAACAGTGATTAAGAACAGAGAATAAGAACTAAATGCTTACCCTTTATTTAAAGTGACTCAGATCTATATAATACTGTGCCTTGAGGGTATCCAGCACTACTTTCTAGCCTCAAAGGTTTTATATGAATATATCCATACACTTGTATGCTTATATAACAAGCATACAGCTATCCTTTATAAAAATAAAACTTTGATGCTTTTATTTGCTTTTAGCACAGTTTCAACTGCTAATATTATGAATTCTTTGTCATTTAAATCCTAGTTTTCAGAAAACAATTCCTCAACTTTCTGTGCCAGGTTAGTCCTTAATGACTATTATTCTACATTTGTAGAAGCTTGGTGTATTTATCTTCTAAATGTCCATCAAATACATAATTAACTCTGACACTCAGTTTGAGAATTACATTTAGAATGAATTATCTTACTTCTGCCTGTTTGTACTAATGACTTGCTTTATTTTATCTTTTACTTCTACCTAGAAACCTTCAGAAAGATTACATTAATCATATGTTGATTGGCAAATTCTTTCCTCGTATTTGTATGGAGTGTCCTAGGAGATACTTAACCTCAGATTGTTCTGTGTCAAAAGGAATTTTGAGAAAAAATGAAATGAATATAAATTTAAATATGCTTGTCTTATGTCTTTATCAATGTGGACCCATTGTTTGACTAAAGATGAATGGAAGTATATGAACGTCAGGGTTGAGTAGGCAGTACTTGTTAATGGATTAGATTTAAGAGGGGAAGAAAAGCATGATTAGTGACACATCCTGGATATATGATGTGATGATCTGTGAAGATGGTATTTATATTTCTTCAAAGAAGAGAAAATGGAATGTGAAGATATTATAAATCATGTAAATCCAGGATTCTTCTTGGATTTTCTTTCATTTAGTTTGTACTTAGAGCACATCTCTACCACAGCCACACCTCATATCCTAACTATTTCTGATCTCCTGTTTCTTGCTTTCTTTTTCCAATACAGGGTTTTTTTTTTAAATGTGGTATTAGCTGCCCTGAACTTGCTTTCTAGACCAGACTGGCCATGAACTCACAGATATTTGCCTGCCTCTGCCTTCCTGAGTAGAGGCTTGTGCCACTGTGCCTGGTCCTATTTCGTATTATTATGAACTTGACTCTTATATAGAAGGCTAGGTTATCGTCAATGACCTTTGAGATCTATGCTTCTCATACCATAATATACACGAAAAATAAACCTGGAATAATAAAATGCAGATTTTGATTCAATAAAATGAAACAGACCTGAAATTATGTACTTACTAACTACTTCCCATGAAGCTTGTACAAGTAAGACCAGAGTTGAAATAAAAAGGAATCAGCTAAAAATAAAGCAGTAATTTTGTATGTTGATTATCTGTGATGTGTGTCTATGATATTTCACCATTGTGACTATTTACAGAATTTTTTTCTTGCAGATGATCATAATTTCATCCAGATGAATCAGTGCTTGAGGAGGAGACAGAATTGGGTCAGTTCACTGATTATGGCTCATGGGACCAATGTAATGGGTGCTCTATATCCTATGAAGACAGAGGCTTGGTTGAGGGAACAGTGTGTTGCCGTTTGGAAACTGCACTAGCTTCTAAGACTCAGCTGGGGTTCATTGCATCCTTAACTGATTAGATCAGAATTGTTCTCTTCTTAGTTCCTCGGGGCCTGAGTCACAGCTGCACACTGATTTCCTAGGACCAATATAACACTACATATAATTATACAGCTATAGAACTCTTGTTTTCTTCTTCTTGAGGTGTACCATTACCCGTCTAAAGTACCTCATTTATCATAACCCTAGAGGCCAACATTCAATGTTAGATTTAAGGTTTGACTTCAAGTTACCTAATATCTTTTTGAGTTAAAAAAATAAGACATACTAAAAAAAAAGTTTCACTTGTCATTTGTAGTAGAATAACTTGCTATATGGACCAAGACACAATTTTCATATCTAAATACATATATATGTCTCTCCTAAAAGAGAACCTGAGTTTCTATTGTGTATTAGGCACCGCAGTAAGGAGGGATGATGATGCAAATACCACAGCTATCTCTTAGTTCTTGTCTTCTTGATGAGTTAAGTCAAGGGACGTCAATTAAGTATATTTATCAAAGCAATAGAAGTACATTAGGTAAAGCAGACAGTCCCAAAGGGAATGTATTAGACTATCAAAAGCCAGTGGGTGGCCTCTGGTTCCTGCACTGTGGATTTTCCTTTCTTGGAAGGTTTTTTATTATGTATATTTTAACATAACATTTATATTATTACACATAAATAAAATAAACTACATACAGCAGGAAGAACCACAAAACAATCAGGAATTATATAAATGGTACATGAAGAGTGATTTGGCTATTTGTACTTGGCAACATTGATGTCTTGCCTATCTTGGTGAGTCTAAAATTCCAGATGAAAATTAATATCTATCTTATCTCATCTCTATTAACTTAAAATATCTATCTAGATCTAAAAACATCTTAACCCCATAAACAACTAAGCATAGTTGATCTGATTGTCTTCAAACCCATCAAAGACTTGAGACTTGAGAAGGAATAAAACTTAATTACCTGAATGGATTGGAAGTGCAGGTTAGGAGCTTCCAAAATGAAAAAAATAGCAGGCAGCTTACTTCCTGAACAGTCACCCAAAACTCCCTATAATGTCATAGCAGCATCTTCAGCTTTCTGGCCCAATATATCTGACAGATATATTTGTGGAGCAGGAATTTTGAGGACATGCTTACCCTGTTTTGGCAGAGTTTGGCCATTTATTCTGCCTGCATCCAAGCTTGCCCATTTTAGGCAGAATTCTGTCTATGGCAGAAATGAGGACATTTTGTCCAATGGCTTGTTTGCCATGTTTGAAGCCATCTCCATAAGGAGGTTCTTTGATGCTCATCATCTCCTTTAAGGTAGGCTGGGTGTTGGCAGCAGTTAATTTGTCTTGTCATCAAAGAATCTTTAGAATAATAAAAACATCTTTAAATGCTATATTCTGTAGGTCTCTGAGGCTTTTGAAGACCTTATTGAACTATTTTACCTTATGAATCTATAGATTCATAAGAATCATATCTGTCTGTTAGTCCTAGGATATATCTTCCTGTGATAAAATTTGACTAGAATTTTACATGACCATGATTCATTCAACTAACAATTATCTATTACCACTTCTAAATAAGTTCGCACCATTTTCAAGTTATTGGAAGTAAACCTTGTACTCTAATTGAGTTGGATGGATATAATACCTCATATTAGAGTAGAAAAAAATATATGCATCAATATACAAAATTCTGTATCAATGAATTAAAGTAACCTTATTTGTAAGTAACAAATAAGGCCTTGAGTGGAGAAGATTTAATAATTTACCTTTTGTTTTATCATCCCTCTATTTTTTTATATCCCCTTTTCTTTCTTTTCAGCTCCTATCTCCTTACCTACAAAAGAAAGATGAAGGAAAAGAGAGACATCCCTGAGTCCACTCTAGCTTTCTTATAAGACCAGTAATAACTTATAATCAACTCCCAATGAAAATAAGCATCTGTAACCCAAGAGAGCAATCAGAAACCAACCCATCCTCCCCATAGAGGAAATAAGCCTTAGTTCTCTTAAGGTTTCTTCAGACTGATTTAGGGAAAATAATACCTTTGAAGGTACCCAAATAAAATTGGGGAAAATGGTTAAGCTAAGCAAGCCAGGGATAGCATTTATTGTCCATTTTCTAAATGTTGCAAAATTCGAGGCTTAAAAAGAATCCGGCGTGGAACAGTCTGTGAATGCTGGACCAATTGGGATCAGAAGCTTTCTACAACACTGTCCTGTTCTGGTGGGTTACAGCAACTGAGGCACCTAGGGCTTTCTCATGAAGGATGCAGGATGTCAGCATCCAGCATGCTGAGAGGAATGAATCCTGTCAGGTCTGATCCAGCATCAGTGTATGGCTCTTTTGTTCTGAAAACATAATTTCGAACAAGCATTATACAGTTCTACAATTGTAATTGCGTGAGATGTGTGGGATGTACAGAACAATTAATGTTGATTCTCTCCTCTTTATATGAGCAGAGTAAGACATCTGCTAATCTTCATTCAACTCATACTAAGAATAGCATCTAATAATAAGTCACAGGGAATCTGTGACCAACATGTAGCCTTGTCTATGCATAGACATTCGTATCTAAGTCAGTCCCAGACCTATTCCCATGTAGTATTGGGATTAGCAATATAAATTACCTCATGTTCTGCATTGGAATTCTTTACATACTGATTGTAGCTCCCTCACTCATCACCTCCTGATGCCATCCTGTCCTTCATCCCCTTTCACTCCCTCGCCCAGTCCTCAGAAAAGGGGTCCCTCCTCCCTTAACATCTGAATACAGCCTATCCAGTGTTCTCAGTACAACCTGGAGCCTCTTCCTCTGTGGCCTGACAAGGTTATCCTGTGAGGTAAGGGGAAGTGATCAACATTAGGAGGCCTGAGATCACGGTAGAAGTATTCCCTACTCCCCATATTGCGGGACCAACAAGGAGACTGTGCTGCCTATCTACTACATCTCAGCAGAAGGTCCAGGACCACATCCCACATGGACTTCAGTTGGCACATCAGTCTCTGTATTGTAATGTGCTTATCCTGAATTAAGTAGCTAAAATCTACTTATGAGTGACTATATGCCATGTGTGTCTTTCTGGGTCTGAGTTACCTGGGTCTCCGTAAATGAGACCAATGGGGAAGATTATCTGTTTCTTTTAGATTTTCTAACTTGGTAAGATACATGTTTTTAAAGTATGTTCTTATAATTCTCTGGATTGTTTTGGATTTTGTTAACTTGGATATTCTCTCTTTCTCTGCCTTTTAGTTAGTTTGGACAAGAGTTTGTTGTTGGATTTTCTTTAAAAAAAACACTGTTTGTTTGATTGACTTTTATATTGTTCTTTTTGGTTCTACTTTATTGATTTCATCCCTGAGTTTGATAATTTCTGGCCCTCAACTTCTCCTGTGTGTGATTACTCCATTTTGTGCTTGAGCTTTCTGGTATGCTGTGAAGTTGCTAGCATGAGGTCTCTCCAGTTTTCTTTGTTTATTTTTCTTTTAGGCACTTACTGCTATTAATGTTCCTCTTAGCACCTCTTTAACAGTGTTCCATAAGTTTGTCAACATATATTTATTGTAACTGAGTTATAAAAATCTAGCCCAATGGGCATGTCCCACAAAAGCCTTCCCTTACTAGGAAACTGGGACAGAGGGGAGGACATCTTATTGGGACTCTAGATGAGAGAACAATGTGAGAATAGCAATGTAGAAGGATCCAGAGGGTCCTAGAAACCTACAAGTAGAACATTATGATAGGCAGATTTGGGCCAAGGGGTCCCGCTCAAACTAAGGCACTAGCCAAGGACAATACAGGCGGTAAAATTTAAACCCCTACCCAGATTTAGCCCATGGACAGGACAGTCTCCACACTTGAGTGGAGAGGGATATGACTTTCTCATGTACTCTGGTGCCTCACATTTGACTATGTCCCCTGGAGGGAGGAGACCTAGTGGCACTCAGAGGAAGGACAGCAGGTCACTGAGAAGAGACTTGATACCCTATGAGCATATACAGGGGGAGGTAATCCCTCTGAGGAACAGTCATAGGGGAGAGGAATAAGGGGAAAATGGGAGGGAGGGGAGAATGGGAGGATACAAGGGATGGGATAACCATAGAGATGTAACAAGAATAAATTAATAAAAAGAAAAAAGAAAAAAGAAAAAAATCTTTAATTTCTTTCTTTATTCTTTCTCAACCAATTATTCATCTGGTATGAAGTTCTCTTTCCATAAGTTCTTAAGCTTTTTGTTGTTTCTGTTGTTGCTGATAATCAGCATTAATCTATGACAGTCTGTTTCACGGTGGGAGTCATTTCTTTTTTTCTTTTCTTTTTTTTTTAACTTTATTCAGAAAGTTAGAAAGCTCCATGGGGTACTAAGAAGAAAGAATATATTTTTTGTTTTTGGATAGAGTATCCTATAAATATCTTTTAGGTGCATTTGTTTCAAAATGTTTGTTATACCCAGTATTTCTCTGTTTAGTTTTTGTCTGCATGACTTTTCCATTGATGAAAATGAGGTATTGATGTTTCCCACTATCAGTTTGTGAAGGTCAATACGTAATTTAAGCTGTAGTAGTATGCCTTCCATAAAATTTAGGCCCCTGTTTGGGGTACATAGATGTTAAGTATTGAAATATCATCTTAGTGTAGTTTTCCTTTGATGAGTCTGAAGTATCCTTCTCCATTGCTTTTTTAATAGTTATTGATTGTAGTCTGTTTTACTAGATATTAAGTGACTCCACTAGCCTGTTTGTAGAGTTTTTTTGCTTGGGATAATTTCCCAACTATTTACTTTGAGTTAAAATAGTATCTATCCTTAATTTTGAGGTGTGTTTCTAGTATTCAGCAGAAAGATTGATCCTGTTTTACTTTTTTTTTTTAAATTAATTTATTCTTGTTACATCTCAAAGGTTATCCCATCCCTTGTATCCTCCCATTCTTCCCTCCCTCCCATTTTCCCCTTATTCCCCTCCCCTATGACTGTTCCTGAGGGGGATTACCTCCCTGTGTATATGCTCATAGAGTATCAAGTCTCTTCTTGGTAACCTGCTATCCTTCCTCTGAGTGCCACCAGGTCAAATGTGAGGCATCAGAGTACGTGAGAAAGTCATATCCTACTCTCTACTCAAGTGTGGAGACTGTTCTGACCATTGGCTAGATCTGGGTAGGGGTTTAAAGTTTACTGCCTGTATTGTCCTTGGGTGGTGCCTTAGTTTGAGCGGGACCCCTGGGCCCAAATCTGCCTATCATAATGTCCTACTTGTAGGTTTCTAGGACCCTCTGGAACCTTCTACTTTGCTATTCTCCCATGTTTCTTTTAATTTATTTTTTCCTTTTTGTTTGTTTGTTTTTTGATACAGAGCTCTCTGTGCAGCCATGTCTGTCCTGAACTTGCTTTTGTAAATGAGGAATGTCTGGAACTCACAGTGCTCTGCCTACCTCTGCCTCCAGAGTGCTGGGATGAAAGGTGGGTGCCACCATTCCGGCAGATCCTGTTTTTTATCCATTCTGTTAGATTGTGTTTTTTTATTGTGGAATTGAGACCACTGATATTGAGAAATATTAATGAGCAGTGATTGTTCATTCTATTACATCTCATTTTGTTATTGGCAGTGTTGGTGGTTGAAATGGTAGTGTATGTGTGATAGAGAAGTTATGTAAGTGTATGTTTTCCTTATTTTGGTTTTACTGGTGTGCCTTATTTACTAACTGTGTGTTCATGGGTGTGATAAACCTCCTTAGGTTAGAGTTTTCTTTCTAGTAACTTCTGGTTTTGTAGAGCGTTATTTTTTAAATTTAACTTTATTATGGAATATCTTATTTTCTCCATCTATAGTGACTGAAAAAATATCTGGGTCTAATATCTTGCCTGGCATATGTGTTATCATAGAATCTGCAGTACATATTCACAAGCTATTATGATTTTTAGTGTCTCCATTGAGAAGATGGGTATAATTCTAATTGGCTAAACTTTATACACTATTTGCACTTTTCCCCTTGAAAGTCATAATATTCCTTTTATGGTCAGTATGTTTAATTTTGATATTATGTGAAGAATGAACTTTTTTTCATGTTGAATATATTTAGTGTTATGTATGCTTCCTGTATCTTGATAGGCATTTCCATCTTTATGTTAGAGAAGTTTTCTTCTATGATTTTGTTGAAACATTTTCTGGGCCATTGAGCTGGGATTCTTCTTCTTCTAATCTTTTTATTCTTAGGTTAATTCTTTTCATAGTGTTCCATATTTCCTGGATGTTTTGTGTCAGGAAAAACTTTATTTTTAACATTTTTTTGACTAATATATACATTTATTATATAATATGTTCAATGAGATTCTCTCTTGTATCTCTTTAATTTTCTTGGTGAATTTTGCCTCTGTGACTTCAGCATATATAAAGAACTCAGAAAACTACATACTAAAAAAAAAAAAAAAGCCACACAACGAACCCAATTAAAGCTGGATACAGATATAAACCAAGAAGTCTCAATAAAGGAAATGCAAACACCTGCGAAACCCTTAAAGGAATGTTCAGCATCCTTAGCCATTGGGGAAATGCAAGTTAAATCTACATGGAGATTCCATGTTACTCTTGTCAGAATGACCAAGTCCAAAACCACAAGTGACAGTTCATGTTAACAAGGATGTGCAGCAAGGAAACACTTCTCCATTGCTTATAGGAGTGCAAACTTCTATACCTACCATTGAAATCAATAGGCAGTTTCCTAGAAAGCTGAGAATCAATATACTTTAAGACTCAGCTATACTGCTTTTAGGCATATACTGAAAAGATATGCCATCCTATTGCAAGGATACTTTGTCAGCAATGGTCTTGTGACTTTATTCATAATTGCCAAAGGTAGGAAACAAAATGTTGAGCACTTATGCAATGGAGGATTACTTAGCCTCTGAAAATATGATATATGAAACTTGAAGGCAAATGGATAAATGAGGTAACCCAAACCCTCAAAGATAAAATAGTATATTTTCTTTTCTTTAATTTAATTAATTTATTCAGAGTACAATTAAATTGTTATCCCATCATTTGTATCCTCCCATTCCTCTCTCCCTCCCACTTTCATCCTATTCCCTTCCCCTAGGTCAAGACCAAGGGACATCCTCCCAGACTATATGGTCATAGGCTATCACGTCTCATCTTGGTAGTCTGCTTATTCTTTCTTTGAGTGCCATCAGGCCTCCTCACCAATGGGAGGTGGTCAGATATGGGACACCAGAGTTAATGTCAGACAGAGTCAGTCCCCACTCTCCACATAACTGTGGAGAATGTCCTGTCCATTGCGTAGATTAGAGTAGTGATTCGATGTATGTCCCTCAGTTGAAGAATGGATGAAGAAACTGTGGTACATTTACACCTTGGAATACTACCCAGCTATTAAAAACAAGGAAATCCTGAAATTTGTGGAAAAATGAATGGAACTAGAAATGATTATGTGGAATGAGTTAACCCAGAAGCAGAAAAATCCACATGGCATATAGTCACTTATAATTGGGCACTTTCCCAAAAAGCATGTCCCATGAAAGTCTTCACTTACCAACAGATTGGGATAGATGTGAGGATATCCTACTGGGACTCTAAATAAGAGAAATATAGGATAATTTAGAAATAGAAGGACCCAGAGGGTCATAGACACCTACAAGAAGAACATCATGATGGGTGGTTCGGGGCCCAGGGGTGCCTGCTCAAACTATTGCAGTAAACAAGTATATATTTTCTTATAAGTGGATATTAGCACTTAAGTATATGATGATCAAACTAGATTCCCTAGACCCAGAGTAGCTATGGGTTCTAGGAGGCGATTCTTGTATCTCTCTGTAAGAGTGTACTGAAGGTTGGTGGGGACAGAAGATTGGGATCAGTTTTGGTGGGGGCGGTGGGGTGGAAGGAGAGCAAGTGGAAATTGGGGACCATTTTGGGAGTGGTATGCCAAGCTTGTGCAATGGAACCTTGGTGAAATATATGAAAATTATCTTCATGAAGACTCCTAGTAATGCTGTTAATGAAGTCTCAAAAGGTTGCTAACTGAAAAGCAAGAGTGGACACTATTGCTAGGAACAATACAAACACAATTCACTGAACACAGAGAAATCAAATTGGTACTTACACGGACTCTTCACCCACATGTTTTAGTCTATTTTTTACATGAAAGTAATCTGCAGGCTGCCAAAAGAAAAATGTGAACATCAACCCAACCACAAAACCTATGCCCTAAAACCAGTATTTGTGTGTGTGTGTGTGTGTGTGTGTTGCTTTGTTGAACTTCATTATAATAGTTTTTGCTTTTTTCATTATATCTTTTCACATTTTATTGTTTTTCTCTTAGAAGACATCTTTTTTTATGAGAAACAGAAAGAGAATGGGTCTGAGGGGTAGGGGAGGTAAGGAAGAACTTGGAGGAATGGAGAGAGAAGTAACTATAACCAGGCTATACTGTTTAATAAAATGATAGAATATATAAAAGACCCAAAGAATTCCACTTGGGAACTCCTACAGCTGATAACACCTTCAGTGAAAGGGATGAATACAAGATTAACTCAAAATATTAGTAGCTCTCCTATCTACAAATGACAAGTGGCCTGAGGAAGAAATCACTGAAACAGCACCCTTTACAATAGCCACAAACAATATAAAATATCTTGGTATAACTCAAACCCAGCAAATGAAATACCCATATGATAATAACTTCAAGTCTTTGAAGAAAGAAATTGAAGAAGATACCAGAGATGGAAAGATCTTCCAACAACACTCAACTTTATATAGAAAAAGCAAAAAAACCATGAATATCTTAAACAAATCTGTATAATAAATTAATTTCCAAGGAGTGGAATAGCTGGGTCTTGAGGAAGCCCTATTCCCAGTTTTCTGAGATAGCACCAGATAGATTTCCAAAGTGGTTGTACTAGTTTGCATTCCCACCAGCAATGAAGGAGTGTTCCTCTCTCCCCACGTCCTCTCCAGCATGTGGTGTCGCTTGAGTTTTTGATCTTAGCCATTCTGATGGGTGTAAGATGGAATCTCAGAGTCGTTTTGATTTGCATTTCCCTGATGACTAAGGAGGTTGAGCATTTCTTTAAGTGTTTCTCAGCCATTTGATATTCTTCTGTTGAGAATTCTCTGTTTAGTTCCAAGCCCCATTTCTCAATTGGGTTATTTGGTTTGGTGGTGTTTAATTTCTTGAGTTCTTTATATATTTTGGATATTAGACCTTTGTCAGATGTAGGGTTGGTGAAGATTTTTTCCCAGTCTGTAGGCTGTCGCTTTGTTCTCTTGACCGTGTCTCTAGCCTTACAGAAGCTTCTCAGCCTGGAATATACCCAGAAGATGCACCAGCACACAGCAAGAAAATTTGCTCAACCATGTTCATAGCAGCCTTATTCATAATAGCCAGATCATGGAAACAGCCTAAATGTCCCTCAGTAGAAGAATGGTTAAAGAAACTGTGGTACATATACACTATGGAATACTACTCAGCTATTAAAAACAAGGAATTCCCGAAATTTGTGGACAAATGGATTGAGCTAGAGATGATCATAATGAGTGAGTTAACCCAGAAGCAGAAAGACTCAAATGGTATATACTCACTTATAGCTGCATACTAGCCCAATGGACATGTCCCATGAAAGCCTTCCCTTACCAGGAAACTGGGACCGAGGGGAGGACATCCTATTGGGACTCTAGATGAGAGAACAATGGGTGAATAGCAATGTAGAAGGATCCAGTGGGTTCTAGAAACCTACAAGTAGAACATTATGATAGGCAGATTTGGGTCATGGGGGTCCCGCTCAAACTAAGGCCCTAGCCAAGGACAATACAGGTGGAAAAATTTAAACCCCTACCCTGATCTAGCCCATGGACAAGACAGTCTCCACACTTGAGTGGAGAGAGGGATTTGACTTTCTCAAGTACTCTGGTGCCTCACATCTGACTATGTCCCCTGGCGGGGGAGACCTAGTGGCACTCAGAGGAAGGACAGCAGGTCACTGAGAAGAGACTTGATACCCTATGAACATATACAGAGGGAGGTAATCCCTCTGAGGAACAGTCATAGGGGAGGGGAATAAGGGGAAAATGGGAGGGAGGGGAGAATGGGAGGATACAAGGGATGGGATAACCATAGAAATGTAACAAGAATAAATTAATTAAAAAATAAATAAATTTAAAAAAATAAAAAATAAATTAATTTCCAGTGGTATGACCATTCTTAATTTCAAGTTGTACTACAAAGCTATAGTACTAAAAACCTCATGTTTTTGCCATAAAAACAGACATATTTATTAATCTAATAGAAGTGAAGACCTAGATATAAAACCAAACATCTAAGGACATCTGATATTTGCTAAAGAAGTCAGAAACATACAATGGAAAAAGAAAAACCTACCCAGCATCTTCAACAAATATTGTAGCTGTAACTGGATGTTGGAATTTAGAGTATGTAAATGAATTCCAATGTATGACTCTGCCCAACACTCAACTCAACTCCAAGTAGATCAAAAACTTAAATATAAAACAAAATAGACTGAAACTTAAGGAAGAGAAGTGATCAATAGTCTTGAACACATTAGCACAGGAGACAACTTCTTAAACAGAACAAGAAAGCAGTCATTAGGCGAGAATGTGGAGAGAGAGGAACACTCCTTCATTGCTGGTGGGAATGCAAACTAGTACAACCACTTTGGAAAGCTATCTGGCGCTTTCTTAGAAATATGGGAATAGAGCTTCCTCAAGACCCAACTATCCCACTCCTTGGAATATACCCAGAAAATGCCCTACCACACAACAGGGACATATGCTCAACCATGTTCATAGCTGCTTTATACATAATAGCCAGAACATGGAAACAGCCTAAGTGTCCCTCAGTAGAAGAATGGACTAAGAAACTGTGGTACATTTACACTATGGAATACTACTCAGCTATTAAAAACAAGGAATTCCCGAAATTGTGGACAAATGGATTGATCTAGAAATTATCATAATGAGTGAGTTCACCCAGAAGCAAAAAGAGCTAAATGGTATATACTCACTTATATCGAGACACTAGTCCAAGATGTATGTCCCCATGAAAAACTGTACTTACCAGGAAAGTGGGTCAGAGGAGAGGACATCCTATTGAGACTTTAGGCGAGAGTAGCATGGAAGAATGGGGAAATAGTAGGACCCACAGGGTCCTGGAAACCTACAAGAAGAACTTTATGATAGGCAGATCTGGGTCCTGGGGTCCTCCTCTAACTAAGGCACCAGCCAAGGAGAATATAGGCAGTAAACTTCGAACCCCTACCAAGCCCTAGCCGACAAACATGATATTCTCCACCGTTGAGTGGAGAGTGAGATCTGACTCTCACAGGAACTCTGGTGCCCCTTTTCTGACCACGTCCTCTGGATGGGGAGGCCTGAAGGCACTCAGAGGAGGGATAGCAAGTTACCAAGAAGAGACTCGATATCTAAGAGCATATATAGGGGGAGGAGGTCTCCCTCAATCACAGACATAGGGGAGGGGAGAAGCGGGGAAGTGGGAGGGAGGGAAGAATGGGAGGAAACAGGGGAGGGGCTAACAATTGAGATGTAGTACGAATAAATTAATAAAAAAAAGAGAAAAAAAAGATTAACAATTATATCAGGAGCACAGTTGAAACTTAATCTTTTTTTCTTTTCTTTTACCTAGTAACATATTTTTTAATTTATATATGATAATTTTTTTCACACTACATCGGATTGTAATTCTTTCTCTCTTATCTTCCCATTCCCAACTGCCTCCAATCTATTGCTCTCCCCTAGAACTCTGAGAGATAGGCTCATTCTCCCACACCATCTGACCACAGCCTATCATGTCTGCATCCAAACAGTCTGCATACCCTTCTGATGTGTTCCCACAGGATCTTTCTGCCAAGGGGGAGTGGTCAAATCCAGGGCACCAGAGATCTTTTCAGAGGCAGTCTCCTGCTTCACTCCCCTCAGCTTCATCATGTGGAGAATGAGCTCTCCATTGGCTACACCCAAACAAGTGGTGCAGGATCTTTGTTTACGCTGGCCTTGGTTGGTGTATCTGTCTATGCAAGAAACACAGGCCCAGATAAATCAGCCTTGATAGTCATGGTCAAAAAAAGATATCAGTGAACTGACCTGACCTCCCTTTGTCACTATCTTCTGGAAATAAGTTTTACAGTAACAACAACCATCTCCTGCCAGACATTCAGTCCACTTTTGACAAAAGGCTAATGCCCAAAATATACAAAGCACTCAAGAAACAAGAAATACCAAATAATCCAAATCAAAAATGAGGTACAAATCTACACATAGGATTCTCAACAGACAAACTCAAGTAGCTGCGAAATACTTAAAGAAATGTTCAACATCTTTAGCCATGAAGAAAATGTAAATCAAAATAACTTTGAGGTTCCATCTTATAACTGTCAAATTTGCTTAAATCAAAAACACAAGTCATAGGGGAGAGAAATAAGGGGAAAATGGGAGGGAGGGAAGAATGAGAGGATACAAGGGATGGGGTAATCAATGAGATGTAACAAGAATAAATTAATAAAAAATTTAAAAAAACAAAACAAAACAAAACAAACAAACAAACAAAAAACCACAAGTAACAGTGCATTCTGGTGAGGATGTGGAAAAAAGAGAACACTCACTTACTGCTGGTGGATGTCCAAACTTGTACAACGACTTTGAAAATCACTGTGGTGTTTTCTCAGAAAATTGAGAATCTTCTACCTCAAGACCTAGCTATACCATACCTGGAAAATATCCAAAGAGTGCTCAATCCTACTACAAACACAGTTGCCCAACTATGCTCATAATACCTCTATTCATAATAGCCAGAAATGGCAACAACCTAGATGTCTAGATATGCTGCACTTACACAGTGAAGTATAACTCAGCTGTGAAAAAATTTAAATCATGCATGTCCAGGCAAATGGATGGATGTAGAAGAAAGTAACTTTGACCCTAAAAGACAGACTTGGTATCTGGTATAATTGGATACTAGTTGTGACATATTGGATAATTATGCTATACAAACCACAGACCCAGAGAGGATAAGTAACAAAGAAGGTTCAAGAATTCATGTGTCTCCCTGTGAATGGAAAATAAAATAGATTTAATGTGTGAACAGAGTGTGGGTAGGGATGGGAACAGGAAGGATCTGAGAGTGAAGTGGAATTGGAAGGCATTTTGTGTGCTAGGTGGAAACCAAGTGCAATGAAAACTCCATGGAATTTATGAGCATGTTCATGGTGAAGATGTCTAGTAATGGGGTATATTGAGCCTGAACCAGCCAACTCAGATAACAAAGGAAAGCAACCACTGGGTGCATTGTGACACCAACTCAGGCACAAAATCTTCCATTTGCATTTTTTCCTGACTCCAAGATATGCTGGGGTAAAGGAGGCACAGAAAATGTGGGAGTGTCCAACTAATGACTGTTCCAACTTGAAAATTATTCCATGAGAGGAACCAATGCCTGAGACTGCCTGGCATGCCAGAAACCAGAGACTGGATAGCCCAGGGACTTAGAATAGAAACAAAAAATGACTGGGAAAAGTCAATGAAGTGATTCAGAATGATTTTCTTCTATACTCAGAGAAAGGCTTCACTCAGCAACTGTAGGAGCATATGCAGATCCATAGCCAAACGTTAGCCAGATGTCAGGGGTTACTTCACAAAAGGCTAGGGGGAAAGGGGATTGAAGGAAGCAGAAGGGTCAAGGACACCTCAATATCCTGCCCACAGAATCAAATGACAAGAACTCATAGTGGTTCTCATTGACTGTATGGACAATCAGGGAGTCTGTATTTGTCTGACCTTTATCCTTTGCATATATGCTTTGTTTTTGCAGCTTGGTATTCTTATGGAACTCCTAACAGTGAGAGAAGAAACTGTACTTGACCCTTTAGCCTGCACTTGGGATTCTTTTCTTCTAACTCGGCTGCCATTGCCGTGCCTTGATATGAAGGTATGTGTCTAGTCTTATTGTAACTTGTCTTGCTTATTTGGTTGATAGCTGTGGGAGGCCTTGCTTTACTGAAGGGAAATGGAAGAGTAGATCTGGAGGAAAAGGGCATAGAATATAGTAGGGAGAGGATGGAGGTGAAACTGTGATTGAGATATAATATATGAGAGAAGGAAAAATAAAGAAGAAAGACATTTGTGTTTAATTAAAAATGAATCTACCCCATTGACCGGACATTCTTCACAGTTGAGTGGAGAGTGGGGTCTGACTTTCACATAAACTCTGGTGCCCTATATTTGACTATGTCCCTGGATGGGGGAGCCTGGTGGCACTCAGAGAAAGGATAGCAGGCTACCAAGAAGAGACTTGATACCCTCTGAGCATATACAGGGGGAGGAGGCCCCCTCAGTCACAGTCATAGGGGAGAGGAGTAAGGGGAAAATGGGATTGAGGGAGGAATGGGAGGATACAAGGGATGGGATAACAATTGAGATGTAATATGAATAAATCAATAAATTATATTAAAATAAAAATAAATAAAAATATAATTTGACAAATGAAAAGAAAAGAGAGAGATAATTTTAAACCACAGTTATCCTCTTTTTTCCTTTCTTTTCTTTTCTTTTTGGAGCACAGTATTTTAACATTAAGTTGTAGATCCAGGACTAAATGGGTTCTTATTCTAATCCCATCTAGTTTTAGTTGTGGACAGTGCTGATTCTCCCTTTCTGGAGCTGTGTCCTTGTTTAATATCACTACTCGTGGGGTCCTTGTTGTCCATCAGGTGATTTCTCATTGACATGCTTTCTCACCAGACATCTATGCTTCTTTGGAAGGCTTTGGTACCTTTTATTGATGGGGGTTTAGCAGACAAAGTTTAGTGGTAGGACTAAAGCTCTCTCCTCCATGGTGTACTGAGATGGGAGCATGCCATGCCACAGGTTCCCACCACCAAAGATAGAAGCCAGTACTTCCAGTATCCCTTCCCCATATGAAGTCAAAATTAATCCCTTCTACCTTTCATTTTCTTCTCATAAGGTATTTGATTTCATCAAAGAGAGGAAAAAAATCTAACATGTCATTCTACTCCTTTTTATTGGCCATTACTCAGTCACAGCCCATACAATGCTAGACAAGCAAATATCCCATTTCCTTCACTTCTGCCTTTGAAATGCCTCATGTGGCAGGTGGAAGAGCTGGCTGCACACACATACCCTGAGTACAGTGGGTGACACAGCTTTAGATGGCATGGGAATAGGGGAGGCTTCCCCCTACTCTCACCCGCTGCAGCACTTAGAAGACTGCAGGCAGCACCTTGCTTAGTCAGCACTGTAGAACTGCCCCTGATGGTGTAAAGTAGGGGAGTAGGTAAGCAGGGTAGCTAGCTTTCTGCCTCACATAAAAAATGTGATAGCTAGCCCTGGTAGTGCAGACATAAGAGAGCAGGTGGGCCGGCCAAATCAATTATTGCCCAGGCTCAAAGCCAGGATGTTGAGTTGGCCCATGCCAATATCTCTCCCATCTATGAACAGCTGGCACTTATGAAAGAGCTGGTCTCAACAGATCCAAAGTCTGATGATCTCCCAGAAACAAGACAACACAAGTATATCTATCTGAGAGGAGTTCTGGTGTGGATCCAGTATTGACGGTGTAACATAAGACAGAGGTCTGGAACTGGACCGGTGACATATTCCAGTGAACATTTTCAAGTAAAGATATTTCACCAAAATGGTGTGACAAAACATAATGGGACACCCTACAGCTTCCACAGAGAGACTTTTGCTTTGTTTTTATTGTTGTTGTTGTTTTCTGTCCCCCCAGGGGAAAGGTTGCAAGGGCACAGGGTGTATATGGAGAGACAGTGAGATGATTGATTGGGATACATAATGTAAAATTCACAGAGTCCATAAAAAGTTTTAAAAAAGGAGTAATAATTATAATGCATGGCTGAAGAGATTGCTTAGAGGGTAAGAGGACTTGTGACAATTATAGAGGATCTCTATTTGTTGTGTCTAACAAGATCTTAAAACACTAGATCCAGTGTATCTGGAGCCTTCTTCTGATTTCCTTAAGGTTCATATGGTATGCACAGACACATTGACAGACACAGACAGACAGACACACACACACACACACACACACACACACACACACACACACACCACATACATAAAAAACAAACAAACAAAACTAGAAACAAATAGGAAATTTCCTTATTCCATGTCCGTATGAAGACTAACAGCAGAATGTGTGCCACCAAGTAGATCTTAAAAGAAGTACTGTCTTCTTACCTCAAAGGTCTGGTTTAGAAGTGGATCTTTCTATTTTAAATTAATTCATTCCTTATTTCCATAGCATTCAAGTTGAACAACCATCAAAATGAGTATAGTAGGAAGGGAGGAGGCATTCTGCATGGGGAGCCACCTAGGCACTGAGTAAAGGAAGATTGTGCACTAGTGTAACTGAAGTAGAAAAATTAATAAAATGGAAGAGAGAGGTAAAAAAAGACAAAGGAATGAATAATGGAGTTTAAAAATCTGACATAATCAACACATATAGATGCTTCATGAATATCATAAAGACTTACAGTAATAAGAAGTGACTAATATACTCCTAACTCTTCATGGTGACATAACGTTAGAAGAAAAATGTTGAATTTTACCTTTGGAAGGTGATGAGGAAACTGACTACAGAGTAATATCAGTCTGTAGAGAAAAGGATGCTAAGGAAAATAGGCAGGTGTGAGGTGGTTAATTGCAGTATGCACACTCTTGATGAGAGACCTTTGATCTTAGGGATGATGTGGGTTAGCCACTTTCTGAATGCCTCCAATGTCCAGAGCATGCTCCTAGCATGTGACCAGTATACAGAAAAATAAACCCTTTGTAGAAATGTCACTTGATTATAATAATGTTTCACTATAACTTAAATTAAGAATCACTTATAAGGAAATGGAGAATGTAAAGAGGAGAAAGTATATATAAAAAGTACAAAGAATAGTGATATGGAGTAAACAACGAAGGAAGTATGTATTAACTGTGTAGACTCTGATTACAGATTAACAAATAAAAAGTGCTACATCAAATAATATGACCATAAAAAAACTGGCAGATAACATGGTTTTACTGTTTAACAAAATTCTCTTGTAAGTTCAGACCTCTTGCTTTAATTAACTCATGTATATTAATAAGAATATAGTAATTACTAATTTTAAGTGCCAGGCATAAAACCTAACATTAGTCAACAAAAACATATAGTTCTTGATTTCAGACTTTGAAAACAAACAAACAAAAGTAAACAATAAAAAAAGAAATGTAGGACACAAGTCTTTTATCTCAAATATTTGGGTCTACATGTCTTTCAAATTTTTACCTTATTTTGCTTTTTTCCTTCTGTTAGCTGTACCTAACACATAAGTAGCTCAGTGTGATCAGAACACTAAAAGTACATCTATCCCATCGTAGAATGATTAGATTTTCAAGCTAGTTTCTATCCTCCCTCAAATCAATTAGGTTGAGATCCTGCTGAAAGCATTTTTAATTCAAATTTGAGTTTGTAGAATTATATGTTTATATTAAAGCTACACAATATTTTGTTCCAGGAAGTGGTATGAATAGATATTAAACAACATAGGCCAATGCAATCTGAAGTCTCAGATTCTCTTAAAATCTAAATTTACTTTGGAATAAAAATCTATCTTTAACAAAGATGTGTGAGGAGTCTGATTTTTAAGTTCCCATATAACTTGTATGTACTCATAAGCATACACAACTATAAGTAAAATTTATAATATATGAGTAAATTATTTAATAAGCCAATAAGACATGCAATAAAAATATCCCTCATCATCCATTACAGTTTTCAGAGGCCAAAATCTGCTGACCACTGGAATGTGCCTATTCATCTTCCAGAAATCTGTGGGCACCAATTTCCCTTGTTTAAGCCATCATGTTGAAAGTACCTTGCTATTGCAATACAAGAAAGCTTGCATGATGGCCTTATCCTTTAATGTGACATATAAATTCATATTCCTGTAAGCACACAAAATAATATACTGGAAAATATAATCAATAAGAAGAAGATTAATGTCTTATATAGTACTATAATAGAAGACTGAAAAAGGCCAGAAGTAGAAAGCAATGCTCCCTTAGTCAGGAAGTCTTGTCTTTTAATTTTTCTGTTACATGTTCAGTGACTATGGATGGTTGTCTTAGGCTAAAATTGGAGAGGAGGTATGATTTAGTGGATGGTTGAACACAGATATTTTCCATCTACAATTACTACCAACTCACCACAATGACTTAGTGCAAGTCCTTTATCATCATTAGCATGATATTATTATCATTAGATTTTTATGACTCACATGAATCTGGTTTGAACTCATTATAATAGTATGCTCCTCGATGGCCAAGTACTTGCAAGTATCTCTTATTGGAAGAGAAATCTTCCCAGGATTCAGTCTCTGTTTAAAATAGCTGGTGGAATTTAACAGTACTATAAACCTTCACTTCACTTCTGAATTCAGAAGTATTTTAAAACTATGAATACTTACTTTTATATTTTCTTTCTCTGCTTTCACTTTTCCTAAAAAAAAAAAAAAAAAAAAAAAGACACTCTTCATCATCATTCTCAGTTCTGCTTCTGCTTATGTAATATTAATTCCAAGAAAATTATTCATTTTTTACTTATCAATTTACATTATAGATGTGAACTTCATAATATACTCAGGCAGTATAATGGTAAAATGCACATTTTAAAATATTATTGTAAATGTATTTAATCTTGACTACGATGGAAATATTAAGAATAATTTATGTTATTCTAACTTTATAAGTTTTTGAATATTTTACTTTATATGCTAGTATAAATTTCTGAACATACATCTTTTTGTGTTTAAATAATGAGTATAATCCTTCACTTAACAAATATCAGGGATGTGTGATTATGAAATTACATTTAATATGCCTAACTTACATTTGCCAAAGCTGATGTCTTGTCACTTTTTGTTTTGAATAATTACAAATTCCCAACTGCTATAAGAGATAATATAAACAAATATCACTGAAATTTACATGCAATAAAGAATGTTTGCATTTTCTAACTTATTGTAAAACACCATGATAAAAATATGAAAACACAGTCAATATACAACACCTTTTGGCTACATTTGTTCTTGAGAAATTTACACCAACTCGAATAAGTTTACTCCTGCTATTTTATTTTATTTCTTTATGTTCCTCTCTCTCCTTTTTAATGTTAAAACTTTTTGATAGCAAATTCTTTACTTTCTTTTATAAGAAGAATGTATTTTAGGTAAAGACATGTCTCCATGTATATTCTCTTCTTTTACTTTCAAGAGCATACATTACATTTGACGATAGTATTTCTATAATGATAGATATAAAGCATAACTAAAACAAACCATTATTTTTAAAGATATAGGCAAAGTAGGAATAATATTCTTTTTGAAAATCAAGTTTTTTACATTATATTTTTTTAATTTTTTTATTAATTTATTCTTGTTACATCTCAATAGTTATCCCATCCCTTGTATCCTCCCATTCTTCCCTCCCTCCCATTTCCCCTTATTCCCCACCCCTATGACTGTTCCTGAGAGGGATTACCTCCCCCTGTATATGCTCATAGGGTATCAAGTCTCTTCTTGGTGACCTGCTGTCCTTCCTCTGAGTGCCACCAGGTCTCCCCCTCCAGGGGACATGGTCAAATGTGAGGCACCAGAGTACGTGAGAAAGTCATATCCTACTCTCCACTCAAGTGTGGAGACTGTTCTGACCATTGGCTAGATCTGGGTAGGGGTTTAAAGTTTACTTCCTGTATTGTCCTTGGCTGGTGCCTTAGTTTGAACGGGACCCCTGGGCCCAAATCTGCCTATCATAATGTTCTACTTGTAGGTTTCTAGGACCCTCTGGATCCTTCTACTTTGCTATTCTCCCATGATTCTCTCATCTAGAGTCCCAATTCATATCATCTCAATTGTTACCCCATCCTTTCTATCCTCCCATTCCTCCCTTCCTGCCGCTTTCCCCTTACTCCCCTCCCCATGACTGTGATTGAGGGGGACCTCCTCCCCCTGTATATGCTCATAGGGTATCCAGTCTCTTCTTGGTAGTCTGATATCCTTCCTCTGAGTGCCACCATGCCTCCCCATCAAGGGGTCAAATGTGGGGCACCAGAGTTCGTGTGAAAGTCAGTCCCCACTTAAATCACACATCGATCCCCGCAAAGTAATAGTAGGAGACTTCAAAAATCAAGTTTTGAAACAACTGTAAATTTACATACAACACCATGCCATGAAATAGAAATGAATAATTTCACCCCAGTTTTCTCTGGCTTACATATTCCTAAACTATAAAGTGTATATGATATAGGGTAATTACATTGATATAATAAGACATGAGACATTTCCATTACATTATCAGTTACTGTCCTCTACTATCCTTTCTCTTCAGCATTAAAATGTCATTTACACTTTTGTCACCTTAACAGTATTATAGAAATATAATCATACAAAACTTAAACTTTGTCGCTCTGTGTTTTGTGCTTCTGTATTTTATGCAACAATATTCTCCAATTTCAGATAGATTTCTTTGCATTTAATGGTTCTACTTGTTGCTCTGCATTCCAAGCAGTATTTCTTGATATGATTTCACACTATTAGCTGCTCATATGCCATGATACATCTCATTTCCAATTTTAGGAATTGAGTTACTATAAATACCCTTCTTAGAGTTGTTGTGTGATTTCATACCTTACATTATTAAAATATGCAAAATAAAAATTTCAATATTGTATGCCTCTAAAGGTGTAGAGAAAGTGTCACACATACACTACTGATGAAAATATAAGTTGATGCAGCCATTCTTTGACAATTCCTTAAAATTCTACATGGCAACTTCAACAATACTTTGATGCATTAAATGTGATCCTAGTTTTTGTAACTCTAAGGCTAAGACAGTATTTTAAAGTCATAATTTCTGAAAATTTCTTTTGTACTCCATTCTACCAATAAATAGTTTTTAGTACATCTCATATGGACTGATACAAAACTATTTGTATTTATTATGATCATTTTTAGGTTAAGTTGGACAGGTAAACAGAAATTAACCAAGAATGGTGAACTGTTGTTATAGAATCTGACCTATTTATTACCATGGCCATTTCTTAAATTGAACAAATTGGGTAGTTTTTTAACCTGGAATATCTTCATATTGAAGCTAAACTAACTCAGAATAGCCAATGGAAAATTCTGATATTTTTGAGACAGAGATTAAATCCATTTACTCAAAGTAATGACAGAATATTCCCATGTGATCATAATGAGCAGAATAACTCCCAAACAGTTCTATAATTTCTTGCAAAGATTAGAAGAAGGAGAATAGGTCTCATAAAAACCCAGCACAGTCTCCAAGGAATGTAGTTGAATTTTTTTCACAAATTTGGGGAAAACACACACAAATTGTAGAAATACATGTCCTAGTTAGAGAAATTCTAGTCATTACTTTCCCAGAGGTCATCCCTGGAGTAGAACAGAAAGAAATCTTGTCTTCTATTTTATCTTGAAAATAGAGTTTGTTAATTGCCTCCCATCCTTCCACATTGTTATAGACATGGCAACATTTACTAAATTATCACGACTCCTCAGGATAACTCAGAAATAAAATGGAGTTACTTCAGTGCACATAATTAATAGACATGGAACTTTTAGGAAAAACCAACTCTTAAGTAGCAGTTTAGACCTTGAGTTTATTAATATATTCTTTGGAATAACATGTTTGTGGAGGACTTTATTCTTTCTGTAACAGGTATTACTACTGGTATTGATAAATACAACCAAAAGGCAACTCTCCCAAAGTAACAGGAATTTTTCTAACATTTCTTGTTCAACTCTGAACTTTAGATTGAATTGTGGTTTGATTTACAGAATGAATCTTACCTTTTGATATAAGACAACAGAGCTTATGAATTCATGTAGGTAAATTCCATAAATTATAAATATATCTCTTTAAATTGCACATACACAGAGAAAGGAGAGAGAGACTGACTCACCTGAATTATTTGGTTAAAGAATAATTATTCTCTCAGATAAACCATGATTCACGTATATGGACTAAAAATTGCCATTTTCTTAAATCCAATAAATAGAATGCATATAGTTGGTACCTAGACTTTTGATGATGTATATTTACATTCTCAAGTAGTAAACAAAGCAAAGACTAACAAAAGCTACATTAAAATTATAAAGTTATTCAATACAGATCTAAGTATCTTTGTAAGTACTAATAATGCCAACATGAGGGAGGTTAAGGGAGGGTACTAAGTTCAAAGCCAACATGGGCTACATTGGGATGACCAATCTCAATTACCAATGTGATGAAATCTAGCAGTCCACAAAAGACAGGTAACAGTATAATGTAAAGAGGATGAACACTACAAATGGAGGGCTTAAAGAAAAAGAAGTGTGAGGCCAGTGAGTAGAGTTAATTGATACAATGAGTATTTGGATATGTCATGTGTAAACTACTGTAATTCCAAGAAGGGACACGCAGCTTGGATATATAATCGTGCAACTAAAAGGTAAGGATTATTAAAGAATATATATATATATATATATATATATATATATATATATATATATGTTAGATATGGGAATTTTTTAAAGTAGCTGGTCAGAGAAGCCCCAAAGATCCTATAGACTAGAAAGGCTTTCATCAGTCATCTTTGTCCTCCACTAAAACTGGTTCATAATACACTATTTTTGAAGACACCACTCACCTCTATTTTAAGACACAGAAATCAAGTTGAAATTGACCTGGAAGCTTCATACTTGCTCTCTGACTTTCCTTGTGCCATGAACTGCTGTGATACATGATGGGGAAGAACAGTCTTCAACAACAAACATTCGTTTGTTTCTTTGTTTGTTTTTATTTTATTTGTATATCCCTAATTCTTGCTGGTGCTCCAAGTACAATCATCCAACAAAATATTTGAAGCTAGTGTCCACATATGAGAGAGTATCTAAGCTGCTTTTCAACTGTGGGACAATTATTAGCCTCATTTCTATTAACATTGACTGTTAAAATTCTAAAATCCCAAGTTCTTTTTTAAACAATACCAACGAAGTACATAAAGGTTTTCAGTGAATATGTTCTAGAAAGTAATTCAGCTTTCTCCTCCAAATTCTATGCTGTACTAAGCAACTAAATAATAAAAGGGATCAGAAATGTTTCAGTAGCCTTTTAAAACATCTAATCCCGTCCCCAGTGACACCCTGCTTGAAACAAGGCCATGCCTACTCCAAGAATGTCACATCTCCTAGTCTTTCTAATCCTTTCAAATATTGCCACTCCCTGAAAACTAATCATGTAAATATATAAGCTTATGGGGAGCATTCTTATTCAAACCACAACACGAGTCAAATAAACAGTCACAAATAATCTCAAAATATAATAATAAAGGAAAGTAGATAATAGGATTAATTTTATCAATGAATATTTACAAGAATATTTGAGAAGAATGTCATAACAAAATTCATTATTTCTACAGTTAGTATATACTAAGAAGTAAAATAAGTAATGAACAGAACAAAGGAAAAACAGTGAAAGGAAAATTCAAAAAAAAAATGTGATAGAACATTTCTCACCTCATTCCTTGAGGTTAGTATTAATGGATGTCAGAAACAGAGAAAGCCTTCATAAAAATGTTAATAGAAATCCAATCCATCTCTGTCATGAATATAGATGTATACATCTGTAATAAAATACACTAAATTAGATCTTGCAACAAATAAAGTAGCTTTCACAACAGGACTAGGTAGGATTTAAAGTAGGAATGCATGACTAGCGCAGTAAAAGGAGTCTGATCTTACTCAGATAATGAAGACAAAAGCAAAACAGAGCTCACAATCAGCTCTGCAGTTTCCTCAAAAGGAGCTTCAGATTCAAAGATTAGTAATCTCCTTGACACACAGCAACAATGGGATAGTCAACAACAGTCCCAGTGGGGATCCAGTAATGATACTAGGCCTCCAACCAGAGCCATGACTCGCAGCAATGAACATTTAAAAGTAAACATGTTTTAATATTTAGAATTTAGAGTGTGTGTTAATGTGTGTGTGTGTGTGTGTGTACTGTTACTTTCTGTGCCTGTGTATGTTTATGGCAAACACATGTAGTATGTGTACTTAAAGTCACCAGTGTACATAGCAGATTTATGTTTTAAAATTGCTTTTGAAATGAGGAAACGTGATATAAATGTATTAAATTTACATTGTTTATGGAGAGAAAGAAAACTGTAGTAAATGAACCACTCAAAATGTATCTAAAGGCTTTCTGGATGCATACGTGTAAAAACAAGAATTTGATTATAGTTGGAATCACAGTTGCTGTCATCAGAAGTATATTGTGCTCATTATAGATGATTGGTGGAGAAGACACCATTGTAAGAATAAATAATAACACTGAGAAAGTTAACAGTTCAACCAAGCATTTCATTGTTTTACTGAAATTTAACATTTAAATAACATGTATGTACGCTTATATAATTTTATGTATGTATAAATTCAGTAATATATACCAACTGACATCTAAGATCAGGGGTCCCGCTCAAACTATGGCACCAGGCAGGGACAATACAGGCATTAAACTTCAAACCCCTACCCAGATCTAGCCAATGGACAGAACATTCTCCACAGTTGAGTGGAGAGTGTGGTCTGACTTTCACAGGAACTCTGGAATCCCATATTTGACCACGTCCCCTGGATGGGGAGGCCTGATGGCACTCAGAGGAAGAATAGCAGGCTACCAAGAAGAGACTTGATACTCTATGATCATATACAGGGGGAGGAAGTCCCCCTCAGTCACAGTCATAGGGGAGGGGAGTAAGGAAAAATGGGAGGGAGGGAGGAATGGGAGGATACAAGGGATGGGATAACCATTGAGATACAATATGAATAAATTAATTTAAAAAAATAAACATATGTGGACAAAAGGTTATACTGCATAAAACACTACAGCTTATATGACAAGAGGTTTTGTTTGTCTGTGTGTTTCATTTTACCTGAGGGAGTTGAGGAATTTTGGTGCATGATGTGTAAATCATAGACATTCAATAAAAGTAAAAAAAAAAAAAAAAGTAAGGTAAGTGTCTCATCCTTCCCAATTTCTCCTCAAAATTTTCCTGGATATTTTAGTCAGGCAACAAGGCATGGAAATAAAGGAGTGAAAATATGCATTTGAAAATGTTATCAACTTGAACATAGAAAATTCCAATAAACCTACAGTTAATATATCTAGTAATCTGGCTTACTAACATTGCCAGGGAGTAATTAACATGCTGTCAATGAAAATCCAAAAGAATGCCTACATATTATTTCTGTATAATATCCAAAAAAGAAGATACTTTATAGTAAACTCAAGACAATCAAACACTATAAAATATTAATAAAAGATATAAAGATTACAAAAAGGTAACCAAATAATATTTATAAGCAACACTTGGAAGCTAGCCAGATAATTTAATTATTTTAATAAACTGATAATAATAAACTTGAAAACAAACTTATGACTCCCCGAGCCGTGTATAATATTTGGCTTGTAGTCATAATTTTGTTTTTCAACACAATGTTTTTATTATATTTTTGAGAATTTCATACATTCCTAGCATGTATATTAATCATATGAAAAAGTTGGAGGAATTATTGAAGGAGCTTGGAGGGGTCAAGGATTCTACAAGTAGACACTCAGAATCAAATAACTTGGGCCCATGGGGTCTCACAGAGACTGAACCACCTCTGGTTCATATGTAGCAGAGGCACAGCCTGGTTTTGTTACACATCCCGCGACAACTCGAGTGATGGTCTTCCCTGACTCTGATACTGCTCTTTGGATCCAGTTCCCAAATGGGGCTGCCTTGTCTGGCCTCAGTGAAAGAGGATATGCCTAGTCCTGCAGTGACTCAGTGTGCCAGAGTTGGTTGGTACCCATGGGGGAGCCTCTCCTCTTGGGATGAGAGGTGAAGACGGGGGAAGGAGTGTCTGGGTGAGAATTGGAGCACAGGAGGTAGGCTGCAATCAGGATGTAAACTGAATAAATTAATTAATGGAGTAAAAGTAAATCTTCAAAGAAAAAGAAGTAAAAATTTCTAGGGATTAAAAAAAGGAAAAGCAAAATTAAAATATTCAGTGTTCCAAAATAAAAAAATTCAAAGATTAGTTTTTTTAATGAGGACTGTATAGTTTGAGGTAGGAATTATACAAATGGCAAGAGAATAGAAGCAGCATATTACCATATGAAATTACCCAGAGGAAAATCACTTGACCTTAAGAAGAATATAATAGCAAAAGACAACATTACCTGTTTGTGGAGGATCTACACAAACTATAATCTTAACACAGTACTAACAGTATTGTAAATTCTGATGTTTAATTAACCAGGTCTCATACTTCCAAACAAAGGTAGCTACTTACTATAACCTGGCAACTCTACTCCCAGTAAAGATGTGTGATAACCTTTCCACAGAGAAACCTGTTTAAATAAAAGCATTATTCATAACAAGCAATGGAAACAACTCATCTGTTCATTAATAGAAATTCAGAGAAGCAAAATGTGGCATATATGTAAAATAAACTCCTAACACAGAAAGACTGGATTGTTGATATTTGACACTAAATATTTGTAACTCTGAAAGCATGGATGCAGACAGAGTCAACAGCCAAAGTCTGTCAAGACAGGGTAAGCAAGCCCTCAATAGTTCCTGCCGCACAAATATGAGTGTCAGATCTATTGGGCCAGAAGGCTTAAGATGATGCTCCAACGTTATAGAGACATAGGGTGACTGTTCAGGCAGTAAACTGCCTCTGTTAATGTATCAGTTTGGAAGCTGCTAACCTGAACTTCCAGGTCACTCAGGTAATTAAATTGTATTCCTTCTCAAATCTCGGATGGAATTGAAGACCAGATAGTTTAGTCCTACAATTAAGCTTAGTTGGTTAGGGGTTAAGATGTTTTTAGGTCTAGATAGATGTTTTAATCTGACAGATATGAGATATGTAGAAATTGATTTTCATTCAGAATTTTAGACTCACCAAGATAGGAAAGATGTTTTCTGCAAGTTTGCCAAAAACAATTAGTCAAAACACCATGACTGTAACATTTATTTAATTCCTGACTGTTTCATGGTTCTTCTTGTTGTATGTAGTTTTTTTATTTATGTGTAATAAAATAAATGTCTATGCCAATAAAATAAAATAAAATCTTTAGAAAAAGAAAGAAAGAAGCCAGGTTCAAAATGTCATATATTTCATGATTAATTTACTTAACGTCTTGAATTAAAGAATAGAAGGTATGTAGACTAATAATTTCTTGGTAAATGTGAGAGAAAATATGTGACATGATTCTTTGTGGCTATACTATGATGAAAATATTTTGGACTTAGATAATGGCAATGGTTGGAAACAGTCAGAAAACTCAGGAACGTACTAAGTTGTACCCTTAGAATAAATTTTATAGTTATATGAATTATAATTATAGCCTGATAAAAAAGGAAGTTGAATATTTATGACTGCTTAAAAAGACTAAACTCCTTAAAGTGACTTTATTCGGTGAGCTATTTAAGTAAAATGGTAAATGTTCTACATTCTGAGAAGTACCTTTCTTTGTAAGGAAATAAATTAGAGGCTATAAGGACTTTCATCTGGTGATAGTGAGCGTAATTAATCATTGCTTAATGCCCTGCTTCTGTTGTTGCAAAGGAGAACATGAATAAATATCTGAAAAAAATTTAAACCAAAGAACAAAACAACACTAAATCACCTTCACAAAGAATAAAGCTATCCAGATAACAAACCTTACCACTTTTATTTAGTTTTTCCTTTCTCTCTGTCTTTTTAGTTGTTTTTTTTTTTGTTTATCGGGTTTTTGTTTGGTTTTTGTTTTTAGTTATTGAAACAAAAATTTACTGGTTAATTTAAAAAGTTAATAAGGCAGTGTTTTGTCATCTTTGCTTGTGGTTGGTAACTGGACTAGGATCTCTAGAACATATCAAGACTGGCACATTGTGGTCTATATTCATGGGGGAAGCATGGCTTATCTAGCCACCAAACCATGTGACAAAATCTAACCACATTTCTGGTTTTGCAATGAAAAACTTCACAAGATCTATCTAATTCAGCTAGCTAATTCTCAGCGAGTAAACCAGCTTTTCGTATGCTAATTTGTTCATTCTTTATGCAACAGAAAAGGACCTTGAAAAAAGCCAGTCAGAAAAGAAGACAGACCATATACTGTGAGAGTCTATTCCTTTGAAGTGTTCATGAGAGGTAACACTTGTATCACAAAGTGATCTGTTTTTTAATCCTCATGGGAACTAGATTCTCCAATTTCGTGGCAAATTTCTGTCATTTCAAGAATTTCTTAGTTCCAATAATCTCCTTTTCCATTTTCCCTTCCTCCTCAACCCCTAAAATACAAAAGTGAGAAGTGCCAGGGAAGTAGATAGCACACTTTTATTTAAGGTACTGAATGAACTGTTGGAGAACAGGAGATGTAGCATGTGCCTAATTCCATCAAATAATGCTGGGAAAGAGTAAATTTAGATCCAATGTATTATGCAAGTTATAAAACCAGGATTAACTTTTTATAAAAAGAAATGATGAATGCTTGCGTAGTCTTCTTGTGAGAACTAAGAAGCATCAGTTGATAGAAGTCAATCCATGGTTTCATGTTATAGTTTCATGCAAATGGTGGAAAGGATTCTCTATGCTCATGCACCACAATGGGACTGAGATAAAGATGATGTACTGTGTATTTCTAGAAAAAGAAAGAGTAAAGCATTCTCAATATGTTCACGATATAAGAAGTGATGAAGAGAGAGTGATATCTTCCTTGTTTTAAACTCTCCTTCTTGTTTATGGGCATTAAAATTTCATATGTTGCTTAATAAGTACTATATTTTATGTTTGTAACATGAAAAATTATTCATAAAAATATGTAAAAACTTTAAAATGAAACAAAGAAACACTGTGATGCTATGTCCTTTTACAAATGCTAAGACTGCATGTACAATTATTACAATTATAACAATGCAACATTTGAAGAAATCTCTAAGTTTTAAAGTTATTATTAAATATGTAAAATATACTCTGTGACATAATTAAAATGAATATCGGGATATTCCTTACTGGAACAATTATATGGAAGAGTAGTAGCTAATTAAGAATACCTAACAAGAATGATTTATATTTTGGCTATACATAGTCTTAGAATACACTAATATGAAGAGCAAATGTAATACATGTTAATCATTTTTATACGTAACTTTGGGTTCATCAGATTATTAACCAATTTTCCATCAAAATACAGCCCAGTAAAAAAAAAATAACCAACATTGTGCAACACATGGGCGTTTGTCAAGAGTGAACATATGCTGCTTTGAGATCTGCAGAGGACAGGGGTAAGATCACCATTTCTGAAAAAGAATGCACTGTTGACCAAATATGGAAAAGAGGTCTAAACGGTAAAGGAAAGAGAGAGGAGAGGTGTGAGTAAAAGTATCTACAAAAGTTTGTAGAAACCAAAGCATCTGAAATTTCAATTAGATAAAGGTCAATATCTTGATAAGGGCTAGTAAGAAAAAATTCGACACTTCTATTAAGCAATGCGATGACTATTATTAATAGCAATTTATTGTATACTTGAAAACTTGAAGCAGCAGACTTTAGGTGATTTCAGCACTAAGAAATAAATATAGTAAGATAGATGCTACTTGGCTTTAGAACCACTCTACAATGTATAATTTAAAATGCCAAATTATATCCTATGAACATATTTAATTTTTATTTGTCAAGTTAATGTAACTAAAATTATATAACAACAACAACAACAACAACAGCTAATCAAAATACTACACAGGCAATTTTCTGCAGATATATTTGCATTGCTTTTGCTTTATTTCTTCATGTGTATGAGTATTTTGTGAACATGTATGTATATCTAGTGGTTACAGACAAAAAAATGTGCCTCCAAATCACTGGTACTGGAGTAACAGACAGTTGTGAGCTACTTTGTTCATACTCACAACCAAATCCAGTGTCTGTGCAAGAGCAAGTGCCTTTAACCACTGGACCATTTCTCCAGCTACCACTTCTTCCTTCCTATGTCCGTGATTTACCCTCAAATTTAGTTCCTAATAGTGTCCTAGTATTCAGCATTCATAACATTTGTAAATATAATCCATATTTTTACCTATTGCCAATCCGTAAGTGTGTCAAATGCTGTAGTGCACAGTATTTAAAACCAAACATCACTGTTCACTGTCTTAAAACAGGAAGGGTTTACTTTTTTTTTCCTTCCATCTTCCTTCCTCTCTGCTTGCTTTCTTTCCCCATCCCTTCCTTTCTGGCTCTTCCTCTTCTCTCCTTCAGTCAACCATGTCTTTCTTTTTTTATTCTCTTTTACTTTTTCTTTTTTTTTCTTTTTCTTTTCTTTTTTCTGTTTTTATTTTCTTTTGGTAACAGCGGTATTATTTTCTCCATTGTGGAGAACATTACACTTGATGAATTAGAACTCCACAAATTCACTCTTATTTGAATGTTACTCAAAGCTGAAACTTCAGTCCAAGCATTTTTTTTTTCTTTTTTAAATATATATATTTATTTTACTGTTCTTGAATAAAACAAACCACATACAGCAGGAAGAACCATGAGATGATCATGAGTTATATAAATGTTATATTCATAGTGACTTGGGTGTTTTTATTTCTTTGTTTGTTTATGCACTCTGCTTCCTGATCATAGCCTCATTCCTCATCTCCTTCCAGCCCTACCCTCCGCCATCTCCCCCATTCTCCTTCGCCTATTCTTCAGAAAAGGGGAGCATGCATTCCCATCTACTTAATGCTGTTACCCATCAGAACAAGACAGCTTCCAGGACAGTTCCATTCCCAATTGGTCCAACACCCCATTTTTTAAATTGGGTTATTAGTTGTTGGTGTTTAATGTTTCATATAATTTATATATTTTTCATGTTCACTCTTTTTCATATAAAGGATTGGTGAAGCTCTTTTCACAGTCTGTGGGCTGTGATTTTGTTCTGTTGACAGTGTCCTTTGTCTTACAGAAGGTTTCAGTTTCAATTAGTCCCACTGATTAAATATAGTTTTAGGGCCTGAGCTGTTTGCATTCTGTTCAGGAAGTTGTCTCCCATGCCAATTAATTCAAGGCTCTTCCCCTCTTTCTTTTCAATAGATATACTGTATCTGGTTTTATGTTGAGGCCTTTGTTCACTTAGACTTCTGTTTTCCTGAGTGATAAATATGGATCTATTTGCATTTTTCTGCATTTAGACATCCAGTTAGACCTGCACTATTTGTTGAAGATGCTTTTTATTTCCAAAGTATGGCCTTGGCTTCTTTGTCAAAAATCAATTGTTCATAGCTGTGTGGGTTTATTTCTAGGTCTTCCATTCTATTCCATTAACCAACCAGTCTATTTCTATACCATAACATGTAGTTTTTATTACTATTGTTCTGTAGTATAGTTTGAAGTCAGGGATAAAGATATATCCAGAATGTCTATTATGTCCAAGCTTTTATGGAGGGAGGGCTATGTTGGGTTATTTAATGGCATGTTTATTTTCTGTTGCAATAAAAAGCAGGTTTCAAGAAAGGAATGTGTGTATGGGTTATAGGATTTTATATTCGGTGTTTTCTCTAACACTATTTCACAGTTACTCATAAATATGCTGGAAGGCATACACTTCTGTTTCTTTTCAAGAAATCTAGAAAAAAGCATACCAGCAGTGAGAATAGTGTGAACTCTATATAATGAATTAAGTTCAAATATGTTTTTATCTGTTCTATCAGTCATCTATCAATCAAACTAAATCTGGGATCCTTATTCTTACTGCAGTAATATCATGATGAAGATAGAGAGTACTGTTGAAGTTACTTTCTTTTTCAGAGAGAACTGTTAATTTAAAATGAAGAAACAGGAAGAGAATATATAATCTAAAGGTTAAAAAACAAACCAAAAACATGGTGTAATGAATTACAATCATAGACCATCTATTCTTACACTTTTACATTTACAGCAGTAGATCCCAACTGCAATGTAACTTCACCGAGAACTCTGATTAATGAAGGAATATCTGTGTCGGACATAAAGCAATCAGTTTAATGGACAAACACTGACACATTAGCATTCAGTGAAAACTTCTGAGCAAGTGAAACCTAATAAACAATGATGTATGCAGAAAGAAGATAAAATAAAGTCTGCCTCAAAAGAGTGCTTTTTAAATCACTGGGAGGAATTGCTCTATAATTCCTTTTTTTTTTTTTTCTACACTCAAAGAAATTCTGTCACTCACTTTAAAAGAACAAGTCTTATACTGCCACATATTTATTTTAAATTTCATTTGCCTATAGTAAGGTTTTGAAATTACTAAAATTGTTTTATGGAACATAAGAAAGAGGGTTTTTTTTTTGATGCGGTTGTTGACAGTTTTATTAAATGTTATTTTTATAACTCTGTTAATCAAATATTTTCAGAAATAAACTAATGTTTTTCTTATTCAAATCTGATCCTCATTTCTTGCCTTGAAAATAATGCTGGACAAAATATGTTTTAACCATACCATAAATACCTAATCATATAAATTTATATTAAATTCACATATTACAAATTCTCTAATTTTAAGCAGAATTCATTTCTCTCTCTCTCTCTTTTTTTTTCCTTTTTTGGATTTTGGAGAAAGGCTTTGTGTGTGTGTGTGTGTGTGTGTGTGTGTGTGTGTGTGTGTGTGTGCGCGCGTGTACCTGCATGTGTGCATGTAGTCCTGCCTGTCCTGGACTCACTTTGTAAACCAAGCTGGCCTTGAACTCACAGAGATTCACTTGCCTTTGCCTCCCAGAGCTCTGGGATTACAGGCATATGCCACTGCACCTGGCATAGGTGTCATTTCTTAAAACCATGGAAATATTGTGAAATCTTACGAATCTCTTTACATACTTTCCTTTCCTGAAATAGTAGTAGAGTAATGAAGGCTTTATACTCCATGTCCTCATGTGCTTGCCATCATGCGCTATCCTGTTTTCATAATGGACAGGCAGTGTTAACAAACTTCATTTACCGACCATACATTCCCTTCTTCGTTCTTACTTTCCACCTCAGTAGTATAGATTTCTTAGGGTAATTTAGTCTTGATACATATTGTAACAGAGAAAAAGACCTATTAATTTATTTAAACAGCTTTGCGGCAATAACTGGGCAGGTACGATTTTAACCACTTTTCTAAGTTAGTCTGGCTATATCAGAGCTGCATCCTCCCAGTTACTTGCCAATAAAAGTTTCAGTACATAGCACAACAAAGAATATCTTACAGCTGCAAACTTCTGTGAGCTGTTATATCCACCTTGTCTAGGTGTGAGGCTACATGAAATATTCCCCACTCACAGCAACGTGTTTATTGATGTTATCATTGTTTTGGTCCTCTTTGGACAGCCACATGGCAGAGGTATTATGCTATTCTTGTAATTTCAAGAATGTGTATCTCACAGCTGGTTTTCAGGTATCTGATTTTATAGTCTTTTTATGTCCTCTGATTTGATGTTGCCTAAGCCATTGGTTCAGGAGTTGTGTTGGAGATGAATACACTGGGGCCAGAAATCCCAAAATTGGTTGTTCTGTGACTATTGACTAGTTGTTAGTTATTTTTGTAATGGTCTTTGTCTGCAGCAAAGAAAAGTTTCTTTGGTGAGAGGTGAGAGATATACTTACCTTTGGGCTAGTGAAAAGTATTTAGAAAAAAGTGAGAAACTGTGCTCATACAGGAAAATGTCAGTATGTCCTCTAAGGTCCATGACTTCACTTGCCATGGGTAGTTAGATCTGATTCTAGTACCAAGCACAATATCTCTCATATTTAACAGTTCTTATTTCCAGTGAGAAAGCTGTTGGTAGCCAACAAAATATGAACCTTTAGAAATTTCTTTATGTGCTAGTCATTGTTTACTTCATATGCATCTTATCTGGGCAGAAACTATTGGTTGCTTCCCTGTGTGACAGCTTGCGTGACATATTCTAGTGCTAAGAAAGTAGCCCTCACTGAGGAGCCAGATAGAGTCTGAGTTATCTATGTAAAATGCTTTGGCTCTTTCTCCATAGAATATAACTCTTAACCAGAAATGCTAAGCAACTGTTAATGGTAAGCATTACTTTCATTTAAGGGATTGTATAATATCTAATATCTCATATAAAAGCCCATTGTTTTCATAACGTACATAGTTCATTAAGAAACATAATACTTTTGTATAAAATACCTTCAATATTTCACAGCAAATTTTGAGGAAAAACTTTGAATTGATTATTATATGCCAGATATCCCAATGGTACCTCCAAATATGTCATTAGAAAGAGTGAAAATACTATAGATTATTACTAAGAATTTTAGTGGACCATTGTTTTTTGTTTTTTTGTTTTTGTTTTTGTTTTTGTTTTTTTGAGACAGGGTTTCTTTGTGTAGCCTTGGTTGTCCTGGACTCGCTTTGTAGACCAGGCTGGCCTTGAACTCACAGCGATCCGCCTGCCTCTGCCTCCCGAGTGCTGGGATTAAAGGCGTAAGCCACCACGCCTGGCTGTGGACCATTGTTTTAATAAAGTATCTTGTTAAGAGTCGATTTTATGGGGAAGAATAATTTCTTGAGAACATAGCTTCCTGTATTTCAGCTCTCTTGATGAGAATTAATCTTTTCACTTTATAGCAATGATATCGTTGCATAGTCTATGGTATTTTCTCTCCATAATCTCCAGACTGTCATTAATTAAAATCCATAAGATTTTGTCTAAGCATAATCAATTTCACTTGTCCAGAAAATCACCATCACCTTAGAATGACATTCTGTTTGATGCTGATACATTCCATCAAGTTACTTTATCCTTTATTTTGGTTTCATGTTTTTTTGTTTGTTGGTTCGTTTTTGAGACATTTTCAGTATTCTATTTCTGTAGTACTCTGTTGTGTCCTTTGTAGAATAAATAAGTTTGTTGTTCTTTAATCTTGGAAGAAAACAATATATATTAAATGAACTTGGTGTGTAGGGAGATATCTGGTAATGCTGAATCACTCTTTCATACATTGCAATGCAATAATAAAAATTTTCAGGAGAGGATTATGATGATATGATAACTGAGGGATGACTTCTATAAAATATAGGCAACTAATTTTCATAGATATTTTAGATGTTAAGTAAATGCTTTATATCTGTTTTCAGTATTATATGTTTTCCAAATTATTACATTTGAAGTTATTTTAATTTATCAACCTCTTGTTCAATGAGAATGTAAATCAACTGAGGAGCAAAGATTTTAAATATTCTCATTTTTGTTGCATAAAAAGCAAAAAGAATTTTTTCTCCCTAAAGAGAAAATTGAATTATATTGCTTTGGAATCCATTTTCTCAACAAAAGTTTGAGCATATTTTGATTTATATTAATTACTTTCCCCTTGTCTTATGTTTACATACTGTTGCTGTGATAAAATACTCTAAGAAAAGCAAATTAAGTGAGAAAGTCAACACTGGCTCACAGTTCCAGGTGAAACTGTCACTCTGGAAAAGTTAAGGCAAAGGTATTTTGAAGCTACTAAACATGAAATGTTCACAGCCAAAAGCAAACAAATTAAATAATGAATTATGATTATGTTAGTTCTCCTCTGACATTTTTCTTTTTAATAAGGTACAAAAGCCCTTTTTAAGAAACGACATGATGGTCTGTCTGGTCATGTGTCTCTTCATATCATTTGATATAATCAATACAACTCCCCAATAGCCATACCCACAAGCCAACCTGATCCAGATATTAACTCAGTAATATTTTATACAATATGATTATAGGTTATGTAAAGTTAAAAATTAAAACTAACCATGATAATGTACTATTTTTATTGTTTCAATAATGAAATTATTTACAAGTTCTGTATGGACCAGTTTAATTGGCATCTAACAGTTGACTAATTTACATTAATTTCTTTGTAGTATCAAATACAATTGACAGTGAATTTTATTTATAACAAACTCTTTATAAACTCAGTTTACCATTCAATTTTGATAAATTGATGAATATAAGCTGATTGATTTCCTTCAGGATTGATAGTGTGATAAAAGCACATTTTCAAAAGAAGAAAATAATATTATAGCAAAATTTAAAATGATAGTGTTTCTATAATATTTCAAAAATGTATATATTATGTTGCAAGGCAATATCTCTAATGAAATGAAAAGATAGCAGAATCAGTGTGCACAAAAGAAGACATATACCCTTACAGTTGTATAAGTATTATTTTCTATGAAAATACATAAACAGAGCTAATATTGCTTACATAACATAGACTACAAATTTAACTAAATAAAATACAGCCGGCATACATTGAGTTGTAAAACAGACTGAAAAATTTAAAGTCTTAGGGTGAAACTTGTGTTTGAATTTAAAATATGCTGGAATTCTAATTTAAACCATATATTGTTTATCCCATTTAATGTAATGAGAAGATAAAGCATACACGCATTTTATAATTTCCCCAAGCTGTATCTTTATATAGGCTTAAATTCATAGCAACCCGAATACATATTTTCCCCTTAAGCATTTCAGAACACAAGTTATGGTAGAATACAGAAACTAGCAAGAGCAAAAAGAATTGGTAAAATCATTGCAGTTATGCAAAAGAAGATTTTAAATTCAGTAAGTAATAGTGTATACTTGGAGGAACCCTGATTATTATTAGTTATATGAATATATTACCTTAATAATGCATCCAAAACTGTATATTCAAAAATAAATAAATGTTTATTCTTTTTTTCTGTAGTATATCTTTGCTGTATCATCTTTCTGGATAATGATAATAATATAATCTGAGGGGTTCTCTCCAAACTGACACTTATTTTTTCTTTTTATTATATTACATTTTAAAAGATTCATTTATATTATTACATATATAAAATAAACTACATACAGCAGAAACAACCATGAAACAATCAGGAATTATGTAAGTGTTGCATTCATAGTGATTAGGCTATTTGTATTTGGTAAACTTGAAGTAAACATCTTTCTTACCTTGGTGAGTCCAAAATTCTAAATTAATCAATGTCTAACATATCTCATTCTTTCAACTTAAAAAAAATAATCTAGCTAGACCTAAAAACATCTTAAGGCCCAAACAATTAGCTTAATTGTAAGACTAAACTATCTGGTCTTCAACTCCATCAGAGACTTGAGAAGGAATAAAACTTAATTACCTGAATGACTGGGAAGTGTAGGTTAGCAGTTTCCAAAATGAAAAAATGAGAGACAGTTTACTGCCTGAACAGTCACTCAAAACTCTCTATAACATTGGGGCATCATCTTCAGCCTTCTGGCCCAATATATATGGCATACATTTGTGAAGCAGGAACTATTGAGGAATTGCTTAAACTGTCTAGGCAGAGTTTGGTCTTTGAACCTGCCTGTATCCAATCCTGCCCACTTTTAGGCAGAATTATGTCTGTGGCAAAATGAGGACATTTTGCCCAGTGGCTTGTTTGTCACATTTGAAGTCATCTCCACAAAGAGGTTCTTTGATGCACATTATCTTCTTTGAGGTAGGCTGGGTGTTTCCAGGAGTTAACATGTCTTGTTGTCAAAGAATCTTTCGAATAATAAAAATATCTTTAAATTCCATACTCTGTAGATCTCTGGGGCTTTTGAAGACCTTATCTATTTTAATTTATCTATCTATAGAATTATATCTGTTAGACCTAGGATATATATTCTTGACATAAAAATAGACTAGTAATTGACATGATCATGATTTGATCAACTAACATATAGTTTGTATTACTTAATTATCCTAAACAGCTTGCAATACAACTTTCAAGGTATTAGAAGTAAACCTTGTATTATAATTCAGTTGGAAGGGTACAATACCCCATATTATAGTAGAAATATATATATATTAAACTTATTTTGCATAAATATACAATATTCTATACCAATGAATTAAAAATACCCTTATTTGTAAGTAACAATAAGGCCTTAAGTTGAGGAGCAGAATCAATAATCTACTTTTGTTCTATCATCCACATACATTTCTGTATCTACCTTTCTTTGTTTTTAACTTCTATCTCCATACCTAAGAAAGGAGTGAAAGGAGAAGCCCTGAGTCCTCCCTAGCTTTCTCTCTGTATAAGAGCAATAATAATTTATAACCAATTCCCAATAAAAATAAGCATCTGTAGCCCGAGAGATTAAAAAAGGAACCTACTGAAAGCATCCCTCCCCCACCTTAGTGAAATGGAGTGTCATTCTCTTAAGGTTTCTTCAGGCTGATTTGGGGTATATAATACCTTTGTAGGGGCCCAAATAAAATTGGGGAAATGGTTAAACGACCCAGGGATGGCATTAGTGGTTCAGTTTCTAAATGATGAGAAGTTCTAGGCTTAATAGGAGCCCTATGCAGGATAGTCTGGATTGCTGGAGCAATTGGGATCAGAAGCTTTCTTCAAATCTCTCCTGTTCTGACTGGTAACCACAACTGAAGTACTTGGGGCCAGAACATGAAGGATGAAGGATGTCACTGTGCAACATGCTGAGAGGAATGAATCCTATCAGTGTTCAGTTCCTTTGTTCTGTAATCATACAATTTCTCACAAGCATTATAGAGTTTTAAAAGTATACTTGCATGAGGTATGTAGGATGCATAGAACAATTAAGGCTGGATATCTGCTTTTTGCAGGAACAGAAGTAAGATGTCTGCAAATCTTCATTTATGCCATATGAAGAATGTAACTAATAATAAGTCACAGGGATTCTGTGACCAACAAAAAACCTTGTCTATGCATAGACATTTGTGCCTCAGCCAGTCTTAGAGCTATTCCCGTGTAGTGGGATTAGCAATACAAGTTACCTGCTTGTTCTGCAGTTTAAATTCTTTACATACCTATTGTAGCCCCTCCTCATCACCTCCCAATCCCAACCCCTCCTTCATCACCTCTTCCTTCCTCCTCAAGTCCTAAAAAAGGGGAGCTCTCCTCCCATAACATCTGACATCAGGCTATGCAGTGTCATTTGTCCTGACTGTGTCCTCATCCTCTGTAGCAAGGCTACCCTGCTACAGGGAAAGTGATCAACATTAGAAAGCCTGAGTCCATGTTAGAAATAGTCCCTACTCCCCATATTGTGAGACCCACAAGGAGATTGCGCCTCCTACCTACTACATCTGAGCAGAGGGTCTAGGTCCACATAATACGTAGACCATGGTTGGTGTATCTGTCTCTGTATTGTAATGTGGTTATCCTGAATTAGGTGGTTAATGTCTGCTTATAAATGAGTATATGGCATGTGTGTCTTTCTGGGTCTGGGAAACCTCACTCAGGATGATGATCTCTAGTTCCATCTGTTTGCCTGTAATTTTCAAGATTTCCTTGATTTTGATAGCTGAATAGTATTCCATTGTATAAATGAACCATAGTTTCTTTATACATTCTTCAGTGGAGGGATATCTAGGTTGTTTTCAGATTCTAGCTATTATCAACAGGGCTGCTATGAACATAGCTGAGCAATTGCCCTTGTTCTTGCTGTTCTGTTCAGGAAGTTGTCTCCCATGCCAATGAGTTCAAAGATTTTCCCCATTTTTTCTTCTAACAGATTTAGTGTGGTCAGTTTTAAGTTGTGGCCGTTAATCCACTTGGACTTTAATTTTGTGTGCACAGTGATAAATATGGGTCTATTTGCATTTTTCTACATGTAACCATTCAGCTAGACCAGCACAATTTATTGAAGATGCATTTTACCCCATTGTATGGATTTGGCTTCTGTGTCAAAAATCAAAGGCCTGTAGATGTATCGATTTATTTCTGGGTCTTCTATTCAATTCCCTGATCAACCAGCCCGTTTTCATGCCAGTACCGTGTTGTTCTTAATACTGATGATCTATAGTACAGCTTGAGTTCTGGGATGGACATCTGTGTCGGACAAACTGTGTCGGACAAACCAATTGGAATCAGAAACTTTCTTCAAAGCTGTCCTGAGAGCTTTCCTGTTCTAGTGAGGAACAGCAACTGAAGTGCTTGGTTCTGGAACTAGAAGGATTCAGGATGTCATCAACCAGCATGCTGAGAGGGATGAATCCTGTCAAGTCTGATCCAGAGTTAATGTCCTGTTCTTTTGTTCTGAAAACATATAATTCTTCACAAGTATTATACATCCTAAATTTATAAATGCACAAGGTGTGCAGGATGCACAGAACAATTAAGGGTGGCTGGCTGCTCTTTGTATGAGCAGAAGAAAGACATCTGCAAATCTTCATTCATGCCATATGAAAATGGTATCTAATAATAAGCCTCTGGGAAGGGAGTCACATTGGGATGTAAAAAATTCACACTGCAGACAAATTTTTCTGTAGGAAAATGATCATTGCTAGGTTAAAAGTGCTTAAGAGCAAATCCCACACCCAACAGTCATTTGGCAGCATAAATTGGACTTTATGTGGAGGAAGAGAGAGAATGGAAGGATGGAGAGAAAGGAGGAGAAAAATGAGTGGGAGAACAGGAAATAGGATGGGTAAGATGGTCGGGATCAAAATGGTAGAAGTTGGAGGAATGATGAGTATGATTAAAGCCGACAGTGGAAGAGGATATAGGCAGTCCTGAGGAGATGTGACAGCCTGGGATCAGTAAGTAGTGGATGAGGGCTTCCCCTTTCTCAGTAGTAAGGGAGGGGAGTACAGGGCGGGAGAAGGAAGATAGGGTGGGACCAGGAGGTGATGAGGGATTGAGCTATAATTCTGATGGAAATGAATAAATTACTTAAAAATAATAAAAAGAAAGTAAAAAATTATGTCATGTGAAATTTTGAAAGAATTAAGAAAAAGTGCTTAAAACATTCTAATTTAGTGTGGTTGTATAAGCCAGTAATCCTAGAACTGGGAGGTTTAAACTGGAAAGTCTCTTCACATCTAGTTTCTACTATATAGTAAGTTTGAGGCTAGCTTTGACCCTATACTGAGATTTCCTCTAACAGATAGTTTCTCTTCCCTTATATAATTTACTATGTAAACCTTTATAAATAGTTACTTCACTGCTAGGTAAACATTATTTAAGGTAAGTATGAGTAGACAGATAAGTAACATGAAACAAAGAATATTGTTTAAGGAACTCTAAACTGATCTATAACAAATATTTATCTTTTACTTTTCAAATTTCATTTAATGACAATTATCAGCTAGATGATAACATACATTATTTCATATTTTCCCCTTTACTTACATTTATCTTGGTCTCAGTAAAATAATTTCATGTATAGACAATGTTCCTTTTAATTAAGAGATCGCTTGAATTGTGGAAACAAAGTTCTTAAGGTTTTATATAAATGGTTTAATGCAAGTATCTTACTTAATTTCATAATGTACACAGTAGCTTAGCAACTACAAACAGTTTATAGGGTAAGAAAGTGAATTTTTATATCAAAGTATAAACACAAAATATTAGTGAATATTAAGTTACTGATTATAACTACCACCCAAAATGAAAAAATAATTTTGTGTTGCCATCAAAAGAACATTCAGATATTACTTTTAATCAAAATATATTAATTTTACCTCCACAAGGTACATATAAGGCTAAAAACTTTTATAGCTGTATTCTATATGTTTTATGTCTCCTAACATAATGTAGAAACAAGAAATTCACAAAATATTTTCATAATCTTTACCATTTCACTTTCATAACAGAATGTCTCCAATTTTCCAAAGGAAGCAATTACCATGAAAAACCATCACTCAGACAGATGTCCTTTAAGAATCTTACCTTTATGTTTGGAAAAGGGATCCTCTAAGTCTGACATTTGAAATGTGGTAAAAATCCTAAGGCGACAGAAACTTCAGGGAGCTCAAATACAGAATTATGTTTGGAAAAATGTTGGCTCAGAAGCAATGAAACACATCTTGAGTTTTAATTTTGGATTAAGATTTAGACTGAGATCAGACTGCTATTGCAAAAATCACCCACCGAGTGAGCACTACTCTATGTGCCCCAGTCACCAGAAGCCCACAGAGTGCGGAAGGCACTATTTTTTTTATAGAGTGTTGAACTTTCATTTTTTCACACCTCCTTCACATGCAGCTGGAGTGCCTTGATGTCTCTGTAATAGTTTTTTTCATTGCTGCTGCTATAAAGACTCAGTTTTCATATTTTTAGACATTTACTAAAAGGGACAAAACAGACCAGGAATTCCTGTGTTTCAAAAGCATTCTCACTACAATTGAATTTTCAGTGTTTTATTTTGAAATTAAAACTTTTTTATCTGAAATTAACAATCGCACATACTCACAAAATGAGCATTTTTCACAATATTTATGAAAAATTAATAACTCAAGCTAGTGCTACTAAAAATTAGTTATTAAATATTATTCTAGATATCCTAATATTAATATATGAAGGAATACATTTATAGATATTTAGGTATGTAAATATGTATATATTTATTTACACATATACACAAAACCAGATGCATGTCCATATTTTATATGATTTCATTCATACTTATGTGCTGACACATATAGTTAGCCGTCTTAGTTAATATGTATCTCAAATATTTTTTATGTTATACATGCATGTATCTGAAAACATAAATGCCTTTTTTTGTGGAGCTATGTATTAACAATTTCAAGTCTCATTATATAGAATTAGATAATCTTTCAACATGTAGTACGTAAGTATTAATCCAGCATATCAATTTCCATACTAGGAAGCTATTAGTCTACATGTACAAATACAGATATAAACACATGTAAATCAGTAGAAAATGACAATAATATATTTTGTTTTGTCTCATTAATTCTAGTCAGCGCTGCTTGTTTAGTCAACATTACGAATGAATGAGAATCCCAAGGCATGAAAATTAGTGATTTTGTTCTAATCTTTTCCCATAACACATTTATACAGCATGAAGATTCTGTGTCTTCAGAACACATTCATAATTTATTCCCTATAAACAATGTGGAGTATATTTTCCTAGATAACTGTTATACTTGAACTTTCAATTTTCATTTCTGTTTCAATGCCTGCAAACAAATATTGAAAATAAGACTGAATTTGGAGTAAAACACATTTACCAGGGAGATAATAATTAAATCGTTTTTAAACCTCAATTAAAGTACTTTATTAGGTTGGCATGTATAATATAAAATACAATAGGGTGCCTTCTGAAATCTATAAATTATGCCATATAGTGTATAGGACTATGTTGCATATATATATCTGTGTATTGTAATGTATTTTAGTCACTCTTCAAGTATATGCCATCACAGTGGATAGCACGTATCCATCTAGAGGATATGAACACACCTAATGCTTACAAATAAGGCTTCTAGTAAAAGGAGTGGTAGCCTGATTCGCTGGTTTGAAACTCAGTATAGAGTAGGAAGGGGGCTACAGCTTGGTGGTTTTTACAGTTATAGCGCCAAACAGAAGTGCAGATTCTATAGTGGGCAGAGGTTTCCTTGGTTTGCCCTTCTGCTTCTCCCTAGAGAAAGAACACATGGGCTCCTATCAGTTTCTGTCTGTGTAGGGTACACAGGCAGAGTGGATGGAGGTGCTTGCCAGCTGTCCACAGTTAAACATCCAAAGGGAGTCAGAGTCTATTATAACGTGATAAAATAAACTATAGCCAAACAAGTTATTATTGGTCCAAAATAGTAACCTCAATTTAATTTAACTACCAAAAAGTATTCTTTGGAACAGTTTTAAGCTCAAAGTCTGCAGTTGTACTCATTATCGTGAGTAATGCTGTATAATATATGCACCCATGCATCGCACTGTAGCAAGTTCAGCTCTGTCTATCACTGTGAGAGTCTGTTTTTAACATAGACAATATGTCTGTCTTGGTTGCTGCCAGCTTGGCATTTCCAATTTTCTTAAGCATCTTTGAGTTTTGTCTTTAAGATATAAAATTTCATTATTCCAATTTCTTGCAAGGCATCACCATCAAACAGATTTTCACTCTTATCTTTATGATTTCTCTTCAAAGTGAATGCTAACACCATATACAGATTATTTTTTCAACTTAAGATTATTTTACCTGTCTTTTCATGTTTTTGGTAGACCTCCTAATAGGAGGAAAAATTGCTTTACCTGATGGATAGTCACAGTGAGATTTCAATTTCTTCAAGATATTCTCAACATATCTGCAATACAGTTTAAAAAAGAAAACAAAAACTACAAGTGATATATAGGATATATTAGTTTCTTTGCTTTATTTGTAGTTCAATTTTCAAAATACTGAATGTGTAGGTAGCTACTCAATATTTCCATCATTTCTGTTTACACATGGATTCTTATTTATTGACAATTTACTTAAGTAGATTAACTTGCAAGGATTATCTTCAATTAGATGAAAAGTATAATATCATTAATTTATGAAGTGAAATAATTACAAATCAATAATGTAAGAAATTCATCAAGAAAGTGATTTCTACTGGTTTGTCCACTATTTGTACAATACAATGATATCTTCTTCAAAGTCCCTACTTGAGGATTGTAATAATTTTTAATAAAGTTAAAATATGAAGTAAAATATATTTCATTTGAAAAAATAATTTTTACATGTAATAGACAATGAAACCAGAAAGAAATTATAAATGAGTCTTTTACTTTTATAAACAGATAAACTATTCTTGTAATGAGAAAGTAGCAAGAATTGAATAAAAGATGAAATATTAGAAATTTACTAATTAGATATTTGATATCAGTTTATATGTATGGAGAGAAAAAGCATAAAACAATACAGTTGGTGTAATATACTAACTTTTATAGAGTAGATGCAAATTCTATATATTGGCATTAGAAGTTTCAGGTGGATATATTATATTTCTCTTAAATATTCCATTACATTAATTCATATTTATAACTTAAGGTGTAATAATCTCAAAAGAATGAGATATGAAGTCAGTAGTTTTTCATGGTAGACAGATACTCTAAATTTTCCAGGGTATTTACCAATAATCCTGTCTTCTGCCCACTACATGCCCATAGATTTCCTGCTTTCATTTATTTTTATTTTTATTTTTAATATGTTCATTACACATCAAGATTGTAGTTCCCTCACTCACTGCTTCCTCATCCCACCGTCCCTTCCTTATACCCTCTCCTTCACCCCTCAAGTCCTCAGAAAGGGGAGACTTCCTCCCCTCACATCTGACCTGGACTATCTCTGTCTCATCTGGACTGCCCATGTCCTCTTCTTCTATGGTCTGGCAAGGCTGGCTGAACAGGGGGAAGTGATCAACTTGTGGAGGCCAGAGTCCATGTCAGAAGTAATCTCTACTCCCCATCTCATGAGACCCATAAGGAGATTGTGCTGCCTACCTACTCCATCTGAGCAGAGGGTCTAGGTCCTCACAATGCATGGTCCTTAGTTGGTGCAGCACACCTGCCTTCCCCCAGGTGTGGTGGCTCCACTGGTTTCCTTGTGGAGCTCCTGACCCCTCTGGGTCCCTTTATTCCTCTTCCATACTCTTCCATAAAACTCCTTGTGCTCCACCCAAGAGGAGATTGAAGCAGATACTGAGACTCACAGCCAAACTCTAGGGTGGAGTCTTTCAATGACCTCTATGGGAAGCTCCCTTCCTGTTCCTTCTCCTCCACTGCTCCCAGTTTCTATTCTATTTGTCCTTCTGAATGAGAATTAAACTTTCTCCCTATGGATCTCCTTGTTTCTTAGTTTCTTTGTGTTTGGATATTATAGTGTGGATACCCCGTAGAATCAGAACTATCTTCAGACTTTGCCAATTGTCGGCTGTAAAGCAGAAGTAACACCTCGACTTCAAGATGAGAACCATTGGGTTATAGTAACAGGAAGATCAGTTTAACGGTACAGTTTGAGAAGAAAAAGAATGAGAACTAGATCTTGGGAAAGGGTCATTTAATAAGTGAATAGACGAAAAGGAGGAATCAACAGGTGAGATTTTAAAAATAAGTAAACAGATGATATGAAATGGTTCCAGATGAAGTGACAACATAGAAACCATAGGTGAGGAAAGTCAGACCAAGGCACAAAGACATATGTAAGTTTTCATCACAGGTATTACTGTTTTGAGAAATCTACTTAATGCAAATTTGAGTACATATGTGTAACAATAATGAGAAAAGAGATTATAAACAGAAAAGATATTATGGTCTCAGGAGAAGTTTCTTAATTAGAGAGAGTGGCTTGGGCATGCTGTAAGCAACAACAACAAAATCAATAGTGATGTCCAAATCTCTGGACATTAAGATAGGAATTTCTATGAGTACAAAGCTGAGTTAAGTAGGATTAAGCACTTATAGACTACCATGGTAGTTTTTAAGAACATTACAAATGGTCCTTTATGATTGTATCTATTCTTAATGATCTTCTTACATCCTAAAATATTTAAACTTAAACCCTTAATTCTATAATATTTCAAAAGGTAACTCACAAATTAGTGGCAAGTGGTAACAAATAGAGTGAATATATAGAGTGGCTCTAAAATTGACCATTTTTTATTATCCGAAAACAAGTTTTCAGGACAAATGCAATAGAAAGCCTAAATGAAATATCTTTAAGTAATCACTTACATTATAAAGATACAAATATTTAATACTCTATTTAATTTAGTAAAGCTGATGAAAGTATGCTTGGGTCTTAGAATTATTTTGGTGTAATAGACACATCAGTACCTACATATGCCCTTTTGAAGACTATATGAGACTTGCGTGAATTCTTCCAGGAAATTAATAGAAAAACATGCTTTCTAGATAAATCAGCAGGCTTGAAAGCTGTTGGGTGACATTATTTCTAGGGATCCATGAACAAATGTCCACCCAAGCCACTTAAATAATGCACAGTAAGATCACAATAAGAAAATCACCAAAGTCCAATTTGATGGACCAATCAATGGGTTTTATAGAATTTACTTGTGAGAATATAAGTGAGAGATTACTTACAAGAGATGTTAAGGGTAATTCAACAGAAGTGCACAGCGATATGGTGGCAGCCTACAGATTTGGAAATCTAGGCTGTTTGTAAACCATTTATGTTTATGACATAGATTGAGCTGTTTCCTCTAGCTCAGTTGTATGAACCTTTCCATGCAGCTAGTGCTTCCCACAGGCTGATCTACCGCTCTTCTTCAAAGCCTCTTGGATCATCCATTATTCTCTGGCACCTTTGATGGCCTGATGCCCTACTAAGCAGCTCATATTCTCAGGGACTGTCTCTCTCAGCAGTCCTTACAGTTTATATACGCACAAGGAGGGAGAAGCCTAAGTGTGTCTGGTTACTTCTAGGCAATTACATTTTTTTTTACTTGTTTACTTTCTGGATTTAGCAAGCTTCCATGAAGGATGGAATGTTTCAGCTTTCCTTAAAATATCTTGTTGTTTCACATCCTTTCTAAACCCCCTGTGTCTGAGAAGTTTCCTTCCAAGACAGAAGATTTTAACTTCTTAGAGAACTGCTACCCAAGAGAAGCTCCTTATAAATCTTTAACAGCTCTCTCTATAGGAAAAAGGGAAGCGGTTGAAAACAAGGGCTTGCCATAAAACAACAGTACGCAATTTCTAAAAGTAGAAGCATAAATAGAGGACTTCGAACCATGGTGCTTATTTCACGCTAAGCTGGGTACCAACCAGAGAATGCTTAGCCTTGAGAGGATTCATGTCCAGATTTTGTAAAATTTTTTTCTGTTTTTAATGCTTTCCATCTCTCCTAATCATATGACTTAACTTTAATATTGATAGGTGAGTAGAAAAGTTGTTCTGTGTGCAATATAACACAATAGTTGAAAATACAAATGGATATTTATTTTTCATTTTCATACATGTACACAATGCATTTTTTAACTTTCACACCTAAAACTCTCTTGCTTTACCAAACTATATCCTGACTCCCCAAGAGACTCCCAGTTACTTTTATATCTCCAAGTTTTTTTTCTTTTTTTTAAATTTTATTTAGTCTTGTTACATCTCAATGGTTATCCGATCCCTTGTATCCTCCCATTCTCCCCTCCCTCCCATTTTCCCCTTACTCTGCTCCCCTATGACTGTTTCTGAGAGGGATTACCTCCCCCTATATATGCTCATAGGGTATCAAGTCTCTTCTAGGTGACCTGCTGTCCTTCCTGTGCCACCAGGTCTCCCCCTCCAGGGGACATAGTCCAATGTGAGGCACCAGAGTACGTGAGAAAGTCATATCCCACTCTCCACTCAAGTGTGGAGACTGTTCTGACCATTGGCTAGATCTGGGTAGGGGTTTAAAGTTTACTGCCTGTATTGTCCTTGGCTAGTGCCTTAGTTTGAGCGGGACCCCTTGGCCCAAATCTGCCTATCATAATGTTCTATTTCTCCAAGTTTTAAGTGGGACTGATTATTAAGATTTCTATTTAGTAAGCTTCCATTATAAAAATAAATTCATTTGGGAAAAAGGAATTATCATTAGTTTATCTTGAAAAATTCATTCACTGTTAAACATGAATCTATCATTTTTAAATCTTTGAAATAAATAAGTCATCATTAATTATTACTAAAAATATCCTACATTTCAATGGCCTTTAATTCTAAATAAGAATTCATACTTTAAGTGCATATTTCGTTTTTTCATCATAATGCAGATTACTGTTTCTTAATTTCTGGGGAAAATGTGACAATTTCAATAATGAGTTTTATACTATCCACCTTATGAAGATGAAATCATGCAGATACTCAATGAAAACAAGGAGAAATATGAATTATTATTTTAAGTATTAGTAAATTCATGGAAGTAAAAGACACCTACATATGTTAATGTTAAAATGATCGGATGAAGAAAATGAATGTAAAGATCTCATTTAAATATTTAAAACAGAACAACAAAATGATTATAGTATACTCATGTTTTTAATAAAATTTATGTTATCATTTATTAAGTGTATATTCTTTGTACTTCAAATATAAATGACATTGTAATTTCTCATACTAAATCACAAACATAGGTTTTGCTTCATTGACTTATTGTATTTTATCATTGATGATATTGTTTCAATATCATGTAAAAATTTTGTCAAGTCATAAAAATACATTTTCAAAGGATTTAAATAGAAACAAAGGACTTACAAAGCTAGTGATCATTGTGTTTTAATTTGACAATGATTACGTTGATCTGTTTGAATGAAGAATGTTAATTAACAGAAAACTAAGTTGACCCCATCAGTAGGATAAAATCATGAATTAAAAATAGGGAAATTAAAAAAAAATAGAGAAAAAAGTGGGAGGAGTGAGATGGTTCAGTATGTACAGACACCTGCCAATGAACTTGCCAAAGAAACCATAATCTGTCCTCTGGTCTTTACACAAATTATGGAGGACACACAACAGAAATACACATAAACAAACACACACACACACACACACACAGGGTCTAAACTTTCTAAATAATAATGTTTATATTTATTGAAAATGTGGCTATTTCCTGATATTAGTCTGTGAATATCAGTGCCCTAATAGATGTTAAATAGACAATATAACCAAAGCAAGATAATATACTGGTCAACCAATTGTTTTGAAAGTGAAGATGGTAGAAAATGCGTGTTGTTAAAAAAACTAGTATCATAATTCAAATTCAAGAAAATTATGAGCTAGAATAATATTAGACTGAAAATTATGCTATACCTTAGCTACACAAAATAGATTCCAATTCTAAATTTGGGGCATAAAAGTAAGTAAATGTATATCAATATATTCAATATATGATATATAATAGCACATATAACAACATAGATAATGAAAATTAAATACAACATATTTATATTCCTCAATACGACAGATTATTCTAGGTTACAAAAAATGTACCTTACATTCAGGTACATAACCAATTATGGAACAAGAACACAAATAGGACCATTACAGAAAAACACAACTAGCCAAAAAAGCAGTTTTAGCCCCAACGTCCATGGATGCATCTACAAAGTACTCCATCACAGAAGGCGTAGGGAACATGTAGAGGAAGGGGCTGAAAGGGTGTAAAAGCCAGAGGATCAGGGTGTTCCCTCTCCTAGTAACGGCAAAAGCTACTGCCATAAAGCTTCATCAACGTGACTCCCAAAAAGTGAGCTGAACAAAGGCTACACTTGATGTTATGTACACAAAGGACTATAAGCACCTCAGGAACTTTGAGAGCAGGTGGAACAGTTTTCCCAAGGAATGAGCATAAATATATACATGCAGGTAAAAGTATACAGCCAGAGCGGTATATACATACACATATATATGCACATGTATGTACGTATGTATGTAACAATAATTAAAGAAAATCACGAACTTGTAAAAGAACAAGAAGGAGTATATGGGAACCTTTAGGTGAAGGAAATGGAAAGGGATCATGAATGCAATTATATTATAATCTCAAAATAATTTTAAAATGATTTAGAAACTTGTCATCTCCAGTAAGATAAAACAAGGTGAACGCAAAGGAAAAGATGAATGTAATGTTAGCCCAACTTTAGGAAATCTCATGAACTCGTAACGTGAGGGCAAAACTGCTTCTCTCAGTAGCTCCTAAGATCGATATCTGTCATTGAGTAACTACACCTGTGAAAACAATCACTAATTAATTTTCTATGTGCGTAGAGGTGTATTACTCATGATAAACCAATATAGGCACATGAGAATTTAATGGCTTATTTAGATGTAATATCCACATTGCACTTTGAGGATATTAAAATATGTAGAGAATGACTGGATATTAGTCAAATATTTTTCAGTTTTAGAATCAACTTAGTTTTCGAACCTGTAGTAGGCGCTAAAGTCTCACAATTTTGTTTTTCTCTTCTGTAAAATGAAAGGGCCGACCCGTAGCTTACGGAATGCCATGGAAAATAGATGAGAGGGTTATATAACATGTATGAGTCTAAAATGGAAATTGATATTTTATACTTATGTTCACATTTATACTTTTAATGTCATAAATGTAAGACATTGCCATAAATTCAATATCTATAATACACCTCTTATTCTACAAAGAATGTCTCTTAAGAAGGCACAGGAAGCCAGGAAAAGGTAGTGGTGGGAAGAGAACGTGTACATTAGTGACTCCAGGATAAGGTATTTCTGTTGCACGCTGGAGCCTAAACAGCTCCAAGTACATGCACAGGTTCTGCATAACATTGGGCTAAGGATCATGTTATAGAAGGAGGAGGAGCTACAGTGTCCTATCTGAAAAGGATTAACATTTACGTAATTGTTCATGGCTAGAAAGAGACATTTTCCTAAAGCTATACCTAATGTTCTTGGACATTTGTTCATAAAATAAACAAACCAATAAAAAAAACCTTTCAGTTCTGTTCCTTAAACTACTCTAATGAAATGCATGGGTCACTAAAAAGAAAAATCAAGAAAGTAGAAGATAGATTAATTGAGAAAAAGAAAAGTAATAATAGCAGTGAGAGAGAAATAAGAGCCCAAAACAAGGGTGGTTGTGACTTAACTATACTATGCATGGGTATGCCATAAGGAACTCCTTATTATATAAAATTTTTGTATATTAACAAATATTGTAAAAATAAATTGGCCTGTGTTTTAACAGATTTCATTTTCAGTAACAGAAATGTATAAATAAATTAGGTTACTGAATTAAAACATTTACTCAATATTTAATTATTAACATCAAGGCTCATTAAAATTTTTCATAATTGTATAGACTTCAAAATATAATTTTAAAATAATATTTTACAATGTTGAGCCATATTGCATAGGGGGTGAGAAGCTTAGTCTTAGTAATTACTTAATTTTATAAATGTTGATGGCAGGAATTGTAAATCAAAGAGGTTCACTTATATTGAAGTTAAATAGAATAGTGGCCATAAAGAAAGTGCAAAAAGCAATAGTCCAAACACACAGTGAATGATAATGTTTTCTGCATCACCTCGAATGATATTTTGCTGCCTTTGTAATGATTAGACTATTTCTGGGAAATTACCAGATGCTCACTACATTAAGGTTAGCTCAGTGTTTGTTCTGTGTTGAAGAGGCCATGCATCAGTTCCAATTTTCTGTATTTCCTCTTTAGGCTACAGCTTGCACTTGATAAAATTTTCATCCACTGTTATAGCTCTAATTAGAAGATGTTTTGCCAACAATGTATATAGTGTGTTATCTTCACATTACAATTTCCTCTTGGCTTTCTTAAAATGTATCTCTAATTTACCCGGGGACACATTTCATCAATCTCTAGGCATCCACATTTTCTCTCCACTTGTGGTTTAGATTTTCATATCATCCCAGGATGCACTGCTGTGTCATTGTCCACTACCCTCCCACATAGCACTATGAAGTACATCTTAATTTATTATCTGATAAAATGTGGTTGACACAGATTGCTACTATTTAAATCTATGCTAAAGTAACAATCATTTCAACCACCACTTGAAGGAGTGAAGACTAATCTGATCATTCTTTCTGGAGGAGAAATGGAAGGACAGTACGCATAGCAGGGTAGGAAGACGGAGGGAGCTGGAAGGAGTGTCGGGAGGGGAAACTGCTCCCCAGAATATATTGTATGACAGAAGTGAAGTTAGCAGGAAGGGAGGCTGCAGCTGGCATTCTTCTGCAGCAGTCAGGACAAGACTGAGGGATTGAGTCTGGGAGAGCAGAGAGAGTAGAGAAGAACTGTAAGCAGCCTACCTGTTTTCTGGCAGATGCCGAGACAAGTTTTCTTTATGTGGCCTTAGCTGTTCTGGAAATAGTTTTGAGACTGGCCTCAAACTCAGATCCTGTCCTGCCTCTGTTTTCTGAGTGCTTGGATTAAAGGCATGTGACACCACCTCTTATTAGTTTGCTTGCTTGCTCTTTTCTTTTCCTTTCTTTCTTCCTTTTTTTGTTACTCGTTGAAATTTTACATGTTACTATAGGCAGATTTGGGTCAAGGGGTCCCGCTCAAACTAAGGACCTAGCCAAGGACAATACAGGCGGAAAAATTTAAACCCCTACCCTGATCTAGCCCATGGACAAGACAGTCTCCACACTTGAGTGGAGAGAGGGATTTGACTTTCTCAAGTACTCTGGTGCCTCACATCTGACTATGTCCCCTGGCGGGGGAGACCTAGTGGCACTCAGAGGAAGGACAGCAGGTCACTGAGAAGAGACTTTATACCCTATGAGCATATACAGAGGGAGGTAATCCCTCTGAGGAACAGTCATAGAGGAGGGAAATAAGGGGAAAATGGGAGGGAGGGGAGAATGGAAGGATACAAGGGATGGGATAACCATAGAGATGTAACAAGAATAAATTAATTAAAAAATAAAAAAATTAAAAAAAAAGAATATCTAAGTGAAAGTAAGCTTTATAATGCAGAATATCTGATATGTAATAAGAAAAATTAAATAACACTACTGATGAAGTTAGCTGTGAACCACCATATAAATTGAGAATAAGGGTAGAACCATGCATGACTGGCAAAGAATGAGGAGGAGGACGGGGAGGTGGAGGAGGAGGAGGAGGAGGAGAAGGAGGAGGAGGAGGAGAAGGAGGAGGAGGAGGAGGAGGAGGAGGAAGAAGAAGAAGAAGAAGAAGAAGAAGAAGAAGAAGAAGGAAGAAGAAGAAGAAGAAGAAGAAGAAGAAGAAGAAGAAGAAGAAGAAGAAGAAGAAGAAGAAGAGAATAAGAATAATAAGAAGAAAAATCGAAATGATCCCTAATGATATTCTTCTATACTCATAGATTGGTGCCTCTTCCAGCTGCTGTCATAGAGGCTACTGCTGGCAGCAGATGTGATCTGATGCAGAGACTTACATGCAGAGATTAGGTGGAGAGAGAGTCTAATGAAGGCTTTGAACTTTTTCAAACCTATTTTATTTGGAGTTCCCTTAAAGCTTCCACCTCTCTACCAACCCACACACCCACCCTAGACAGGAGAGAGAAAAATGTTATTGGGAACAGGAGAAGGACACCTCTTTAAATTCAGTTCTTTGGAGCAATTCCACTGGAGTAGTCTGCAGGATTCCAGCAGACACGTTAAACATTAAACCAGAAATTCAGCAACCACAGGCTCTGGATCCTGCAGCAGCAGCCAGAACCTGGAGTAGCAGCTGGAACCTCAAAGCATTCACTGGAATAGTTCTCTCTAGAAGACTCTTGAAGTGGCCTTTGGAATAAACTGAGCAAGGCACATATGAGCTCGCAGACACTGAACCAGTAAGCATAGGGCTTACATGGGTGTTGAGCAGATCTATCTATCTATCTATCTATCTATCTATCTATCTATCTATCTATCTATCTATCCTTAGTAGTTTTTCAGGACTTCAGAATATGAGAGTGAGTGGGTGTCTGATCTATTGCCTGTTCTTGGGGCTATTTTCCTGCTGTTAGCTTTTCATGTACAACTTTGATATGAAAGGTTTTGCTTCATAATATTATATTTTATTTTGCCAGAAGTGTTTAAAACAAAACTTATTTTAAAAATTGAGAACAAAGAAACAGTGTCATTTATTGAAGACGGAAAAAAAAGATAGATTGAATATAGATAGATATAGTTAGATAATATAATTTGAATGAGGTTGAAAAAGCCATAAAATAAGCTTACACTAGTCTTTAACATGTTGGAAAAACATTTTCATTATACTAGTCTTTCTGCAAAAGTATGATGATATGCAAAATCTAATTGCTGTAAAGGTCCAAAAACCTTGCAGATCTTTATCATATAATCTATAAACAATATTTTTAAATGTTGTTTTAAGAGAAGCATTATTAATATGAAATAAATTTCACCAGACAAGAATATTGTATACTTAGTAGAATAAAATAATTTAGGAATTTTTGTTGCCAGTTATAAGGCATTTGATTTCTAAAGAGTATATTGCACCATATTTATTATTCAGATTCTTTCTTATGTATTTCTACTAAACAAAATAAATGCTAAAGTGCTGTCAGCCAGTCATAATGAACAGTTTCATAACACCAGAATAAATTTATTTATGTGGCCTGAACTTCTTTTTCAAATCTCTATGAGTCATTCATTGGAACTAAAAGTAAACAATATTGTCAGCAGATCAATATCTTTGAAAAGAAGGGTTGGCTGGGACTGAGCATTTCTCTGGAACTACAGTCCATTATCCGGTGAAAGAAATCCAGATCAGCTGACTTAATGTTTCACCTTTAAAGATTATTATATTTCTTGCTCAGGTTATCATTAAATAATGTTTTTACACATTTGATACTGTTTTATCAGCACCAAGTTGGTGTTTATATTCTGTTTGGAGGGAAAAAATCATTGAAAAAAGAGATACTATTATTACTATTTCTAAAAGGAAATTTCTAATAGAATTTTAAATATCATTATGGTAATCGCTGCATATCAAGCAGATTTTAATTGTTTGGTAACTTGAATTGTGCTTTAAAATAGAATGCTAGAGATATTATGTGAGGTATGATGTGCTCCCATATGGACTTCCATTCCTCAAATTATCTACTCTTGGACCAAATTCCATGCTCAGCCATCAGGGAAATAATTTCAGGCTGTTTAATTCATTTATCATCTATTTCACAGTTGTCTCTTCTTAGTGATAATATTCTTTAAAATCAAAGTCATTTTCATACATCTACTGACTTTCTTTATTCATATCTGAATCCTTCATTCTAGTATTGGAAGTTTTCCTATTTTGATCCATTGCACATTAAGTCTCTATGATTTTCTATTTATTCAAAGACTTGCTTTGTACTTCTCTTTTCTGGAGGTTCCTCTGCCACGATCTATGTTGCAATTCCATATCCTCTGTGGTACAGGCATCATCAACAGAATACAGGAGATGGAAGAGAACCTCAAGCATAGAAGATACAATAGAAGAAACTTAGACATCAGTCAAAAAACGTCAAATATAAAAAGTCTGTAACACAAAACATCCAAGAAATGTGAGAAACTATGAAAAACCAAACCTATGAATAATAGGAATAGAAGGAGAAGATTCCCAACTCAAAGGCCCAGAAAATATATTCAAAAACATCATAGAAGAAAATTCCCCTAACCTAAAGAAAATGATAGCTATAAAAATACAAGAGGCTTACAGAACATCAAACAGATTGAACCAATAAAGAAAATCCTCCCACCACATAATAGTCAAAACACTAAATGTACAGAACAGAGAAAGTGTATAAAAAGCCACAAGGGAAAAGGCCAAGTAACATACAAAGGAAGGTCTACCAAGATTAGACCTGAAATTAGGACAGAGAGAATAAAATCCACAAGGGTCAGTAAGATGTCTTGCAACCCCAAAGAGACCACAAATGCCATCCCAAACTACTATACTCAACAAAATTGTCAATCAACATAGATGGAGAAAACAAGATATTCCAATGGAAAAACAAATTTATACAATATATTTCCAGAAACTCTGCCCTATAGAGGATACGTTGAGTGGAGAGTGAGATCTGACTCTCACACGAACTCTGGTGCCCCTTTTCTGACCATGTCCCCTGGATGGGGAAGCCTGGCGGCACTCAGAGGAAGGATAGCATGTTACCAAGAAGAGACTAAATGCTCTTAGAGCATATATAGGGGGAGGAGGTCTCCCTCAATCACAGACATAGGGGAGGGGAAAAGGGGGGGGAGTGGGAGGGAGGAAGGGAGGATCCAAGGGAAGGGCTAACAATTGAGATGTAATATGAATAAATTAATAAAAAATGAAAAAAAAAACAATATATTTCCAGAAACTCTGCCCTATAGAGGATATTAGAAGGAAAACTCTAACACAAGAAACAGGAAATATATAACATCACACCAGCAAAACCAGATCATAGTCCACACACATTGTACCACCACCAACATCAAAACAAAATAGGATAATCCCTTGTCCTCTGCAATCCATAAGTACAAAATTGAGCAACATGACCTTTTACAAACGTGAAGTTAGGGATTAGGATGTTTTCACTCTATCTAAATAGAAAGAGGGCAGGAAGCCATATCTTCTCTGAATCTCTTCTTTTCTAATCTCTCCTCCCTTTCTTTCTTTTTGGTTTTTTGTTTTTATTTTGTTTTGTTAAGACAGAGTTTCTCTTGTAGTTCTGGCTATCCTGGACTCACTTTGTATATTAGGCTAGTTTCAAACTTAAGACACCCTCTTCCTCTTTGTAGTGCTAGGATTAAAGGCATGTGCCAACAGGCCAGGCTCTTTTTCATTTAAATTTGTGATATTCTTAAATTCCTCTGGTTGAACACAGTGCTTGGAAAAGAGTAATGTTAACAGGGAAATCTATAAGCTACATATTGTGTTGCATTAAATAATGAATACTGAAAATTAAGCCAAGATTGAAGAAAAAATCCATAGCATGTGATAGCAAATATAGTTAAATTTTGTTGTTGTTGTTGTTTTGTTTGTTTTATTTTGTTGTTTTTGTTTGTTTGTTTGTTGCTTTGCTTTGTTTTTTATAGATAGGGTTTCTCTTGTAGCCTTGGTTGATCTGGACTCTCTTTGTAGACCAGGCTGGCCTGGAACTCGCAGAGATCTGCCTAGCTCTGCCTCTCGAGTGCTGTTACCTTTTTAGGACAAGAAAGTAACAAAAGAATATAGTGATTTTAAAATATGGCAAAGAGAAGGACACAAATATAATCAATAATGGGGAGGTGCGACATTGATTAAAGATTTTTGTCACACAAACATGGGAGAGCCCATGATTAATTTTCCAGAATCCATATAAATCTTGATTTAGTTGCACAAGTGTACAGTCCTAGTACTCCCACAGGGACATGAGGAACAGAGATAAAGACAGAATATGTAGAAAGTTTGTGAAGCAGCCAGCTTAACATACATGGTAGCCAAACATAAAACCCTGCCACAAATAGAGTATAGGGAAAAAAACCAACTCTGGCCCCCCCCAATACTCAAATTCTCAAACACTCCACACTCAAATTCTTGAACACATCCCACATACACACACACACAGACACACACACACACACACACACACACACACACATGCATGCAAGTGCACATACAAATAAAATAATGAAAAACAAAATTCCTATAACGTACTGAATAAAATGCCAGCTTACTTATATTTTCATGAACAGGTAGGAAATGAACAGAAGATAGTTTATGATATGTGAAAATTATTGCTAAAATTAGCTACAATATGTGTAAAAATATCTGATCAGGGTAGAGTGTGTCATGGTTGCAAGGGTTGCCTTAATAAGACCTTAGCCCTCAAAAACGGTTTAGGTTTTATTTTCACTCTTTGGACATTTTAATGTAGCTGATTGGAGACAGCGCTTTGCCCTGTATTCACTCACTTATCTCAATGCAACAAAATAAACCTATACAATTTGTGTACCAGATGCCTCACAGTTCTGTTTGATGTGGTTTTATTTTATTTGCTGCGTCTACAAAAGATCTAACACTCTAAGGAATTCTTCCTGAGTACTTTGATTTTGCACAACTTGCTCATCACTATCAACAGATAATTTCCTCACTTCTGAAGTATATGAACATATTTCCATATGATTACTTCAGTTATTAATTTAATACATGAGTAATTGAAAACAGAAAGAGAAATTGATTTTGTATTATCTAATAAATTATAGAATTCAGTAATTATAAATTATTTATGGTGATCCTTCAATAATTATTTTTAATAACTCAAAAGTAAAATAAATCATGCTCAAAATATTAAATAACAATTTCACAAACATAATTTATTTCATGTTTGCTGTATATTTCAATAGACACCATAGTACAAATGCTGTGAAAGTGGGGGATTAAGTTGGCATTCAAGTAAATTTAATGAGTGATGATGAAGGTAGCTCACTCCAGTATCATTACCATATCCTCAGCATAAACTTATAACTGAAAACTTGGTGGAGTACCCACATATGAAAAGTCGTCTGTGTGATCAGATCATCACATGTGTGTATGTGTCATATTGAAGAGGACAGGACAATGATCTCTATGCCAAGAGACTTTCAATGTCTGAAATGGTAAGTAGGAACATTTTGGTGTCTTAAGGTACACAAAACGGCTAAGTGATTCTTGTCTTCTAATACAGTGTTACTAAAAATCACTATTAGACATAATAAAAAAACACATTATATATTTTAATCACGTATGTCAATCTATCTAAATTTGTTGTTTGATGATCTTTGATCAAAGGCATTTTATATTATCATGTAGCATAAAAAAGATGTGATATGGTGTTAATTAGACATATCTCCAACACTCTTTATTATACACTGTTTTTAAGTAAGTATAATTATGGTGACAGATGTCTTAAAGAAAATTTTATTCACTTGATTACGCAAATGATATATTCAAAATTCAACTTAACTTCAAAGGATTTAAAAATCTCAACATATGTCCTTCATTTTAAAACAATATTAGATTTTAGTCCCCATTCATGAATATTCTTTGCAATACAGCAGAATCTTTTCCTAAATAATTGTAGTAAGTTTTAAGTTTATATGTATTTATACAAACTTTTATAAATACATGTTTCAATATATTTTTTAATGCATTGAAGACTCATATATAGTAAGAATTAAATGATTGCAAATCAGGAGACTCCTCTTATTTTCAGTGATTAAAATCCATCAACATACTATCATATATCTTTTAACTCTTCTGGTTAGATTTTTTTATAATTGAAATAGAATTCATATGTAAATGTGTTTGTTACATTTTACTCTTTGTAAAGGTCTTGGGATAATTTATTATAATGAAAGTTCATAGTTTGAGAATTTAGACATCTCTCTGGAATATGTTACTTTTCTTTCAACTCTGTGTTTCATGTTATTCCTCATGCCTATGGAATAAGAACAATAAATGAGTTATATATTTTCTAAACTGACAGATTATTATTTAACAGACAAAAACTTCTCAAATGTCTTGTGATATTTGCTATTGTGATGTATGCTTTGTTCAGAGAAATCCTGCTGGTTTTATGATGAGCTGCAAACAACAGAGAACAAGATTAAACAGGCCTAATGTGACTAACACCTACCAGTCTGCAAGCATAATTTGGTATGTCCCAATCATCTCTTCAAAAGGTACAAAACAAGCACTTATTGGAAAATTATTAATATGCATCTCTCATGGTCACAGACCCATTTCAAAAACTTTTGAGAGAAAGATCTCTCTGTTCCTGAAAAAAAATTGAGAGAGCTTGACAATTTTAATTTAAATATGTTATATCTTATGACCTAATATAAGGAAAAGCACCAAGCAGCAATGTATTTGTTGATTAATAATTACATTATTTACTCCAATTTCATTTCTGGCAAAGAAGTGTGTTTTTACTCATCTTCTTAAAAGCTCATTTTTTTTTCAAGAAAAATTGTGTAAGATGTTCTAATTCTTTTAAATTGGGTCAAACATCCTAAGAATAAAGATAATTAAGAAGCCCTTTTTGTCAATAGATGATCAAAATTTTGTCAGAAGAAATAAATTAGATAAAACTGCAAAGCTGGGCTAACTGACAGGACTTTCTTCATTCATGAGGCAGTTTGACAGTGTTTCTGCCCATTATAGTACTGTCTCGCTCAGAGCAGCTTTTGTTTATTAGACAGGAACAAACACAAAGGAAAAAATTAATATTTCAAATGTATTTAATGTAACTGATTGGAAACCAGTACTTAAGTAAAGCTCTTAGCTGTATTTGTACATTGACAAAACTACAAAATAAAAGAATAACTGATTTTGACAGCCTCAGCTGTGGTTAACAAGCTTTTGGGAGATGAAGGTATCTTTAAAAAAAAAAACCGAAGTATACCTGAGGAGTTTTGAACTAAGAAAGGTGAAATTGAAAATAAATGTATACAATGTTTTCTAGTGATAACCCACTCAATACAATTGTGGAAGCAAGGCAAAGAATTAAAAATCATGTGAGTTACTGCCATTTGTATGTGAGAGCAGAAAACATGTCTTTGAGAATTGCACTAGAGTACAGGCTTATACCAAGTGACAGAAAAGGGGCATGCTGACCTGAAGAAAGTCATTCAAGACAAATAGAATAGCATTAGAGACAAATACTTAGCTTTACCCAAGTTCTAACATGTAAACCATGAGCTCTAATTATTAGAGTTTAGGTACTTACAATCTAATATGCAAGATGACAGAGACTGCCTAATCAAATAAATAATTGGGAAGTGATTTATGTCACAGTTCTATAACATTTCAGACAAAAAAAAAAATGTTTATTTTATCTCCAATCTTTGATAAAACATGTTAGAACTGAGGATGGGGAGGCAAGAAACTATACAGCTTCAAGGTTACAATCAGCTAGGAAAGAGCATTTTTTTAGACGTTCTAGAGGCAACAGGCATTTAATGACAGGAACACATGACAAATCACCTGAGAGTCATCAGAGATGGTTCCACAGTCAAGACATCTGCCCATCAATAGGCATCTTATTTGCGGCTCTGCAAGTCTCTAGAGAGTCAGGCATCTATCTACTCCTGAAGCGTTGAAACTGAGATACTGAGTACTGTTTTTAAATTACTGGGTCTGTGAGGATTTTGTTGTGGATTGAAAGGTAACTCTAATGAGCCTGTGTCAAGGAATGCCTTGAGTGGATGCAGCAGTTGTCAATAAAGCGTTGTTTAGGGCATCAGCTGGGCAGGAGGACAGGAAGTGGAAGGAGGGGCTTCGGAGGGAGGTGGGAGGAGCAGGTAGCTTGACAGTTAACATTTGGAGAGGGAAGCCAAGTTAGGAGGGACACACCAACCCACCCGTAAAACCTTCTACCCAAAAATTGTCTTGCCTACAAGAAGTGCAGTGATGAAGATGGAACAGAGATATCTGGGTCTTAATTCAATATATGTAAGCCTTCAGTGAAAGGAATGTGACTGACTGTGTTATGAGGGTTCTTTTCTGAGAAAGAGAGAAAACAGCAAATCTTTAAGACTGTCTAATTATAACAGATTTCTGGTTCAATAAAAATTCCATTCTTGTTCTGTTAAAATACCTCTTTTGTAACTAATTTTCCAAAGAAAGCAAGGTAGAAGAAAACAAAATTTGAAAACTGACCTCGTGATTGAGTATATTGATGTACATAAACATATTTTAAAACACATGACTATCAAGCTTAATAGATGAGCATGCTGCCCATGATTTGTCATTTGTTCTTGTATTTATTCATCTATTGTCATCCAAATAAATTTTTAGTTATAAAAAAGAGATTAGATACTTAGATCATTTTATCACATTACCTTAAATTAAAATCCTAAAGATTTGGAAATTTGAACACTCAAAACTTCAGATGTAAATACAGTCATCACCTTGCACCAAGGAAACTGCTCTTTTCAACAGATGGAGATCATTAAGAAAATCAGTCCAGTCAAAGCGCAGAGTTGTCCTAGTACCAAACTACATCTGCAACACAGTTTCTCTAACTGAGGCTAAGAGAGCATTGTGCAGGAGGGATCGAAAAGACTGCAAAATGCCATGGGAATGTCTGAAGCAGTACCCATAAAGTCATACCAACACAACTGCCTAAATATGAACTGAACAGGGCAGCAAAAATAAACATTCAAAAGTGGACAAGAGAAAGCCCAGGAGGCCTCCCCTGTACTCAGAGAATGACAGGCAACTAAGAATTGCGGAAAACAGGAGAAGTAGACTTCTACCTTGAAGTGCATACTAGTTGTTTTTCCAGTAGTAAATCATGGACTTGAAAAACATTGGTAGGATTACTGATGTGAGTCTAGTGCTTCTCAATGGAGCCTGGGTTCTCTAGTATTGGAATAGGTTTAGTTGGCAGTGAGAGTCAGGTGTCTGAGTAGAGTGAATGAAAAAGTGATGCTGGAACACAGGTGGAGCACATGACACTTAGGCTGGGAGAGGTACGGGTAGAGTTCGGCTGTGGTCTGTTGCATGTTATGCTCAGGTCACAGGATAAGTGTTGTTTCTGGTAGTAGTTATCTGGGGTCTGCTTGAAAGAGGTGGCATAAAAGGCTGTGATATGTCCCTGCCTACAGGACGATTCAAACAGGGTTTCCTGAAAGTGGGATTGGGGATTGAAAGTGGGGGACAGAAACACCAGAGAAAAATTTAGTCAAATCTGGAGATTTCTGATCAAGACTCGACTTTATATAGCAAGGTGACCAGAAGTTTTATTGTAATCTCACTTCTCCTAGCCCCCAGCAAGAATACAATCCTCTGAATTGCTCCCTGTAAGAACTTCCTTAATCCTCTGGGTAGTTCCCACTAAGAACTTCCCTATTTCTCTGAATAGTTCCCTGTAAGATAGCCTGAACACAAGACCTCTTTCAGAAAATGTCAACAACTCGAAGGTCACAGCCTACAGCCTGAGCACAGGATTTCTAACAAAGCTGAATTTAGCATGGCTCCACACATCTAGATAAAAGATTGAATACAAATTAATTTTTATGTTTTCTTCATCAAGAATTTTATATTCTAGGTTATAGTTAGGTATTATTGAGAATCTTGCTTTGTCTCATAGAATTTGAAAACTTTGTATTTTTCCTAACATAAATGACTACATAATTATATATCTGTACTTTAAAGGAACTAAATACACAACATAAAATTTAAACAGAAAAAAGTTCTAATGAATTCTCTCATGGCAGGTGAGTTTTTTTTAAATGCAGAATGCCTTAAACCAGAGGTGTCATTTAATCACTCATGTATCTTGTTTAATAGCAAGCAGAAATGGAAAAGAAATTATACACTCAGTGGGAATCCAGAAACCAAAGTATTTATCACAATGAATTATAATGGACTGAAATTCTACTGACATCAGCCACCCAAAGAAGAATGTACCTATTTGTCACCTATCACTCCAATTGTATAAAGCTATGATTAGCCACTGTGAATGATCCCCACAAAAGGATGTGATGAAGAATACCAGGACTCACAGGAAAACTCTGAAGCTGGCCTACGTGTTTAGCCTGAGATGGTCAGGCTTAAAGATGAACATAGAAAAAAATACTGAAAATACAAAGTAGTGCTGCCTCTCCAGTGACTTTAAGGCAATTTCCAATATTTGAAATAAGTGTCTTCCTATCTGAGCCTATTCAAGACAAGTCATTTTGCTGCCATTCTAATAGGGACCCAGCAGGAACCCTCTCTCCTCAAGTGTGATTACAAAGCTTCCTACAGAGGGAAAAAAACTAATATTTCCATTTCATTTCTTTTGATTCTAATTTCAAATATGTCATGGAAACACTCACAATAATATTTACAAAGGAGAGAAGATTTTATTTTTAGTGGTTGAAAATATAAAGGTTTTCATCAATAACAGAAATAAAAAATGCTGTTGAAATTGTATTATAAATGTAGTAAATAATATATTACACTCTGGTATTTTTATTTTAAACAATTCATTCTTTAAAGCTGATTACTTTTCAGTAAAATTATTTTGACACATACAGGTAGAATGAGTATTTGATATTTACATAATGTGTTGTCAGAAAATCAAATACTACAAATTTGTACTTAATTATTCTATAACAGAGGAAGAATAGTTAATGACATCTCACTGTAAAAGAAATAAGAATTTTCAATAAAAGAAATGACAGATTTTTTTTTTTATTTCTGCACTGATGGAGTACATGTATTTCAACAGCTGGTACTTATACTATGATGTTCAACATTTTAGTTTCTTCATCAATGTTACTTAATTCATTCTAGAAAAAATAAACCAATTAAAAATAATGTACCTACTATATATTGGGAAATTTTGCAGGACCTAATACTATAGTGTTCTGCTTTAAGGTATATAATTATGAAAAGCATATCATAGATAATGTCAATCCTCTAGAACCAGGAATCTTTGAGTCATTAGTTACCTCATAACTTCTTTCTCCAGATCCATAATAATCACCTAATCACAAGTCACTTGTTCTGACATGCAATTCCTTCTATAATTATTGATGGTGTACTAAAAATGGTACCATGCTCTTCTAAACTTTCTTCCTTTAGTCCATAATACTTCTTAGTTCTTTACTGAAACACATTTTATGAGTTGCCATATAACAGATGTATTTTTTATATCTCTGTGTTTTACTGCAAAACATAAACCTATCAGGAAATGGTATTTAGCATTTCTCACTGACCCTTCAATATTTAAGGACATAAAGAAGACCCTGAAGGGTCACAGCAGTCAAGGAAGCAAATCCCAAAACCTAAGTTCAGAGTTTAATTTCTTTTTTTTTTCCTTTTAAAGTATTTTTTATTTTTTTATTTAATTAATTTATTCTTGTTACATCTCAATGGTTATCCCATCCCTTGTATCCTCCCATTCTTCCCTCCCTCCCATTTTCCCCTTATTCCCATCCCCTATGACTGTTCCTGAGGGGGATTACCTCCCCCTGTATATGCTCATAGGGTATCAAGTCTCTTCTCGGTGACCTGCTGTCCTTCCTCTAAGTGCAACCAGGTATCCCCCTCCAGGGGACATGGTCAAATGTGAGGCACCAGACTACGTGAGAAAGTCATCTCCCACTCTCCACTCAAGTGTGGAGACTGTTCTGACCATTGGCTAGATCTGGTCAGGGTTTAAAGTTTACTACCTGTATTGTCCTTGGCTGGTGCCTTAGTTTGAGCGGGACCCCTGGGCAAAAATTTGCCTATCATAATGTTCTACTTGTAGATTTCTAGGACCCACTGAATCCTTCTACATTGCTATTCTCCCATGGTTCTCTCATCTAGATTCCCAATAGGGTGTCCTCCCCTCTGTCCCAGTTTCCTGGTAAGTGAAGGCTTTCGTGGGACATGCCCATTGGGCTAGTATGCAGATATAAGTGAGTATATTCCATTTGAGTCTTTCTGCTTCTGGTTTAACTCACTCATTATGATCATTTCTAACTCAATCCATTTATCCACTAATTTCGGGAATTCCTTGTTTTTAATAGCTGAGTAGTATTCCATAGTGTATATGTACCACAGTTTCTTTGCTCAACCTCCTTAGTCATCAGGAAATGCAAATCAAAACAACTCTGAGATTCCATCTTACACCCATCAGAATGGCTAAGATCAAAAATTCAAGCGACACCACATGCTGGCGAGGATGTGGGGAGAGAGGAACACTCCTTCATTGCTGGTGGGAATGCAAACTAGTACAGCCACTTTGGAAATCTATCTGGTACTATCTCAGAAAACTGGGATTAGGGCTTCCTCAAGACCCAGCTATTCCACTCCTTGGAATATACCCAGAAGATGCTCCAGCACACAGCAAGAAAATTTGCTCAACCATGTTCTTAGCAGCATTATTCATAATAGCCAGATCATGGAAACAGCCTAAATGTCCCTCAGTAGAAGAATGGATAAAGAAACTGTGGTACATATACACTATGGAATACTACTCAGCTATTAAAAACAATGAATACACTACAGAGTTTAATTTCTTGAGTTCTTTACATGTATTAGATATTCGTCCTTTGTCAGAAGTAGATTTGTTTTCAAATAGATCATGTAGGTTGTGCTACTTAAGAGATATTTTTAACTAAAACCTAATTAAGGTACATGGTATCCAACTACTGATTATTTTGGATCCACTTTTTTAAAAAATTTTTTTATTAATTTATTCTTGTTACATCTCAATGGTTATCCCATCCCTTGTATCCTCCCATTCTTCCCTTCCTCCCATTTTCCCCTTATTCCTCTCCCCTATGACTGTTCCTGAGGCTGATTTCCTCCTCCTGTATATGCTCATAGGGTGTCAAGTCTCTTCTTGGTAACCTACTATGCTTCTTCTGAGTGCCACCAGGTCTCCCCCTCCAGGGGACATGGTCAAATATGAGGCACCAGAGTTCATGTGAAAGTCATACCCCACTCTCCACTCAAGTGTGGAGAATGTTCTGTCCATTGGCTAGATCTGGGTAGGAGTTTAAAGTTTACCACCTGTATTGTCCTATGGTCACTTGATTTTTGACAAAGAAGCCAAATCCATCCAATGGAAAAATGATAGCATCTTCAACAAATGGTGTTGGTCTAACTGGAGGTCTATGTGTAAAAAAATGCAACTGGACCTATATTTGTCACCTTGCACAAAACTCAAATCCAAGTGGATTAAAGACCTCAACATAAAACCAGAGACACTAAGTCACTTAGAAGAAAAAGTGGGGAAGAGCCTGGAGCATATTGGCACAGGAGACAACTTCCTTAACAGAACACCAACAGCCCGGGCCTTAATGTCGACAATTAATAAATGGGACCTCATGAGGCTGAGAAGCTTCTGTAAGGCTGGAGACACTGTCAAGAGAACAAAGCAACAGCCTACAGACTGGGAAAAGATCTTCACCAACCCTGCATCTGACAAAGGTCTACTATTCAAAATTATAAAGAACTCAAGAAATTAAACGCCACCAAACCAAAGAACCCAATTGAGAAATGGGGCTTGGAAGTAAACAGAGAATTCTCAATAGAGGAATATCAAATGGCTGAGAAACACTTAAAGAAATGCTCAACCTCCTTAGTCATCAGGGAAATGCAAATCAAAACAACTCTGAGATTCCATCTTACACCCTTCAGCAAGGCTGGATCCACTTTTTATTTTCAGAAATTTCCAGTCTTCAACACCTTTCCTTTATGGACAGCTCCATGTAACTGTTCAATGATCATCTCAAGAATGGAATGTATAGTTTAATGTTTATCTTTTCATAGTTTAAAAATGGCTCTTAATGACTGATTTACTCTCACATAAGGTTCATGTTTTATAGCCTGAATTATATGATTCTTTATGTATACCATCGCATACAGCACTTGAAAGGCAAGGCTTCTCTAAAGCATATCTTTTACTCTTTTTACACCTTTTTCCTCAATAAGCCCTACAGCAAACCTCACATGGCCATACAGTCTTTAAGCTTCAGCTCCAAGATCAGCTTTCTATCTCTGTTTAGCTTTTGTATAAGCTATATATCTGCTATCATATTAGATTTACTTTTTCTCCTCCTCCAAAAAGTATCAACTTAAATGTATAAATTCTATTTTCTTTTGTCACCCAATGCTTCTCAAATTAGTGATGCCTAGCAAAATTTCATTAAAGGAATAAATGGAAAATTTTATTCAGGTTTATTAAGAACTTTCAGACAACGGTGAGGGGAGAGTCACACATTTCAGCTTTATACTTTCTGTGCCTAGAGGGAATGAGAACTGAAAGCAGAAAATTTTCTGAACATCAAGAGCAAATATGTACCTTGGCTAGCTTCTATGTGATAGCCTGTTTTTGTTTCAGATCTCATCACACATGAACACCAAAAGTTGTTGGTATATAACTGCTACATGTGACACTTTGTAGTTGTTTCCCACATGGTGAATAAATCTTCCCTCGGTGATGTTAACACAGTGATGTTCTAACAGTATACATATTTCATATAGAATGTCCATGGCAAGAGGTTTCTTGTTTTATGATGCAAGATTATATAGAATATAATGTCTTGAAATTTGAAATACTAACAGTCTATAAGTATCTAACAATTTGTCATAATGATTTTTATTTGACTCTATTCAAAATAGTACAGAAGTTTACATATTTCTATAACAATATCATTTTTAGAAGTCCTTTTTTGACTGGATGCTCTCATTTTTCTTAATCTTCTTATCTAAAATATCACTTTAAAATTTTACATCAAAGAGTCATTTAGCCCAAAATTAATAAAGAATTAAAATGTTTTCTTGACCTGAGGTTTCCTTGAAACAATTGTAAATTGCCTGCCAGCAGCACTGAACATGAATGTTGGTTAACTCTTTCTCTGTTCTGTTTCTTTTGTCTCTGTATATTCATAGGTTTGTTTCTGTATTTGATTCGTTTTACTTTATAGTGATTAAAGATGTGAGAAATTATTTAAGACACTATATTATTTGCTGTGATTAAACATTATAACCATACCTTTCCTTACATGTAGCTACATGAATATATGTAATCACACACAACACATACATGCACACACACACATATACATAAATATAAAATGCTAGGTCTGTATAATATTACCTGTATGTATGATTTCAGGGTTGACAATTTTGTATTGCTTAATCAATTGGTATGTTCTTCACAAGGTCCTTTTTTAGTTAGTTTGTTTGTGTGTATATGTGTGTGTGTGTGTCTGTGTGTGTGTGTGTCTGCGTGTATTTGTGTACACATATATAAGAATAATAAACAGTGTCTTTTACTGAAATTGAAACTTAACAATTCAGGTAGACTGTCTAGTCACCCAGTCTCAGGGTCCTCCTGTGTCTGCTTTGTTATCACTGACATTACAGATGTGTGTCAAGAGATTCTTTAATATGGATATAGGCAGTTTAACTCAGCTCTTCAAGTAATATTCCATAGACTGTATAGATGTCATTTATGTATTTAGGAATAGATATGACCCAAATACATCATATACGATGTTTGTAAGAGAAAATAATTGAAAGGGATGCTATAAATGTGAAAATAGCTAGGAGAGATTCATGGGAGTGATCGGAAGAAAGAAAGCAAAAGATATAATCATAATTTCCAAAAAGGAAGTAGTTAAAATACTCTATCCTCCAAAGAGTTTAGTTCTAACATCAAGCTTATTTGGTTAGGGGATAAAGGATTTAAGTTAACAGATATGAGATATGATAGATATTGAATTTCATTCAGAAATGTAGACCCAACAAGATAGGAAAGATATTTACTTCAAGTTTGACAAATACAAATAGTCAAATCACTATGAATGTAACATTTATATAACACATGATTGGCTCATTGTTCTCCCAGCTCTCTACAGTTTGTTTTATTCATGTGTAATAAATAAATATGTATGTTAAAAATAAATAAATAAAAATTATTTAAAAAACCCTCTATCCTCATATTTGTGTGACAAGCATTCTGTTAATTTAGCCATCTTCCCTGCCCTATTTGGCTTCTTTAACTGGATGATGACCCTCAAATTTACATCGCTCAATCTGGTTTTCTTCCTCAGGATAACCACATGGGGTAAGTGCAGAGCCAGAGGATTCATATTTTCCTCAGGATTTAGAAATATCTTACAGAATTCAGAAAGTGAATATAGACCCCCCTTACTTTTAGCATGTTGCATTAATGTCAAATCTGGCTCCTTGGAAAGTCAGTTTTCTCTCTTCTTCTGTTCAGCTGAGCATTGAGTGATATATAATGTCTATTCCTTAGTCAATATTATTCACTGATTAGAATTAAACTCAGAAATAATAAACAGTGAATTGCACATCAATAAGTTAAAAATCTAGGTAATGTTGGCTTTCATATTCTCACCAGTGTATATGCTATAGATTTATTTAGAAAATTGTTGACCACTCCAAAATAGAAATAGAGTAAAATAAGCACTGCACATAGGTGTAAAATTCTTTCACTGAGGCTGAGCACTCCTTCATAATTACTGCTGAGGCTCTGGTATAATCTTTATTGTCATCCATTCTGTTTGCAGGGATCTAATTTACAGGGAGTCCTCCAGGTAATCTAGCAATTAATCAAAAGTCACAGTATGCTCCATTAAATCAATGGTAGATTTTAAATCATATATGAGATGCTATATTTTATTAGAAATGAATTATGGATAATCACAGGTTATTGAGAATTGTGTGCATCTCCTGAAGTCATATGTTTTTAACCATAAAAATGTTTATGATTAAAGTTTTTTGTGCTAGTTTACCAGGAAGCATCCCCTTTTAAGTTACTCAGAAGAACTTCACTTCTCTTAGAAGCTTCTTTGCAAACATACATATACAGTAATATATTTTCACGTTATTATACTCTATTATGTTTGTTTGCAATATACATTTGCACAATTTACATATGAGTATATTAAATATTGATGCAGTCACTCTGGTTTATTATGCTCCAATTTTGATAATACAAATAGTACTTAATATAAAATAATACTTTCATTGGATATTTAGCATCATGTATGCACTAGTGCAAAAATCCAATTGCACTGTTTACTGCCATGTTGCAAATGTAATTAAGTTACATCTATCATCTTGAGCCAATGCAGTAAAAATTTCAGGTACAAGTAGGAAGAAATTATTCTTAGAAAAGTACAATTAAGATTCAGGAAAATTAAAGCAAACTATTTTCCAAATCAGTCATAGGGGAAGGGAGTAAGGGGAAAATGGGAGGGAGGGAGGAATGGGAGGATACCAGGGAGGGGAAAACCATTGAGATGTAATATGAATAAATTAATAAAATAAAAATTTTTAAAATAAAAATAAATAAAAAATGAAAAAAAAAACAAATCTAAATTCAAATGTTCATATGTGTAAACATATATTTGTATACATATATATATACGTTTTATCTATTTTAAACTTTTAAATTATAATCATATGCTATTAGTATTACATCTATGTTTATAACATGAACAGGATATGCAAAGTTCAACTCTTTAATTTTATTGTTAAACAACAGAGCCATAAATAATAACTTTTGACACCAGTAATTGTGTAAGAAATATGCCTAATTATAGAGATCCATTGAAAACAAAAATTTATTCTTTAGAACTCAGTTAATTTGATTAATTACTATCAAAAACACTTTTATTAAAGAAAACATAAATGGAAAGCAGCAAAAAGGAAATTGAATTTTAATTTAGTTTGCAATCTTAAAAGTATTATCATATCATATAGTTCATGCTGAATGGAAAAATTATTATAAGCACCTGTCTTTTGAATCTAAGCAATCAACTTGACAAGGAACAATATAGTAAATAGCAAATCAAAAGTGAAAATCCTGGCTTCAAATGTGGCAAACAAGCCACAGGACAAAATGTCCTCATTTCTGCCACAGACAGAATTCTGCCTAAAAACGGGCAGGCTTAGATGCAGACATAGTTGATGGCTGAACTCTGCAAATACAGGGTAAGCAAGTCCTCAATAGTTCCTGCTTTGAGAATATGTCTGGCAGAGATATTGGGGTAGAAGGCCAAAGATGATGCTCCAACGTTATAACGAGTGTTGGGTGGCTGTTCAGGCAGTAAACTGTCTCACTCATTTTTTTTTTTTCATTTTGGAAGCTGCTAACTTACACTACTGGTTCACTCAAGCATTTAAGATTTATTCCTTCTCCAGTCTCTGAGGAGGCTGAAGATCAGATAGATTAGTTTTACAATTAAGTTTAGTTGGTTATGGCGTAAGATCTTTTTAGATCAAGATAAAGGATTTAAGTCAATAGAGATGAGATATGATAGATATTGAACTTCATTCAGAAATTTAGGCCCAACAAAATAGAAAATATGTTTACTTAAAGTTTGACAAATACAAATAGCTATGAATGTAACATTTATATAACTCCTGATTGTATCATGGTTCTTCCTGCTGTATGTAGTTTACTTTATTCATGTGTAATAAAATAAATCCTAATAGTCTCTAGTAATCAGAAAACTAAATAATATCACAATTTGTTTTGTTATGACAGTTATGCATATACCACATTAAAACTTAAAAACATAATGCAATGCAATCTTTCTTTTTATTAAACACGTTTAGGTTTATTTAAGGAATAGATCTAAGTCTTAAGAGTTTAAGAATACTTAAATCTCTGAAACAAAATATGTGTTTCTTTAAGACAATTTGTCAAAAGCTTAGTAATGATGTACACAAAAATTACAGGTGTAGAAATTATCCTTTAGGACAGCTTACATTATGAAACTAGCTTTTCATTTTTTAATGGAGCTATCAAATTCTTTCTGGTATCACCCAATCAGATGCTGCTCCACAGGGAAAGAAAACACAGTAGATGAGCAACTTATTTACAGAGCATGTATGTTTTAAGTTGATTTAAATTGGAATTTACATATAAGATAGGCAAATATTTCATTAGTTTGAAAAAATATAAATTTGTTCAAACATAAAATAAATGAACCATTCCCAAGGTCTACAAAAATGTAAACTATAATTTACATACATATATTAGAGTGCATATGCTTGTGTATCTCAGTCTTTTAATAAAATATTATTCTTTTCCAAAAACACTAAGGAATATGACATTGTATTATCTCCTATTGTGTCATAATATTATTATATCACAGAGCATAAATCTATGAAAGTAAGAAATTGAGCATATTGTAATAAGCACACAACTAATAAATGAGTTACTAGGTGTCTTTATTTAATATTATGAATTAATACATATGAAATAAAATTATATTTTCTAAAAGACAATTATATTTAATAAACGAAAGAAATATTAAGATATTTTGATAATATGGTAGTTACAGTCATTATAGCTCTTAAAATATAAGGCACAAAGAAACTAAAGCTTAGACCAAATTGTTGAAGAAGTCTTAGCCTAACTCCGTGGACCAAGAATGATATTTGATATAGGTATAAAAATTACATATAAAAGAGGAAAGAAGACAGATAGAAAAGTAGAACAAAATTGGAACACTAACTATTCTAACTTTGTTAGTGGATGCTACATTCTACTATATGGGTAAAAAACACTTATAAGTGAGTATATGCCATGGGTTTCATTCTGGGTCTGGGTTAGCTCACACAGGATGATCTTTTCTACCCATACATTTGTCTGCAAATTTTAAGATGTCCTTGTTTTTAATAGCTGAATAGTATTCCATTGTGTAAATATACCACAGTTTCTTTATCCATTCTTTAGCTAAGGGACCCTAGGTTGTTTCCAGATGCTGGGTGTTATTTTAAAAAGCTGCTATGCACATAGTTGAGCATATGTCCTTGTTGTATGGTGGAACATCTTTTGAGTGTATGTCGAGGAGTTGTAAAGCTGGTTCTTGGTGTAGAGCTATTTCCAATTTTCTAAAAGAAAAAAAAATATCAGATTGATTTCCAAAGTGTTGTATAAGTTTGTACTCCTATCAACAGAGGAGGGAGGATGGGAGAAGGCAGGTTGGACTGGTAGTAGAGAAATACTATAAAGATAGATGTCATATTTCTTAATGTATCTATTAATATCATAATTAATCAATAAAAGGAGATATTGGAAATTAGTTATCCAACTAAAAATTTCCTGCCCTTAAATCAGATACAAAAAATGTAACAATATGCAGACTGAACATAGATGGATAGATAGATAGATAGATCATGTGTGTGTATGCAACAACAATTAGAGTAATAATAGGTCATGCACTTGACAGAAAGCAAGGGGGATATGCATGGGAAGGCTGCAAAGAAGAAAAAAGGAGGAAAATGTGTAATTATATTCTCCTTTAATTTTATTATAATTGATTCACATTATATCCTGATTTTTATCCCCTCACTCTTATCTTCCCATTCCCACACTCCCTCTCTCTTCTGTCCTATTTCCTACCGTTTGGCGTCAGACAGGAAGGGACTACCTACCCCATATTCTGGCAGTATGATTTGTTTTTACATTTTGAAAGAATTCAACTCTATAAAGTCATAGAATTGGCCACATTTTTAATGGTGGTTATAGCATATGAAACTGTTAACAGTTGCCACATCTGTATAGGGTGCATAATAAACTAAAAGCTTATTAAAAGCAATGAAAATGTGGCTATATTATTAGCATAAATTTACTCCTGTAGAATTTTGTTAGTAAAGCTTTTCTTGTAGGACATTATACTTGTTATTATAGAATATTCCATTGGATTCAAGAGGATAACTGAATTTTAAAAAACATACACAATTGATCATAGCATTCTACCTGATTCCATCAGGGGATTGTGATCAACATGTGAGGGAGAGAGTCCATGTTAGAAGTAGTCCTTACTCACCATATTATGAGACCCACAAGGAGACTGTGTAGCTTATCTAATACATCTGAGTAGAGGGTCTATGTCATTACCATGCATGGTCCTTGCTTGGTTCATCGGTCTCTGCTGCACCCCAGTCCTCTACCTGGATTTGTTAGCGCCATTGGTCTCCTCTATTACTCAAACCTTCCATAAAACTCCTTGTGTTCCACCCCGGAGATTGGTTGTGAGTTTCAGCATCTGCTTGCATCTCCTTCTGGGTGGAGTATTTCAGAGGACTTCTATAGTAGAGGAAATAAAATAGGCACCTGAAAGAGATCAATCTGGCACTTTCTCAGAAAAGTGAGGATGGACCTACCTTAAGATTTCCAAAGTGAATCTATCTGGCGCTATATAAGAAAACTGGGAATAGGGCTTCATCAAGACCTAGCTATTCCACTCCTGGGAACATACCCAGAATATACTCCAGCACACAACAAGAACATTTGTTCAACTATGTTCATAGCAGCCTTATTCATAATAGCCAGAACATGGAAACAGCCTAAGTGTCCCTCAGTAGAACAATGGATAAAGAAACTATGGTAAATATACACTATGGAATACTACTCAGCTATTAAAAACAAGAAATTCCTGAAATTTGTGGACAAATGGATTGAACTAGAAATGATCGTAATGAGTGAGTTAACCAAGAAGCTGAAAGACTCAAATGGTATATACTCACTTATATCTGGACACTAGCCGAAGGGGAATGTCCCATGAATGTCTTCACTTACCAAGAAAATGGGACAGAGGGGAGGACATCCTATTGGGACTTTAGGTGAGAGAAGCAAGGGAGAATAGCAAAGTAGAAGGATCCAGAGGTGCCTAGAAACCTACAAGAAGAAAATTATGATGGGCAGATCTGGGCACAAGGGGTCCTGCTTAAACTATGGCACCAGCCAAGGACAATACATGCAGTAAACTTTGAACCCCTACCCAGATCTACCCAATGGACAGGACATTCTCCACAATTGAGTGGAGAGTGGGGTCTGACTTTCACACGAACCCTGGTGCCCCATATTTGACCATGTCTCCTGGATGGGGAGGCCTGGTGGCACTCAGAGGAAGGACAGCAGGCTACCAAGAAGAGACTTGATACCCTAAAAGCATATAAAGGGGGAGGAAGTCCCCATCAGTCACAGTCATAGGGGAGTAAGGACAAAATGGGAGGGAGGAATGGGAGGATACAAGGGATGGGCTAACAGTTGAGATGTAATATGAATAAATTAATAAAATATATTATAAATAAATTAATTAATTTAATAAATTTTCCAAAGTGGTTGTACAAGTTTTCATTCCCACCGGCAAAGGAGGTTTATTTTGTATCTGCTTTTGAGTTATAATTAAGAATCTTCCCTTGCTTCTTTGGATCTGTTGATTGTAGGATAGTTATCTTGTAATTGGCACTTATAAGTGAGTACATAACAGGGATGACTTGCTGGGTCTCAGTTTCCTCACTCAGAATGATATTTTCTAGTTTCTTCCATTTGTCTGTAAATTGCATAATGTGTTCGTTTCTAATAGCTGAGTATTATTCCGATGTGTGAATGTACCACTTTTTTTTTTTTATATCTGTACTTTGATTTAGGGACATCTAGATCATTTCCAGTTTCTTGCTATTTCGAATGAAGCGGCTATGAACAGATTTGAGCAAGTATCCTTGTGATATAGCAGAGCAACTTTTGGGTATAATCCAGGCATGGTAAAGCTATGTATTGAGTGGGAGCCTAAAGAATAGGAAAAGACTTTCACCTACCCTACATCTGAGAGAAAGCTAATCTCCAAAATAAATAAAGAACTCAAAAAATTAAACACCAAATAACCCAAACAATCCAATTAAAATGGAGTTCAGAGCTTAATAGAGAATTCTTAATAGAGAAATATCTAATGGCTGAGAAGCACTTAAAGAAAATTTTGTTTTGAAATTATCTGTATTATTAGTATTATCAGTATGCCAGGCTAGCAATCTATTAAGACACAGACATTTGTTGTGTTTTAAAATAACCTGAGGCAGGGCAGACATTAATCCTCTAACCTACTTTCATATGTGATACCTGCCCCAAACCCACGCCATCTTTTTCTAATAACTCTTATCAAGTTACCTCCCATTCATAATCCCAAATGCTTGTTAATGTTCTTCATCTGGGCCAGATTCTATATCTACGCCATCCATGTGCTTCTCCTCCATCTAACCGGTGGCAGCCTTCCTCTCTTCCCCTCAGGGTCTCTTTGCTTCTCCTCATGACAGTCTTTCTCCTTTTTCCCAGGATATTCTCTCTCTCTCTCTCTCTCTCTCTCTCTCTCTCTCTCTCTCTCTCTCTCTCTCTCTCTCTCTCTCTCTCTTGCATTTAAATAGCTTCTTTTAACTGTCTGTACTCATAAAGTTGGGCATATCCTATTTCTGACTCATTTTCTGAAATCATTCTCTGATTTGTCATTTTGTCTGCTTCACCATTAGACATCATTTTGAGGGTATTAAAGGTGTGTGCTAAAGGCTGCTCTGTATTTCAGCCAAGGGGATTAAAGGACTGTCCTGTCTATATTCCAGCTATAGGAATTAAAATGTGCATTGCAGCCAGATCAAACATGCATATGTCTTTCAATGTGATCCTTTGCCAAAGCAGCCACATTGCCGGATCAAAATTCCTCTACACATATCTGTGTGTAAAGTTAAGAATATTTTAGCGCTAACAGAAAAAAATTAATGATAATAATATTAATAATAACAACCTGTGAAGAGAATATAGGTTTAAAGTTTTAAACATCTTAGAGTCATGTTTTTTAGTCTGTTATTTCATGCTACACATAATACTTTCATGGAAAAGACTTTCGAATTCCATTTCTCTATGCTTTCCTTACATCCAGGCAACATTTCAGCAAATGATTGGATAAAATAGGACAATTACAGAGTAGTTAACATCTAGTCTCTTTTCTCTGGGACTATAAAATTCACTTTATATACTCATATGCAATGCAAGTCTAAAATATAAATTGAAAAAAAGAAACTAATATGAAAAATGATGACTTATTTACAGAATACCAATACAGAATACTTAGTAACAGAATACCAATTGATAAATAAATAAGGACAGAAAATACTTCAAGCAAGGATAGCAAAAGGCTCTGAGAAATTTGGTGAACTGTGAACTCTAAATCAATATTAGATGTATTAATATATTTTGTTTTCAAGTTTTATTCTAGAAGCTAATTTGTAAAACTAAGAAAGACTTAGTATTCTCTAACAGACATTTCAGGATTTTATTTAAAACGTATAACTATATATTGGCTTTTGACAAATTATTTACATTTATCAGAAAGATGGATTCAATAATTCATCCCCTGAAAATAAAATCCTGAATTATCAAACATATGGACATTTTCGGCATTAAAAACAATAGAAAAATAATCAGTTTACCTGCATGAGGCTTACAAGCTAAACCTACATAAGTTCAGTGTTCCTGTTATAGATTTACTGTTCAGGACAACAGTTTGGTGGTGTACAAAGCATGCTCAGGAAGATGGAAATGAAGGTAGAGAGAAACAGTCTTTCCAGAACAAATTGTACAGCACTTTTGGCCTACAGAAACTAAATAGAGGTATCTGATTTCAGCTTAATTAAAGGCTCCTAAGGTGGATCTGAGCCAGGAGATTAAAGTCACATGTGTATGACTTCAGAGAATAGAAAAGGAACTGAACTACACACACACACACACACACACACACACACACACACACACACACCACTACCACATAAAGAAAACACTTACTGTGGAAGTGCTCCATATATATGTGAGTGTGTGTGTGTGTGTGTGTGTGTGTGTGTGTGCGTGTGTATGTGTGTGTGTGCGTACTAATTGGAATGAACCTCTGCCTCTTTTTTAAAATTTATTTATTTATTAATTTATTCATATTACATCTCATTTGTTATCCCATCCTCTCTATCCTCCCATTCCTCCCTCCTTCTCAATTTCACCCTATTCCCCTCCCCTATCACTGTGACTGAGGCGGACCTCCTCCCCCATGTATGATCATAGGGTATAAAATATCTTCTTGGTAGCCTGCTGTCCTTCTCCTGAGTTCCACTGGACCTCCCCATCAAGGGGACGTGGTCCAATATGGGGCACAAGAGTTCATGTGTAAGTCAGTCCCCACTCTTCACCTCATCTGTAGAGAATGACCTGTCCCTGGCTAGATCTGGGTAGACGTTCAATGTTTACTGCATGTATTGTCCTTGGCTGGTGCCATAGTTTGTGCAGAACCCCTGAACCCGGATCTGCCCATTATAATGTTCTACGTGTAGGTTTCTAGGACCCTCTGGATCCTTCTATTTCCCCATTCTCCCACACTTCTCTCACCCAGAGTCCCAAAAGGATGTCCTCACATCTATCCCATGTTCCTGGTAGGTGAAGACTTTCATGGGACATGTCCCTTGGGCTAGTGTCTAGTTATAATTGAGTATATACCATTTGAGTCTTTTTGCTTCTAGAACCTCTGCCACTTTTTAAAATTTTATTAATATATTCATATTACATCTCAATGGTTATCCCATCCCTTGTATCCTCCCATTCCTCCCTCCCTCCCAGTTTCCTCTTACTCCCTTCCCCTATGACTGTGACTGAAGGGGAATCCTTCCCCATGTATATGCTCATAGGGTATCAAGTCTCTTCTTGGTAGCTTGCTATCCTTCCTCTGAGTGCCACCAGGCCTCAACATTCAGGGGACTTGGTCAAATATGAAGCACCAGAGTTCATGTGAAAGTCAGACCCCACTCTCCACTCAACTGTGGAGAATGTTCTGTCCATTGGCTAGATCTGGGTGGGGGTTTGAAGTTTACGGCCTGTATTGTCCTTGGCTGGTGCCATAGTTTGAGCAGGACCCCAGAGCCCAGATCTGCCCATCATAATGTTCTTCTTGTAGGTTTCTAGGATCTTCTGGATCCTTCTACTTTGCTATTCTCCCATGCTTCTCTCATCTAGAGTCCCAATAGGATGTCCTCCCCTCTGTCCCAGTTTCCTGCTAAGTGGAAGCTTTCATGAAACATGCCCCTTGGGCTAGTATGCAGATATAAGTGAGTATATACCATTTGAGTCTTTCTGCTTCTGGGTTAACTCACTCATTATAATCATTTCTAGTTCAATTCATTTATCCACAAATTTCAGGAATTCATTGTTTTTAATAGCTGAGTAGTATTCCATAGTGTAAATGTACCACAGTTTCTTTATCCATTCTTCTACTGAGGGACACTTAGGCTGTTTTCATGTTCTGGCTATTATGAATAAGGCTGCTATGAACATGATTGAGCAAATTTTCTTGTTGTGTGTGGGAGCTGCCTCTTAAACTGTGCTGTTTGCTTCTGAATCACTTTCCAAAAAAAAATTATCTAATTTCATTTATTCTCAAAGTATTCTTACACTTTTTACATACAGTATTTGTTTGGTCATTAAGAAGTCCTCCTATTTATAACTTTTTAATATTTTCATTAATTTCTGCTGTTCATAATATTATGTCTCTTTAGTTTGCTTTTAAATGTTTTTATGTAAAAATGAATTATGTATTTTTATTTTTTTAACATTTTATTAATTTATTCATATTACATCTCAATTGTTATCCCATCACTTGTATCCTCCTATTCCTAGCTCCCTCCTGCTTTCTCCATACTCTCCTCTCCTTTGTCTGTGACTGAGGGGGACCTCCTCCATGCTATATATTCATGGTAAAACTGGATAGTTTGTGATATTTTCTTTCTTTTTTTATATATGTATTGTTGAGAGCTGTATACATGTATACAATAGAATGTCATATTCCCACACTACTTCTTTCTCCTGATATCCATGATTCCCCCTCAATATGCCCCCTTTCACTTTCATGTTAACTTTTTCTCTTTTTACTTTTTAATAACATACTAAATTTAGTGTTACCCATGTGTGCATGGGTGTAAGATCAGACAGAGGAGCAGAAGTCAGATGCATGTGGCACTCTCACCAAGATAGGATTACTCTTCCTCCTTCAGCAGTTAACAAATGCCAACAGCTCTGAGGCTAGGGACAAGACCTCTTCAGGCTCTCCCTCTTCATGCTGGACTTTGCTTGGTCTTGAGTAGGTCTTCTTCTGGTAGGCATTATCTACTGAGTTCATGAAGGCAATGCCATGCTATGTAAAGGAAGCAGCACTTCTAAGCCCCACTCTTCATTCTTTTGCTCTCACATTTTTCCCTCCTCTTTTGGAATTTTCCTTACAGCTTAGGACAGTGTTTTGATAATATATCCTATTAGAGCTGATAAATCACATTCACTTTTGACCAGCTAACGAGTCTCTTTATGGACTACTGCCAACAGCAAAAAGCTCCTTTGACCTAGGTTGAGAGCAGCACCAATGTGTGGGTGTAAAATATAAATATTTAGAAAGCAGTTTGACAGCAGACAATTTTGCAAAATTCAGATGTATCATAGGCTTTGACTATATCTGAATGCTCTTATCTTGTTTTATACTCTCTCTTCTTCTGAATAGTTCCACTTTAAATTTAATGTCTTATAAATATAAATATATATGTTTGTGAGCATGTGAGTTTGTTTATGTGAACATGCTCTGTCTCCTTTTCTTCTTTCTCATTATGGCACTTACTCCTTATACCTCCTTTATTTTCCTTGTTGAAAATATGTATACTTCAGATTTTCACATCTGTGATCTTTTCATTAATTTAGCTACATTATTCTTTTAACATTTTTTTAGCTTTTCTATTGTCCAAGTCCATCAAGAAAAGAATGATATAATTGTTTTCCCACTCATGTTTTTGTGATCCAGTATATCAGTTATTTTTCATTGAAATTTATCAATTTATGAGAAGGTGTTTTGATTAAGTTATGTTAATAACTTACACTAACGCCCCTGATGATGGTCACAACAAATTAACTTTGTTCCTAATTAGTATTGCTCTATCAGCAGGGTAGCTTGGTGAGGACAAAATGCTATCTAATTGCCAATGTCTGGTTCAGAATATACTATCTGTATTAAATCTATAGAGCATATTTGATCACTTTCAAAGGGATTTTTTCCTTTATAAAGAGAACTTCACAAGGATTCCTAGAATGATGAACACTTTTTTAATTAAACAATTACTTCTATTGGTAAAACCACATTTTCCTTGCCAGTGTGACATCATTTTTAGTTATATTCTGTACATTTTTGTGGATGAAGGTAAAGACTTAATACATTTGTTCTTGCATTTGATAATAAGATTTTTTTACTTAGTTTTTTATTGAAAATATTTTATATAGTACATTTTGATCATTTTTCCCTCCTACATCACTACTACATCCTCCATTCCCACCCTCCTAATCAAAATTCGTGTTCGTTAGCTCTCTTTTTCAAAAACAAACAAATAAAAAAAAACCACCACCAACAAAAATGAACAAAGCCACAAACATAACCCACACAAACAATAATCAAAACATATAAACAAATGATAAATGAGACAAATCCCAACACAAACCAAAATTAAACAGAAAAGTTTGTTAAAATGACCCTGATCCATTTATAAGTGCATATACCATCCATGTCTTTCTGGGTCTGGGTTACCCCACTCAGGAAAATAATTTCTAGTTCCATCCATGTGCCTACAAATTTCAAGATTTCCTTGGTTTTAGTAGCTGGGTAGTGTTCCATTGTGTAAGTGTACCACAGTTTCTTTATCCATTCTTCAGTTGAGGGACATTTAGGTTGTTTCCAGATACTGGATATTACAAATAAGGCTGCTATGAACAGAGATGAGCAAATGAAATGGAAAGTTTTATTGGTAACTACCAACAAGAACAAGTAAAGAAATTAATAGTCCAATATCTCCTAAGGAAATAAACAGTCATCAAAAGTCTCCAAACCAATAAAAGCCCAGGGTCAGAGGGATTCAGGGACAAATTCTACCAGACCTTCAAAGAAAAAAATATCAATTCTTTCAAACTATTCCATAAACTGAAATCAGAAGGCACATTATCAAACTCATTCTATTAGGCCACATTCACCTTGATACCCAATAACCAAACTGAGTGAAGTAACCCAGATAAAGAAAGACACTCAGGGTATATGCTCTCTTATAAGCTGATATTAGCTACATAATACAGGATAACCACACTACAGTACACAGACCTAAAGAAGCTAAATAACAAGGAGGTCTCTGGGAAGAATGCTTAATTCTCATTCAAGTTAAACTGAATAGACACAGGAAGCAGTTGAAGAAAAGGAACAGGACCAGGGCTTACCATAGAGGTTCTCTGAGAGACTCCACCCATCAGGAAATCCAAGCAGATGCTGAGACTCACAGACACACTTAGATCTAGAGTACAAGGGAAGAGATGGGGGATAGAAGGATTTAAAGAGGACAGGAGCTCTACAAGGCGAACAATGGAGCGAACAAATCTGAGCAGAGAAGTATGCTGTGGAGGCTGATGCACCAACCAAGGACCATATGTGGTGAAAACCTTGACCATCTATTCAAATGTAGTAGACAGGCAGCAAATTCTCCCTATGGGTTCCATAATATGAAGAGTAGGGACTAATCTGTGGTGGACCATGGTGCTCACATGTTGCTCACTTTCACCTGGCAGGGCAGCCTTTTCAGGCAACAGAAGAGGATATAGGCAGTCCAGGTGAGGCTTGATAGGCTGAGGTCAGATATTAGGGTATGAGAGTTCCCTCTTTCTGAGGATTAGGGGACAAGGTGAAGATGGATGAGGAAATTGAGGATGGGACTGGCTGGCGAGGAGTTAGGGGGCTATAATTGGGATTTAATGTGAATAAATTAATAAGGAGAGAGAGAGAAGAAAGAAGGAAAGAAAGAAAGAAAGAAAGAAAAAAAGAAAGAAAAAAAGAAAGAGAAAGAAAAAATGAAAGAAAGAAAGCATCCACTGTCATTGTGTCTGGACATGTCTGGTCCTTTGTGTCCCTCACATCAATTACATAGCGTTGAGTGCATCAAACGTCAGACCATTTTTATTTTAATCATAAAAAATCATTGAAAGACTTGACTCTACTAGTATCTAAACACTTTCTTACATAATTTTCCTGATGACTGTGTTGCCAGGTACACATTTTAGTAGTTCTGGTCTCTGTCAAAATGTACTTTGCAGCATCAATTCCATCTTCATTTTCAGTCTATGCCTCTCTTTTGACAATTAGGGGGTTTTATTACTGTTTTGTTTTCAGACAGTGAAAAGTAATATTTTCTCTTATCATATATTCTGTGTCTTTTAATTTAATAGTTAAGGCCATTCACAATTTGCATTAGCATCTAAAAATTGTACCATTTATTGTGCTGAAAATGTTTTATGTTCTAATCTAGATTTTTTCATGACTAAATTGGGTATTTTTTCGGGCAAGTTGGATTTCTGATATATTCAGCTGTTAATGTTTAAATATTTTCTAACTCTTGTGCGTCAGAGAGATTTGTCAGTGGGTAAATGAACTTGCTTTTAACTCTAATAATGTGAATTTCTTCACCAGTAACTACATATTGAATGGAGTAATTCAATTGTTAAATAGTTTTTCTCTGAGCTCCACATTTGTGCCATGGCGTGTGTACCTGTGCTCTCTCACATGCTTATACACACACACAAAAAAAAAAATTAACATGTAATAACATGAAGAAACTTAAGAAAATATTCTGCTGGCTTACCATTCTCCAAAGTAATGGAGTTAGAAACTTCTACATTTCCCAAGATTTTAAGTATGTAGAAATAAGAAGTTGTCAAAAAGATTCAGGGAATTATTTGTCAAAAGTAAAAATTTGAGTGCTTATTTCTAATTTTAATGCAGTGTTGGAGGAAAAAAATACATTTTGTTGATATAAATGTAGTACAGTACGTAATAGAATTTTATAGCAAAGCATAAGTTTTATATAAACATTTATATTATTCTAGCAGTAAAAAAATAATTTAAGGTTACATAGCTAGAAATAATACATGCTTTTGTATAGTGGTAAATACTAGGCTACAAAATTCTGTATAAGCAAATACTGTAATCTTTTTGAGAAATGATGGTAACTAGAAGGTAAGACATAATGTGTAATAAACTTGAATAAACTCATGTTCAGCACAGAAGACAAGGTAAATATGAGTAAAATTTCATGGGATGTGAACTGCAAAATATAATAAACTTTAATAAAAAATTTATATAGTTGGCTTCAGTGCATGCAGATAAACAGATATTTCAGTAAAAAGGATTCAAATGCATAAAAAATTATAAAAATAATATATACAAGGGATTTCGATGCATACACATACACCAAGTGAGGATAAATATTACTTAATGTTAATTCTGTGTAAGCACTAGAAAGCACATAAGTTGATATTGATAGTAACAGGTATTAAGGGAGATCACTTTTGAGCTATCAACAAGTTACTCTCAAAACTGTCTAATATATCAATCTTCAATTTCAAATTTAAAGATAAATTGGGAATGATAGGTCACCACAGCAGTAAGATTTTACAGTTATATATTGGCAGCCTCTGTAGTCTTGGATTTTTATAACAGAAGTGATTATAGCCTATGCTTTGAAGAAGCCCTTAGAATCACCTGCAAACTAACTTTCCAGAGCTACATCAGTCTTTTTCACCCTCCTCATTCAGTATTTATGACTAGAGTTATGGAGGATTACACAGATACCTGTAATAGATGTTTGTATTTGCAACAGCAATTTGATATAGCACATGTTTTATCTCTCTCCTTTGTTTCAGGGGGATTCCTTTGTTTAAGTTCACAAATGATACTCTTATCTTGGCATTCATGGTTTAATATTTGAACCATTTCTTCTCTTCAAATGTAAATGCATACATGGGTAATATAAATAATAATTTCAGTGCATTTAAATATGAATATATGTATAGCCCTTTGGCTAGATAATAGAATTAATAGGAGATTTTTTTTTTAAAGATGGCCTCTACATATCCCAGGCTTTCCTTTAATTTACTATGTACATCATACTGGCCTCAAACTCAGAAAGACTTACCTGCTTCTGTCTCCCAACAGCTGAGATTAAAGATGTGTGTCACTATGTACAACCAAGAACTTTTGTCTTTAGTTCTCTCCAACAGTGTTCCTTATGTTTCTATATAGTGTGTGTGTGTGTGAGTGTGTGTGTGTGAGTGTGTGTGTGTGAGTGTGTGTGTGTGTATGAGTGTGTGTGTGTATGTCTGTGTGTGTGTGAGTGTGTGTGTGAGAGTGTGTTTGTGTGTGTGTGTGAGTGTGTGTGTTTGTGTGTGTGTGTTTGTGTGTGTGTGTGAGTGTGTGTGTGTGAGAGTGTGTGTGTTTGTGTGTGTGTGTGTGAGTGTGTGTGTGTGAGTGTGTGTGTTTGTGTGTGTG
>OU015748.1:37033893-37050051 GCA_907169655.1 Acomys percivali | reverse complement strand
TATATATATATATATATATATATATATATATATATATATATATGATTTATTGTCATTAGAGTCATTTCAGTCTTGTCTGAATTGCTTTAGAATGTCAAATGTGGGGCGGCATATAACTGTCTTTAGAGAAAGCTGAATATTTACCATCTTTGACTCCAGGCTACCAGAAAGATACCATCTTTTTACCTTTAGTTAGTCAAGAAAACAAATTTCTTATATCTTGCTTTGAGCTGTGAAATCTAATCATAGCCAGCAACTTGTTGAATACCATGCAGTCAAAATAACTTTTTATTTAAAAATTGATAATCAATTTTGGTGTTTATAGTGTCTGAATTTTATTGTATCTAATAACGTTGTTTACATTGTATGCTTAATGGAAGCTAGTCTGGTTCAATAGTAGACAATGAACAATCTATTATTTAATAAATAATTGGGTAGTAATTTAAAGAATTTATTTATAATTTAAAATTGACTTTAAAATCCATACAAATTATTTTACTTTACTACACTGAATTGAACATTGATTGAAGTTAAAAATGTGAACAATTTAATTTATTTCATCATAGCATTGAATTGGTCCATGAGTAAATCTGCTTTCAAATATCAAGACATGTGAATTCCCTAAAATTGTTTTATGGAGGAATAGTAGTAATTCATCTTCATAAGGTGACGCAAACATAAATGAAGATGAATAAAATTTGTTTTTAAATTATTTATCCATATGAAAAAATAACCAAATACAAATGCAATGGTAAACTTATAACTGAATTTAAATACTTTTCTTATTTTCTCCAGCTTTAACAATAGAAAATATTTGGAAAACTTTTTGAGTCCCTCACAAAATTCTACATGTTGTAGAATTTTCTACCACTGTGGCTTGATTTTTATCATATGTCCATTCTATTCTATTAATCTTTCTGTGATTCTAGTTTCTATTTTTCATAGTAAATCTGGTAAAAAACCAAAGGCTAGAAAGGGCATAGTCTCTAAGGAAACCTATAGCTGTTTAGCTAAATTTGTTAAAATAACGTTTTCGTCACAATATAATTAAATCACATTCCTTTTTTCCTTTTCTCCCTCCAGCCCCTCCCAAGTTGTATGGAAGAGTCAGGGATGAATGTACCTGGAGGGGTCAGGAGAACCATAGGGAGACCATCAAGGCCAGTAGATGTGGACCTAGGAGGGCCTGCACAAACTGATACACTAACCAAGGACAATGCATGCAGAGAACCTAGGCGCCCTGGTCAGATATAGTGGATAAACAGCTCATTCTCCAGACTTGAGAGTGGGGAAAGGGTAGAGACTGCCTCTGACATGAACTCTGATGCTGCTATTTGTTTACTGCCCCTTAGAGGGGAGGCCCTACTGGCACATAGAGGAAGAGGATGCAGGCTATCCAGATGAGACTTGATAGGCTGTGGTCAGAAATTGGGGAAGGAGCCTCCATGACCCCTACCCTCACCAATCAGAGGTCTGTGGGAGGGTGATAGGGCAGAAGAGGGAGAAAGGAAGGAGAGAGAAAGGAGAGAGGGGATAACAACCAGCAGTAATATGAATAAATTATAATAAAATGTAAAAAAAGAAACAAAATTGCATAATTGAACTACAGTGGACTCCAGTCTTAAGAAATGATAGTCTCTGAGGGAAGAAGAGTCACATTTTCATGGTTGGTGTCACCACTTGTGGGTTGTCCATGCCTCAGTGAATTAACCTATATACATGCCCGCATAAGCAGCCCTCATTGAACTCAGTTGTAGGTTATTTATTTTTTTTAAATGACATGAAGTTGAGAGATAGATATGTGATGTTAATGAATAATGTTAAATACAGATTGTTAGGAACAAGGTTTATATGATCCATGTATATCCTTTACATGTATAAACTTTTCAAATAATGAATATTAAAATACTGTTTAAAAAGTGAAGAAGAAATTGGTATTAGGTGCAGCTATGTAAACCTCTGAGTGTGCTGCTAGGCTGGAACTGGTTGTTTGGTGGAAGTTCTAACAGAAATACACAAATGCTTGGACTGGTCTACAGTGATTTTTCCTGGCACTACTACTCACAGGAACATAGTTATGCTGTTTTAAGTGTGTTATGAGGCGTTGCATTCCATATTAAAGCTTCCCATCTTTGGTAGTTAAGGAGACATACTTGGTAAGATGCAAAATGATAAAGGGATGTCAAACAACACAACGTTCTAAGGGACGTGAAAGGATCCCTCCTTCCAAGAAGTTGTTAAGCCAAGGAAGTAAACACGTCAATATAGCTTCAGGAGGTTAAGGAAACTAGTGTTCTTGCTTACTTCTCACAGCTTACTCACCCTCTTTTCTTATACAGCTCATAAATACATGCCTAGCAATGACACTACTAACAGTTTGTTACACTCTCCCATATCAGTCATCAACTAAAAGAAAATGATCCACAGACTTGGCTACAGTCCAGGTTTATGGAGACATTTTATAAGTTAAAAGTTCATATCCCCAAGTGAATCTAGTTTGTGTCAAACTGACAAAAACATTACCAATGCAGTTTTTTAAAATGAGGAATAAAGAGACGTTTGCTTATGTCTCTCTTCAGGAAGAGCATCACAGAAGGGATGAATGATTATCTTTAAGTTGCTTATTATTCTTACTTAGAGTCAGTTGGTATTAAACAAAATATTCTTTATTGTTAGCATTTGACACCCACTAAATGTGATTATTTTTGTTTTGTTTTGTTTTGTTTTGTTTTGCTTTGATTAGCACATTATTACCATAGACATGCTCACTATTCTGCTACTTGGCACTTTCAGATCTTGACCTCATCAATATTATGTGTCTGGAACATATGATATGTATGTATGTGTGTGTGTATATATATATATATATATATATACATTTATAGAAACACTCTGAATCAATACCTGACTTCTGTTTAGATGTATATTCCAACGTTACCTAACTCTGCATTTGATACCATTAAAAAGACTACCGTTCTCATTTTTCTTCTGTCTGTGTGTTTATCATTGAATCCACTTTCATCTTCAGATCTTGAACTGATTTTTTTATTTCTTTCATATGATTGTTTGTATATTCCTGAGTTTCTTCCATTGCCTCTTTATAGGTCTTCAGAGCTTGAACCATTTTATTTATTTATTTCATATGGTTGTTTGCAATTTCCTGAAAGTTTTCCAGTTCCACTCTATGTGCTTCTTTTATGTCTCTCTCCTTTTTGGGGGGAGAAGTGGTGCCACTCAGAGGAAGGACAGCAGGTTACCAAGAAGAGACTTGATACCCTATGAGCATATACATGGGGAGGTAATCTCCCTCAGGAACAGTCATAGGGGTGGGGAATAAGGGAAAAATGGGAGGGAGGGAGGAATGGGAGGATACAAGGGATGGGATAACCATTGAGATGTAACAAGAATAAATTAATTTAAAAAAAAAAAAGACTACCTAGATTTTTTTAAATGTCATCCTACCTAAAAGGATTGCTTCTTAAGTATCTTGATATAACTCTAACCAATCAATTGAAATACTTGTATGGGAAAAAACCTTCAAGTCTCTGAAGAAAGAAATTGAAGAATGTATTAGAAGATGAAAAAAATTTCCCATGCTTATGGATCGGTAAGTTAACATCGTAAAAAGGGCCATTTTACCAAAAGCAATCTACAGATTCAATGCAATTCCTGTCAAAATCCCACAATTCTTTACATACCTTGAAAGTACAATTCTCAGCTTCATTTGGAAAAATGAAAAACTACCAATATCTAAAATAATCCTATACAATAAAAGATCTCTGTTGGTATCTCCAAACCCTGATCTCCAGCTGTACTATAAAACAACAGTAATAAAAACAAAAACAAAAACAAAAAACAAAAAACTGCATGGTCCTGGCATAGAAACAAACAGGTGGATCAATGAAATCAAATTGAAGACCCAGAAATAAACCCACACACCTATGGACACTTGATTTTTGACAAAGAACCCAAATCCATACAATGGAAAAATGATAGAATCTTCAACAAATGCTGATGGCCTAACTAGATGTCTTGGATGTCTATTTGTAAAAACAAAACAAAACAAAACATGCAGATAGACCCTTTTTATCACCTTTCATAAACTAAAGTCCAAGTGCATTAACCAACATAAAATCAAACACATTATATCTGTTAGAAGAAAAAGTAGAGAAAAGGCTTTAACTCATTGGCAGAAGAGACAGCTCCCTAAACAGAAGACCAACAGCCTCAGCTCTAAGATCAAAGTTAATAATTGGAACCTTAATTTACTAAAAGCATCTGTAAGGCAAAAACACTGTCAAGAGAACAAAGTGACAGCCTACAGTCTAGGGAAAGACCTTCACCAACCCTACAGCTGACCAAGGGCTAGTATTCAAAATATATAAGGAATTCAAGAAATTAAACACTACCAAACCAAACAATCCAATGAAAAATGGAGTACAGAAATAAACAGAGAAACACTAAAAGAAATGCTCAGTCCCTAGGCATCAGGAAAGTGCAATTAAAATGACTTTGAGATTCTATATTACCCTATCAGAATGGCAAAGATAAAAAATCTCAAGTGCCTTTATATTCTAGCAAGAACATGGAGAAAGGGGAACACTCTTCCATTGCTGGTGGGAGTACAAATGTCTCCAGCCACTTAAATAATCAAATTGGTGCTTTCTCAGAAAATTTGGAATACTTCTATGTCAATGCCCAGCCATGTCCATTCTAGACATATACCAAAAGATGCTCCACCATACAACAAGGATATTTGTTCAACTATGTTCATAGCAGTTTATTCATAAGCATTGGAATCTGGAAACAACCTTGATGTCCATGGGCCGAAGAATAGATAAAGAAACTGTGGTACATTTACACAATTGAAAACTACTCGGATATTAAAAACAAGGAAATCCTGAAATTTGCAGTCAAATGGGTTTATCTAGAAAAGATTATCCTGAGTGAGGTAACCCAGATCCCGAAAGATATGCATGGGATATACTCACTTATAATCAGATATTAGCCACATAATATAGGATAACCACTATACAATAAACAGAACTAAAGAAGCTAAATAACAAGGAAGACCCTAGGAAGAATGCTTAAGTCTCATTCAGAAAGACAAATAGAATAGAAACAGGAATCAGTTGAAGAGAAAGAACAGGAAGAGACACTACCATAGAGCTCCTTGAAAGGCTCCACCCAACAGGAGATCCAAGCAGATGCTGAGGCACACAGCAAAATTCTGTGGTGGGACACAAGGAGTCTTATGGAAAAGTTGGGGAATAGAGGGACTGGAGGAATCAGCAGCTCCACAAGGAGACCAATGGAGCCAACAAATCCAGGTGGAGGAAGTGGGTGCTGCAAAGTCTGATGCACCAACTAAGGAGCATGCATGGTATAGACTTAGACGCTCTCTTCAGATGTAGTACATAAGCAACACAGTCTCCTTTTGGGCCCCATAAAATAGGGAGTAGGGACTACTGGTGACATGCACTCTGGCCCCCACATATTGATCATTATCCCCTGCTGGGGTACCCTTTCCAGGCCACAGAGGAAGATGATGCAGGCAGTCCAGATGAGACTAGATAGGCTAAGGTCAGATGTTAGGGGAGGAAGCCTTCCCTTTCTGAGGACTAGAGGAGGGAGGAAGAGGGTTTGAGGGAGGGAGGGTGGGATGGAGAAGTGAGGAGGGAGTGGGCTACAAGTGGCATGTTAAGTGAACAAATTCAAAATAAAAATTTTTAAACAATGAAATTATCTATCTAACTCTTGTTTTATTAAAAAATATTCTGAAATGCTTTTCCTGTGTTTCGTCCTTATGCTACATAGACGTTATGTTCTAATATGTTTACAGGAATTTGTTACTCTGTGGTCTCTTGACTGCAAATACAACTTGACCTCTTGTATTAATCTCTTTTGACTATGACTTGCCCACCATGATAGGCTTGAAATGTATCCGGAGCAAAACTTTTACGACTTAAATTGCTTTTGTCCTGATATATTTTTCACAGCAACAGGAAAGAAACTAAGACAACTAACTTTGATCAACATTGCCTTGTCTGTTCTATATAACAATTAGAGACTTAAAATAGTCTTATTTTTAATGTTTCAGGAAATCAAGGCAAATTACCAGATAATCTAGGTGAAGAAGTGTTAGATAAGATCCAAAAGTAGGCAGGGAAATCATATTCCTACAGTATGTTATAGTATATTTATAGAATCTATAACAATATTTGACATATTGATATTTTCCATTTAAGCACAAGTTTTAGCAACAGCTGAGAAAACAGATGATCTGTTATGTCTCTGTTCCTTTTGTGCTTTCTACATCCTGGAGGTTGCAGTGTGTGTGTGTGTGTGTGTGTGTGTGTGTGTGTGTGTGTGTGTGAATGAAACATAACTTTGAAGACATTGTATTTTACCTCCTTACTTCATTTCCTTTGCATTTATATATTCAAGAAGAAAAAAATAATATCTTTCTCTGTGTATCATATCAGTTTTCAAAGAGAACGGTTCCCATTCCTAGACAATAGGCTGTTCTATTAATATCAGCAAGGAAAAAAGAAGAGTATTGATGAAGCCTTTGTGGGATATGAACACCATGATATGATGTCACAAAATTATCTAACTTGAAATAAAAAAATATGATGTGTTAAAAGTAGAGTTTTAGTCCAAGCAATGTATATGAAACTATTATATATACCAAATAGGTATATTAGACTATATGTGTAAGGTGATCAGATGTTTTTTGAATTATAAGTGCATTATAGTTCGGGAGCTGAATAAGTTTGAGATTGTGATACCAGTGGAAAGGATCAAACATTGACCATGTGTAGCTACTTCATGTCATGATTTTGAAGACATATAGGAGGTCTTGGTGATCTAAATTTTAATCACCATATATAGAATGCCAAATGTTAAGTGAAAAGAAAACTAAGAGATACATGGTTTCTAAATGAGAAAAACTACAAGAACTAGACAATAAAGACTTTAAGTTGAATGAAATTAGTAATTCATTAATTTCATAATAATTAGAAATTTCATATGAAGCTGAAAATACATATATTCTAGATATCTTCAATCTTGGAAGATACTGGTATACTAAAAAGAAGCAAAATTAGATTAAATGTAAACGTTCTAAGGACCAAGAGCTATATGTAGCAATTATGCCTGAGATAATTGATAAAGCTGTAGCTCATGACAATGTTTTTCCATAGCCTTGCCAAGGCCTATGCGTCTCCTTCATACTGTACAGCCCTAAATCAACTGGTATAGAAAAGCACATGGGCAGAAAGAGAAAGAGATTCCAAACTAGAGATATAAAATATTGGATTAATGGCAAGAAGGTTTATACAGTTCACCACTTAAATAGGTTAATAGTTTTGGAAGCCAAATTACTGATAATTATATTAAAACTTATATTATAACTTGAAAATTAATGTAGAACATAAAATTTTATTGATTAACAAAATGCCATTTACTTATTTTTTATAATCATCTTTATTTTAAATATGCCTAAATACATAAATACAGCATGTTTAGTCCACATTATGTTCACTATTATTCTTGAGTCCACTTACTATTGCTTATATGTTCATGTGTTAGGGCTGAGCACTCTGAACTGGATAATACATTAGAGAGAACTTATCCTTGCCGAAACCTAAAGAAAATAAAGCATGTTTTGGATTTCAAGACAGATATGCATAACCTTAATTGAAGAAGTTTGAAATTGGAAATTTATTATTTGATATGCCAAATCTAACGTAAGTTTAAAAGTTAAGCATTAAACAACCATTGGTTTTATAAATTACTTATCTAGAATACAAAGTCAAGTGAAGTGTATGTGTCCTGAAATCCAAAACATGCTTTACTTCAGCATATGTTACAAATACTGATAGAAACACCTGTGCATATTAGCAAGCATTTACACACTTGTAAGTGTACACACACACACACACAAGTATAGTCTCTAGTATAATCGAAAATGATGCTTTACAGTCTCCACTTTATAATTAATTAGTGAATCCAACTACACAAGCTACATTAGGAAATAGGCCATCAAAAGACAAATAGGATGAAGAATATGTTTTAAATTTTAGACCCTATTTAATGCAGTATATTGATTCTAAACTATATGCATGCATATGCACTTTTATGGTTTGATTTTAAAAAGACGATTGTCTAAATGATATAGAGAATCATTTGCAAGTAAAATTCTTTTATTATTTTTATCTACAATAGCACCAATTAAAGCAGCATTTCTTTTTAAATATTCATAAGTGGTGAATCTCTGAATAATATTGAAAATATAACAGATGACAGGCTGATTTTATGCAACTTAACAATTACAATATTTTTCTGCTTGTTTTTACATAATATGAATTGTACTATCTCATTCCTTACAATTTCACCTAGACCTCTACTACATTAAAACAAGATTCCTTTACTTTCTTATATAAAAATAATATACGAACAATAGAAAATGCATTTTACATTAAATATAAAATAAAGGAGAGCTAAATCAAAGTGAATGTAGAGCTCATACAAGTCAGAAAATTGTACTAAATTCATACTTTCTTCCATGCTTGCCTTTCAGGGTACCTATCACCATATATTAGGAATTATTTGACTGTGCTGTTTCTCTACTATGCAAATCTAGAATTGTGTGCAACTAGAAACTGTTACAAAAACCTGAGTAATATTGTTCTTATTTTGTCTGGTACCCTTTGAAATTTTTATATCATTCACACTAGTCAGGTTTTTAAACCATTCTTAGTATATTTCTATTTAGTATTTTACTGTTAATCACTGATTTACCCTGAGAAGACAAAAATTATATTATTCTCAGTTCTTCTATTTAAAAGACAAAACATATCAGCACTCAGCAGTAAGCACATGATTTAATTTTTGCTTTGAATATTTTGTAGACAGGTAGTAAATTATATAAGGAAAATGCAAAATTTTTAGCCATCGTGTTTGCAGTAGATGGTTATTGAATACTCACCTAATGTCAATTCCTTGGAATACAATAGATAATTAAAAACATAACAGAAAAACATATCCAATCTGTTAATGGTAAGAAAACAGTGTATTAAATAACTACGCAAATGTAGGGAATTAAAACACTTTGACCTCTAACTAGTTTCAATTAAAACATATAAGGACTTATAATATTAGGAAGGTTGCCTGTGCCTTCCAGAAGAAGATACACTTTTTCTAAACCTTAACACATGAGGACACATTTTTTCGGTAGTTTAAAAAAAAAGATATTAAAAGTGTTAGATGTTTTAGCCTAAGAACAAAAAGATGAGCAACTTTGTCATAAACGTACAGAGACATTTAATACACGCTATAGTGAAGAAGAATAAAAATACTTAATGCATGATGTAAATCACTTATAGGCATTTAGTGTAAAATTAAAAGTAAAAATAATCCCTGGACTTTTTGATTGCATAATTATGCTAATTTATTAATGTAACATATTTTAGAGGAGAACTAGTGTGTTTCTTTACTTCATTTCTTTTCTTTCTTCATTTGTTTTTATTTTACTGCAATTCCAAAAGATATTGTAGTTCATCCTGTCTTCTGTTATCTTCAGTTCTGAGTGACGGGCTGTAAAAAAAAAAGTACAATAATCAAAGCAGACTGAAAATGATTACGTGATACAGAATCAAAAATAGAAAATTACATTGAAACAATTTTGTTTTATGGACAAAATTTCAGGATTTCATACTGTAATCAAGAGGCATTTTATTCTATGATGTCCACAAAATGAGTTAACTCCATTAAATCACATAACAGATTAGAAACAATAAAATGTCTCTACTGGATTTTGTATTTAGTACCTCTTATCTACATTTGAGTGCTTACAGATATCAAGAATCATCGTTTTTCTTTGTAAAAGAAAAAAAAAGAGCTTAATTATAATTATCTCATTATTTTATGCTTGAGAATATAGTTAGAAATAATTTTATAAATAAAAAATCAACAATGTATTCCATATATAAAAATATTCTGAAGGATGGGCCAGTGACAGATTGGCAGAATAATATTTACCACTACGTCTGATTATCAGAGCAGGATTTGTAACTCCTGGTCCACACACACAAATGCCTGCACACATTTAAAATCAAAACGTAATATGAAAATCTTTAAATAATCTGAATTTAACAAGCCTTAGTAAAATAGTTACTATATTTATGAGACAATATGCTTTGATGGCTAGTTAGGATCCTGAGTCAATGTGCAGTGTATTAGACATAGCAAGGGGAAATGATTGCATGGTCTCATTGGTAATGTAGTGATTATTTAACCATGATTAGAATTTCAAAACTTAAAAAAAAAATCTAACAAGCTATATGAATACATTTATAGATGCTACAAAACCAAGAATGAGCCTTAACTAAAACAATATTGTGAGTCAGGTAGATAAAGCAATTGATGAGGGTGAATTACACATGCAAGGACAGTGACAACAGAGATGACAGCAGCAGGTTCTCAGGAGAAGCCAGAGTCCTTGACACAGAGCCGGATTTCAAGAACCACACTCAGGTTCCTAGGCAGGGAACCATTTCAAGATACACCTCCAACCCTGGTGTAAAACATTCAGTTTTAATATGGAGTAGTGGGCTTGTAATGCGTGACAAGATTTGCATTATGCTTGAAAAAAACAACACTTTTAAACATTCAGTATTAAATATTTGACACAAATTTGATTTTGAAATTAGATGAAAATTACTACTTGTTCTTTTCCAAAAAGATAAGACAAAACAGAAATACAGTATGCCATCTTCAGCAGTCTTATTCTTCTCCAGATTGTGTGAGGGTTTCCTAGGAATAGCTGGAAGTTATAAGTAATTCTGAAAGCATAAACTGAGGAACTGAATGGTCTTGCTTGTGCTTCTGAGGTTAAAAACTTTTTGACATTTTATACTTTAGGACATGAGAACCTTAGAATAATGGATGAATCCTATTTACACTGGATGGTGAAGATTAATGAAATGGCATCTTAGAAACAGAAGGTCAGTGAATATCTTTTACAACTACACAGGCTTCATTTTTCCATATATGAAAGTACATAATATCTGTTATTGCTAGTACAAAAGAGAAGTTATGGTAAGCAAGAATAAGTACAACAATGTAAAGATATATAATAATATCCTAGTCTATCCATGTATGTCATTTATGATAACTACAAGTTCTAAAATAGCAATTTTACATATAAAAGAGTTAATAATGGAAGCATGTCTAGTTGCCCCCTATGACAGATAGTAGGTGCTTATTAAAGGATTCAAAATATTATATAATTTGATAATTTGTTGTTGTTTTGTAAATATATCCCATGTAATTTGTAAAGTGTTAAAATGAAAATTGTAAAATTATCTAGACATTCAGATAATTACTTACTATTTTCAGGGATACATCTATTAGTATGCTTCAAAAATATACCTTAAAATACATGGGTGTCTGAGATTTTATTTTGTTCACAGTTAATAACACTTTATTAGTTTATTTTAAAACTTCCCCTGACTTCAAAACAAAACAAGGAATTGATGGCTATGTTAATTACACCAAACTAATCCATGTGCATAGTATACATATTTTGGGAGATTGCACCACACGTCAAGAGCAAGAAACTGAAAATAGAAGTTGAAAAGATGCACACCATTTATTTGTTTATATCATCAAGGCACAAGCTTTTTTTTCTGCCATGAGCATCATTAGAACACTTTAAGAGTCTCACATATTCATTGTATTTTAATCTTATAGTTTTTAGAGCTACAGAAAATAAAACTAGTACATTTTGGTGGTGTCGGAAAGATGGCTCTACAGTTAAGACCACTTCTTGTTTTCACAGAGAACGTGAGCTTAGTTTTCAGCAACTGTATAGTGACACACAGCCATCTGTAGCTCTACTTCCAAGGGATCATAACCTTCTTCTGACCTGAATGAACATCAGCACACCAATGGTGCACATACATATATGCAGGCAAAACAATTATATATACATATGTACATAATATGTATATGTATTTATACATTTATATATAATAATCACCTACAAAACTAGTTTATTGGACTAGTTTACTGTCACAATGTGTTTAAGAATCAACCAATAGATATCTTCTAAAAGTTGATATTTTCTCTAAAATCTTGAAAGCATAAATTCTTTTTAAAGTTCCATTAATCAAAATTGTGACACATATCCACCACCAAACTTTCAACTAGTCATTGGCCAGCCACGAACATGAGAAAAAGAAACAAACAATTTTGGTAACCTGAAGCCTCTCAGTGAATACAAAAATTCAAAAATTTTTATGCAAAGAGTCAAGTGAGGTGAACAGTGTCTGTCATATCGATTTCAAAGTACAAACATAGAAAAATTCTATTTTTTCATATTTTCTTTTCTTTTTATGTTATCAAGTCTTTATTTGTGTAGAGGAGAGTGAGACAATATCTCATTATATAGCCTCGCTGGCCTGAAATTTACCAGTCTAATATCAATACCATACAATCTTAAAAGATGTATAAAATATTTAATTTATATTTTTCACTCCTATCCTCCAGTTATTCTGAGATTCCCTCCCAAATCCCATAATCAGCTTTATGTCTGCTTCTTCCTCTTTCTTTATCTCACAGAATTCAAGTAGTATGGCCTATATGTACAGCTCGGGTTTGTAGTGCTGCAGTGAAACACCATGACCAAAAGCAGGTTTGGAAGTAAAAGTTTAATTTGTACTCCCATCAACTATGAATAACTTTTTCTTTTCTAAAATTTTTACAATAATTATTTGTGAGCTGTTTTCCCAAGATTTAGACATTGTGGTTGAGCAAGGTGACATATCAATGTAACTTTAATTTATATTATTGTGATGGCCAAGGTTGTTGACCACTATTGGAACATGGGTCAAGAATGAGGTCTGGAGAGCAGAATTCTGAGTGGTTATAAGAAATGTCTTTCTTTCTTTCTTATTCCTTCCTTCCTTCCTTCCTTTTGAATGCCCTGTTGTGCCCTCCTAGATGTGACTGATAGGAATGAGCTTGCTTTACATTATTCAGTACAAGTGACTATTGTTATTTGTTCATATGCAGCACAGGAAGTACTGCATAACCTTGCAATTGTATATTTTGCTAGTGTGGTTCTTAACCCTCACATTATGAATTGTCTAATGCTCTGAAGAGAGTTGGCTCTTGCATGAGACCTTAATCTGCCTCATTATAAATACCACTATACCATGTTCACACTGCCAACTACAATGCTACACAGATTGCTTTTCAAAAATATGTCTTTTGATTGTGAAAGTTGTTTATTAAATTTAAATAGAATATAATTTTATTATATTTACCTTTTCTTTTCTACCTTCAAACTCTACCAAGTCACTTCCTTTCAACTCTATCCATTTCACCGTCCTCAAATTGATAGCCTCATTTACACACAGAAAGAGAACATATATGCATGTATACATATATATGATATGACATTATATATGTATATAACACACACATATTAGACATATATGTGTGTGTGTGTGTGTGTGTGTGTGTGTGTGTGTGTGTAAAATTATACATATATACCCACCAAGTCTATTTGGTTGTTTGTGCGTATATAATTTTAGAGTTGACCACTTGTTTTGGACAATCAATTAAGGGTCTAAGACATGTTAACCTTCCTTTCACAAAAGTCAAAAATTACCTGTAGTTTCTTATATTGGATTTTACCCAATGTTATTTTTCTTTCCATGTTATCAAGTATGTTGATATTGCCTGTTTTCAGATCTTCTTTATTCAACCTTTTCTATAGTAGACTGTATGGCAGGGGACTTTCTGGTACTTTGGCTTTTACAGGTTTTTAGCCACTATTTCTGTGATGTTCCCTGAATGATAGATATAGGAATCATTATATAGAAGTGTTGGTTGAGGCTTGGCATCACATGTTCCATTGTTATCTCTGTTGTGTTCAGTTCTGGTTTGTTCTAGAAAAACTTCCTTGATAAGGAGATGATAGTTACACTTATCTATGAGTATAAAAATAAAAATATTGCTGGTCAAGCAAAATGTCAGTAGCAGATTTTCTTTGAAGAGAGGTGGACTCATAAGACATAGAAATTTGGTTAGACTTCTAACATGGTTTAGATTCTATTTAATAAAACTTAAGTTTAAATACGCAGCTTTTATTACCATCAACGTGTGAATGCCACATAATACCTCTTTATGGATACCTTGCTATGTCGGTCCTTAATTGTGGTTTATAAGTATTACAGCTTGGTAGGAATACTGTATCAATCTATCACATGGCTTCCTAAGGAGTATTTTATAATACCTTGAATATAGACTGTAAGAAGGAATATCTTTCAGGTTGGACCCAGCTAGGCTAATTTGAGTTCTGTGTCCAAAGTGTGCAGTGTCTTTGGCAATAGAGATTTCTCTTTAACTTTCAAGAGCAAAGGAAGGGCTACCTCTGTAATCTATATGGTATTGTCAGTCATTTGGACTAATCTGACCAGACAACACAAAGGAGGTTACTCTAGTCTGGTGTTGCTGTTTTGTTGTCTAATTTTGTTTAGGAAGTATTGTCTATCTTAGTTGCATAACTCATGTTTATATGGCAGTGGTATGAATTTAGGTAAATATAAAGCAGTAGAATTCCTATAGATTTTATCAGAAAATATTGGTGTCATTTGTCCCACCCGTCTTCTTACTTTTCATGTCTCAGCCTTCTTCTCCCCTAATCTTACCTCCTTCATATATTTTTTTTCTATTTGTTATTTCATATCACTTGTAATCTGTTGTCCTTCTATAAAATCCTTTAGAGCCTTGACCTCTTTTTATTTTTTTTTTTTAGCATGACTTTTGCGGTTTCACCATTGTGTGACAAGACTTTCCCTGGAGCAATACAATGACATACCTAGTGACCTTAGAGAGATAACCCACAGTATATTAAAAGTGTGGATATCTCCAAAGTCCAACTTGGTGAAACAAATTGTTTTACTGGGGTGACTTACAGGAGGGTGGGTGAATATTTACATTTCAAAGAAAAATGACTAAAGACAGTGCAAAAAGTGGTACCACAGCATGGCTTACAGTTCACACAAAGCTAGGAACCTCCAAAACACTGCACAACCTACAGCTTGCTTAGTAGGCTAAGCTTGCTTTTGCTTCTTATGGTAACCATTCTTGTCTTCATCTTCCTTGAAGCTTTGAAAGATCTTCTTTCTTTGCTTTGTGCAGACTGAGAGGGCACTTTGTTTTTATTGCTTACTCTGACAGGAAGGGGTCTAGTAAATTTTATCACTTTCAGGGACTTCTTGTACATATTTTGAGTTGTTTACCTTCTATCTTAAGGTGTTTCAGACATTTAGAGTTTCATAATAGAACACTTTATAATTTTATATTCTAATAAATTAGACTAACTTAAATGTGTGAATTTATAAATAATATGAACCACCAAAATTAAGACAAAAGGATATTCTGTTTCAACAGATTAATAATGAACATAGACATTAAAAACTGTCCAAAGTAAAAATTAATAAAGTAATTAATTTCAAGTTCAGGTAGATTCATAGAAAAAATGATTTACAACTAATACATCTCAAAAAATTTTTGACTATAAATAGAAGAAACATTTCTAAAATTTTCTTCATGGGCAGTATTATTCTATTATTACAAAACATACAGACACACAGAAAAATGAAACTTTATGATCCTATAATGATACCATAAATAAGGTATTCTAAGTCTCCATTAGAAACTCATAGAAATGATAATCATTTTCATCAAATAAAAAACAATAGCCAATGACAAAAATAGATGAGAAAGAAATCAGGGAAGCAAATCAATTCATTAAAATGAAATATCTGAGAATCTGAAGCTATCATACATTATACAGTGACTTTCAACATGAGAAAATATGCTGCTCAGTTCCAAGTTTTTTAAATTTTTAATATATTTTATTAATTTCATATTACATCTCAATGGTTATCCCATCCCTTGTATCCTCCCATTCTTCCCTCCCTCCCATTTTCCCTTTACTCCCCTCCCCTATGATTGTGACTGAGGGGAACCTCCTCTCCCTGTATATGCTCATAGGGTATCAAGTCTCTTCTTCTTCTTCTTCTTCTTCTTCTTCTTCTTCTTCTTCTTCTTCTTCTTCTTCTTCTTCTTCTTCTTCTT
>OU015748.1:37006765-37033883 GCA_907169655.1 Acomys percivali | reverse complement strand
TTCTTCTTCTTCTTCTTCTTCTTCTTCTTCTTCTTCTTCTTCTTCTTTCAAGTCTCTTCTTGGTAGCCTGCTATCCTTCCTCTGAGTGCCAGCAGGCCTCCCCATTCAGGGAACGTGGTCAAATATGGGGCACCAGAGTTGGTGTGAAAGTCAGACCCCACTCTCCACTCAACTGTGGAGAATGTCCTGTCTGTCCATTAGCTAGAACTGTGTAGCAGTTCGAAGTTTACTGCATGTATTGTCCTTGTCTGATGCCAAAGTTTGAGCAGGACCCCTGGGCCCAGATCCACCCATCATAATGTTCTTCTTGTAGCTTTCTAGGACCTTCTGGATCCTTCTATTTCCCATTCTCTTAGACTTCTCTCAAGTAGAGTCCCAATAGGATGTCCTCCCCTCTGTCCCACTTTCTTACACTATGGAATACTACTCAGCTATTAAAAATAAGGAATTCCCAAAATTTATGGACAAATGGATTGAACTAGAAATGATCATAATGAGTGAGTTAACCCAAAAGCAGAAAGAGTCAAATGGTATCTATTCACTTACATCTGGACACTAACCCAAGTGGCATGCATCATGAAAGTCTTCACTTACCAGTTCCAAGTTTTAAAAGACAAAACCAAGTCAAAATTATGAAAATAAAAAACAAATTTATAGATTTCAAAGATTCCATTTGTCTACTTAAATATTAATTTATTATATTATTAATTTCTTAAAAACAATAAAGAACATTTATTAAGTTGATTGATTTTTGCCACATACTGTTATCATCAGGGGAAACACTAAATATTTAACTACTTTGAAATTGAATTATATTTACAATTATTCTTTTGCTTATTTCATAAAATTTTGCACGAACCCTGAGGTTAAAACACGAAAAAAGGATTTAAGACAACTATGAAAGCTAAAATTACCTATGCTACTTAAATATCAATCTTCCCACTCATTTAAAGGAAGAGACAAGCCCCATACAGTTTCTAGATTAGGTGAGTTTGAATTTAGCCCATGTTTGTAAAATCACATAGGAACATTTTATATGACAATAGCTGTTTTAATTGATTATAGCAATCTTAGTAGATTCAAGGAGGCAAATGCATTTTCTTATAATTCCACAGGCCTATATCCTCAAAATGAGTTTCTCATTCCCTGTGCTAAATTCAGAGTGAGTGGCTATGTACTCAGGATTCTTTGGGAATATGTTCATATACATGTTGCTTTTGAAATTATCTTCGGTAGTTCAGGCCCTGATATTCATATCCAGACCTATAAGGCAGTGTTTTTATATTTGTCTTAGATTCTAATTGTCAATTCTACTTTTCCAACTGTTAAGAACTTGTATTACTTTATAGAGATGACATAAATAATCCAAAACAATCTTCAAATCCTTAGCTCACTAATTTCTTTTACAATGTCATCTTTATTAAAGTAACTAGTTTATAAAATTCCAGGGATTATGATGTTGCCATCTTTAGGGAGATATTTTTCTCTATCTCACAAGTATTATACTGCCTTTTTATTTAATGATTAAATATCTTTTTAATGACATAAAAGAAAATTAAGAAGAAAAAGGGTTATGAGCTTTAACACCTAGTGTATGAAATCCCATAACAACATACTCATTATCACTTTTCCTTACATACTCAAATCTGCTTTCCACTTGAGTTCCTTGTTACTACACCAAATGTGTCCTCTTAACACATTTAAATGAGCATTTAAACTGAATATGAATACATCTATGTGGATATAGATGATGAAATATTGATAGATGATAGATAGATACATAGATATAGATATATGGTAGGTAATAGATGACAGAAGATGATATATAGATATAGATAGATAGATAGATAGATAGATAGATAGATAGATAGAGATGATAGATAGATGGATGGATAATAGATAGAGATAGGCTCGTGTGTGTGTGTGTGTGTGTGTTTGTGTGTAAAACAAATGTATTTTAGTGATTGAAATTGCATGAAGGGTGATCTAGTTAGATGTTGGCAAGTTTGTAGAAAATAGAAGCTAAACTCCTTACCTACAGGCAAAACCAAGGACTGGGACGTCAGATTTTCATTACTGATTGGAAGATTAGATCCCAAATTATCTCTCTGGCTCTAGTTAGATATATGGAAAATCAAACTATATGGAAAACCTTTGATGTCTATCTATGTCTTTCTCCAAGACCACTAACTACTATATATAATACATATTTAAAAACACTGCTATAAAGAAGGAAATCCTAACGTCGCTCCCTCCTTTAAGAGTCAATCCAAACAAGCCAGTCAATCATCTAATCTGTACAAATTCACTCAGGAAAAGTTACTGACAATAAAGCCCACATTAAATATTATAAAATCTACCTAAGCTATGGACAGTAGATCTGGTCCTCTGACCACCATCAACCTTCATCTCTTGAGCTTACTATGCCTTACGTTGAAGTACTAACTCTGCCTATAACTTCACTACTTTTGTTAGAAACCACCTGAAAGTTAGGAAAGAGATCACAGGTCTGGGGGTGGGGGATGAAATTCATATGAAGATTTCAATGACAAACTTAGTCCTTTTATGAATAGCAATCTCTTTAATACTCTTTATTCTATATTTTCCTTTTATTAAAAAATAGATTTTTGGGGCTGGAGAGATGGCTCAGAGGTTAAGAGCACTGCTTGCTCTTCCAAAGGTCCTGAATTCAATTCCCAGAAACCACACGATGGGTCACAGCCATCTATAATGAGATCTGGTACCTTCCTCTGGTGTACATGGAGGCAAAACATTGTATACTTAATAAATAAATATTTGGCACTCAGAGGAAGGACAGCAGGTCACCAAGAAGAGACTTGATACCCTATGAGCATATACAGGGGGAGGTAATCCCTCTCAGGAACAGTCATAGGGGAGGAGAATAAGGGGAAAATGGGAGGGAGAGAAGAATGGGAGGATACAAGGGATGGGATAACCATTGAGATGTAACAAGAATAAATTAATTAAAAATAAAAAAATAAAAATAAAAATAAAAATAAAAATAAAAATAAGTAAAAAAAAATATATATTTTTTTTTCACAGAATGTATCCTGACTACAGTTTCCATTTGCTTTGCTTCTCTCAAATCCTTCCCATCTCTGAAATCCATCTGGAGCCACCTCTTTCTGTCTTTCACAAGATAACAAAAAAGCTTTTAAGAAATAGTAGTAGTAGTAGTAGTAGTAGTAATGATAATAATAATAATAATAATAATAATAATAATAATAATAATAGTAATAATAATGAAGTTAGGATAAGCAAAAACTAACACATTGTAATAACATAAAACAGAATGAAAAGAGCCCAAGGAAAGACAGAGAAATAGATATAGATGCAGAAAAATATACATACATGGGAGCTAGTGAGCAGAATGTGGTAGGTTGAATAGGTGGGCTTTAGACAGTTTATGTGATATGTTACATTTATTAATTTACATACTCATCTAGTAATGGTTCTACTGCTATGAAGAGACACCATCGTGACCTCAGCATCTCCTATAAAGGAGAACATTTAACTTAAATAGCTTATATTTCAGAGGTTTAGTCCATTACCATCATGGCAGGAAACATAGCTGAATGCAGGCATATATGTGTTGGAGAGGTAGCTGAGAGTTCGCAGGTATACAAGTGCTGAGAGTTTTACGTCTTAGTCTGAAGGCAGCAACAGAAAGACTATGACATAATGGCCAGACTTGATCTTATAAGATTTCGAAGCCAACCTCCATAGTTATATACTTCCTCCAACTACACCACACCTCCTAATAATGCCACTCCCTATGGGCCAAGTATTTCTATACATGAATCTGTGGGGGGGGCCATTCCTATTTAACCCTCCACACTCCACTCACTGGCTCCTATAGGCTAATATCCCTACCATAATGCAGAAATGCATTCAGTCCAACTTCAAAAATACCTATAGTCCATAACAGTCCCAACCCTGTTTAAAAGACCAAAGTTCAAAACTGTGTCTTAGATTTGTACAAGCTCTCAAATGCAATCACCCATAAAATCAAAATAAAACAGCACATCACATACTTCCCATAGCTAATGGCACAGGTTATTCATTACCATTCCAAAGCTCTGCGAAGGGAGTATAGTGAGGAAACACTGGACTAAAGCAAGACTGAGAATGAGCACACAAACTCCAACTTTGCATCTTCATGTCTGATTTCCATGTGCTCTTCTTATCTCCTGCTCCTTTCAGCATTGTTGACTGTGACACACCTCTGTCCATTTGGCTTGTTCCATTCCTAGCTAGCAGCTTTCCCTGACAGGTCTCCTACTGCTTTGTCATCTCCAACTTCTGGAGGTCTCATAGACAACTCAGGATTCGCTTTCACAGCTTCACGCAATGGCCTCTCTGGGCCTTTATTCAGGGACACCTCTGTCACACACCAGGTCTCAGAGACTTTTTTATTCACAGAGGGACATTCTATAAGCCCCTTTGTTCTATCCTTAACTCTAAAGCCAGGATCATATGGCCAAAGCTCCCAATGTCTACTGCATGCTGGGCTAGGAACATGACCTGCTTGTTGAACTGCATCTACACCTGTTGCAGGATAGCTGGTCCCATTGTGAACCTGGAGACTGTGAACTGTTAAACCTGTTTCTTGTTTGGTGTGTTTCAACCCTAATATACACTTTTAATCCAAGAATTTTCTGTTTACGGTGTGGTTCAGCACACGCCTTTAACACAAGAGCTTTCTGTAGGCAGAGCAAGAAACTAGTTGACAGGATCAGAGAGTAGGAAGGACTTTGAGTTGAAGTATTTGGGACTGTGTGGATAAAAAGAAGGTCTTTTTTAAACTTTTAGTTAGCCAGCCTTGGCCTTGGGCTTTTTGGCCTTTTCCTCTTCGGTTGTCAGCTGAGCTAATGATGTGTTGAGGCTTTCTCCACTGAGATGTGAGGTAAGTAGGAAGGTAGGCTGGGTGTTTTCTTTGCCTCTCTGAACCAGCAGGTTTTTACCCAGCATCTGCCTTCTGAGTCATTATTGGTAAAATCAAATCACTGGGGTTTACTTATTTTAAAACAACATTCACCATCTTTCTGCTTTCAATGGTTTCCTTCCCCACCTAAACTTAGCTGTCCTGACTCTGGATCTGTAGATCAAGCTGGCCTTGAAGTCATATCTGTCAGCCTCTGCCTAGGGATTGCTGGGATTAAAGACATCTTGCACCACACCCACACTTGGCTCTCAGCTTTGCTTCAATTCCTTTCCCAAATTGGAATTTTAGCTGGGTGGGGTTTTGCCCTGAGGTTACCGCTCCCTTTATTCCATTTTTTAATTTGTTTATTTTCTTTAACACAGGATTTAACTCCCCTTTGCTTCCTGGCACTCCTTTTCTTCTATCTACATTTTGTATTATTATTTGCCGAGCTTGCTCCTTTTCATTATAAATCTTTACAAGAATGAACACTAATAATCACATGACAGTGTTAATACTGACTTTTATCATGGAACTCTGTTGAATGTTGTCAAAGGCCTTTTCTACATCTAAGGAGACAATCATGTTTTTGTCTATCAATCTGTTTATACGTAATAGTGGGGTGCCCTGAAATTTTCTCTACCAATGGAATTAATCCAGAAACTCTTCAATTTAGCCTTAGACAAACTTTTCTGACTGGCTCAAATTGTAGGAACATCCTATGACAAAATATCATAAGAATAGTCTCTAGGCCACATAGCAACCCTCTTCTTAGAAACCTATTGATTCAGCCCCCCCATACTTCAATGGCTCCCAGCCCCACTGTTTTCAATGTTCCTACTGTAAGATCCATTAAGCCCCATTTAAAGCTTCAAAGACCAATCCCAATTGGTCCAGCATTTCAGACCGTCCCACCAAGGACTCCTATTAAGCCTGGAATTTCTCAACCTTTAGAAACTGGACCACTAATACTATTCCTGGCTTCTTTATCCATTTTCCCCCATTTTATTTGGGCTCCTACAAAGGTATCATTTGCCCCAGATCAACGAGAAGAAATCTTATGAAAAATGATGCCCTGTTTCCCTTATGGGGAATTGGGTAGGTTTTTGTTGGCACTCTTGGGCTACAGATGCTTAATTTCATTGGAAGTTGAGGTTGGAAACAAAAAAAAAAAAGAAGTGGGGATATAGAAATATATAAGGATGATAGGACAAAAAGTAGTTTATTGAATCTACTCCTTAACTTCAGGCCTTAATTGTTACTAACAAACAAGGCTATTTTTTAACTCATTGGTACATAATTTTGTATATTGATTCAAAATGAGTTTAACTTTGATACATTGCTGTAGAATTCAAATTTAAGATTATTCTTCAAACACATTATATATATTTCTACTGTTATATGAGGTATTGTACATATACAACTCAATTATAATACAAGGTTTATTTCCAATTCCTTGAAAGTGCTATTGCAGGTTGCTTAGGATAATTAAGTAATACAAGCTAATTGTTAGTTGACCAAGTCATGGTCTTGAAAATTATTAATCTATTTTTATCACAAGAATGTACATGCTAATTTTCACAGATAGATATGATACTGTAGATATATAAGGAAAAACAGATAAGATCTTAAAAAGCATCAGAGACATACCAAATATGGCATTTGAAAAATGTTTACATTATTTTAAAAATTCTTTGACAAGACAAGTTAACTCCTAGCAACACCCAGCCTACCGCAAAGAATATCATGAACATCAGTGAACCTCCTTGTGGAGATGGCTTCAAATGTGGCAAACAAGCCACTGGGCAAAATGTACTCATTTCTGCCACACACAGAATTCTGCCTAAAAAAGAACAAGCTTGGATGCAGCAGAGTCAATGGCCAAACTCTGACAAGACAGGGTAAGCAAGTCCTCAATAGTTCCTGCCCCACAAATACGTCTGTCAGATATAGAGGGCAAGAAGGCTGAAGATGATGCTCCATTGTTATAGAGAGTTTTGGGTGACTGTTCAGGCAGTAAACTGTCTCTGTATTTTTTTTTTTTTTTTCATTTTGGAAGCTGCTAACCTGCACTTCCAATTGACTCAGTTAATTAACTTTTATTCCTTCTCAAGTCTCTGATGTGGTTGAAGACCAGATAGTTTAGTCTCACATTTAAGATTCATTGTTTAGGGATTAAGATATTTTTAGGTCTAGATAGATATTTTCAAGCTGATAGAAATGAGATATGATATTTACTGATTTACATTCAGAATTTTAGACTTACCGAGATAGGAAAGTTGTTTTCTTCAGGCTTACCAAATACAAATAGCCAAAACACTATGAGTGTAATATTTATATATTTCCTGATTATTTCATGGTTCTTCTTGTTACAGGTAGCTTATTACATATGTGTGTAATAACATAAATGTATATGTAAAAAGAAATATAATTGAAAAATAGAGAAAAAGACACATACAAAAACTTCAATATTATATATATATATATAATACAATTACAACTTTGAGAAATGAAAGGATAAAGAATAAATATTTTATCTTTAAAATAATTAGAATTGGTTTTTATTTGATGAAATAAATTGAGGAATATTGTCAAAGAACCACTTGTCCCAGAAGATTTTGTTTGTTTTTGTTTTTATTTTATTTTATTTTATTTTATTTGTTTTTTGTTTTTGTTTTTGGTTGAGAGACTTTCAATCTCTGAATTTACAACAAAGGTCAGGCATAGTGGCACAAGGCTGCATCCTTAACACTTGGGTGAAAGACACAGATAGATCCCAGAGACCTCATGGTTAAAAGTTACTGGTTCTCTTATATATCTTGTATAAACACTGAAGTAGACAGTGATAAAGGGGACGACCTCATGTTGACTTTGCCCTGCCACATACACACTCTTACAAATAAGAAGTTGCAAGTATTAGTTAAAAGATAGATCAAATATTTAATGTTATAGGGATTTGACTTCTGTTTTCTTTCTAAAATTTCAAACTTCTTATGTTTCAAATCAATTAGAGGATAAATATTACCAATGTAAGGTGGAACTGCTGAAAAGTCCCAAATCTACAACAGATGATTGGCATAAATATAATGTACTGAGACTAAGTATGTGCTTTATGAATATCAGGCTGTAAACATCTTCGTTCCCTGGTGGAAGGAAAAATGAAAACTTCCAAGAAACGGACTAAGAATCCGAGGAGCACTTATGGGATAGACCACTGAGTGCAGCTGGTATTTGAACTACTGTAACGAAAAACACTGGATGCACTGAATATTTTATATTTTATTGCTTTAGGCAATGTTGTGAACTTCACTACACAGGAGCATCAGAGATTTGCAAGCTTGAAGCAGTTGTTGCTGTTTATATTTTCCATTAAAACAAAGGAAACTAATAGTTACTTTCATTTTGTGCTTATGCTGTGAGTTTGAAAACTGAACTGTATTGTATGTTCTGAAATTGAGTTACAAAAAAAAATAAAAAAGTACATTTAATATTATAAACTACCAAGGATAAGTATTTTAGAAGATACAAAATCGGTGATTCACAAAAAACTCTTAAATTTGCTAATGAAAAGAACACCATGAAGCTTTCTACACAATATCTGACTTGTTTTCTACTTTTGTTCATAGATGGTGAGATTTTATACAGCCTTAGATAAGGACAGGAGGCAATCAATGCATATCCCAGCATGGTATATTGCAGCACAGTCTAGACAAAATAATTGATATCTGAATTTGAGTGTTATTTTTGGTTTTGTGCTTTAGTAATGATGTATAATTTAATGTCTTTCTACAAGGGGATATTTATCTTTTATTTGACTATCATTTACATTTGAAGGCATCTAATGTGGCAGTGTTCTTTAAAAGCCCTATAAATGGCTTGAGATTTCATTATCTTTCACCATGTAAAGAATAGAAATTCACTATCGCTTTGTAATAATAATAATGGATACCATTGGTAGAGTATCTTTTATAATTTCTCATAAAATTATTTTTCAAAAATTGAATAGCCAATGTATTTGTGTAATTTTTGTATTTGAGTGAGAAAAATGGCAGAAATGGATACTACTGGGTTCTATTGTTTCTTGTACACTCTGCTAACTCTATCACAAAAATCATGGCATTTGCCATCGTACCTAGTGAGGACACTGGCATTACTTCCTCTTTAAGTCTTCTGTTTATGAAAGAGGCTGTGCCGTCTCTTGGAAACCTAGACTTCCACATATTCCTGAGAATCTGAACTGAAAATGGAAGACTATTGGATTAAATGTATTCTATGTACTTCATTGTTAAAAAACTACAATTTCCTCCATAAGCTTCTTACAAACTAGAAAACAGATATTAAAGATGGTATTGTTTCAGAATATTCTTTTAAACCTTTGTATTATAAAGAGTGCTATGGTTACTAACTGGTCTCTAACTTTGCAACACTCTAATACTGTAAAGGTAATTTATTGTTTCTACTTTTGTCAATAATTTCTACTTGTAGTGCAGATTTACGGCATTTTTAAAAAAATATATATATATAGCTTATTCTGTGAGCTTATAATTACATTTTTGCCTCTTTTCCTTTCCTGCCTCTGTGCCACTCTGTATACCTCTCCTCGCTCCCTTTCAATTTTTGGCATCTTTTTCCATTACTTGTTGCTTGGTGCATGTATAATTTAATATTACCTGCTAAGTAACTGGGATGCTACCTGTGTTTGCTTTGGACAACCAACAGCAGTGTTTTTCCTTGGGGAAGACTTCTTCTCCTCCTGTTATTCTTCCTTAGTTGCCAGTGGTTCATTTGTATGGTGCTGACCACTTGGGTTTTTATGATGCAACACTTCAACATTTCAACATGTGTTCTCTGTAGAACAAGGTTCTTGTTTGTGAAAATACCTGTTTTCTGCTAATTTAAATTTTCGTATCTCCCTATTGTGGAATACATACGTATGGATCCTTTATTGTATACATGCATACTGAAGCCACGTTCTCGCCTCCTTTTTCTTGTAATATTGTAAAGACAGCACGGTTCAATAGGTAAACTTCAAATAAGAATGAGTCCATATAATTCATCTTTAACTTTTGAAAATCTGTTCTTTGTGTCTTAGATGAAAAAGAATTAATTATTCCATAAAACTGTACATAGCAAGCATGATCTTATATCATCTTCTAAAAGAGTCAGACTTATCTTGAGACGAACTCAACTTGCCCACATTATTTTATTTTTGCAATATACAATGCAACAATATAGGTTTGTATTTGTATCTATTTCATAAGAAAGATTATATATATGTATATATATATATCCATCTAAAAATATTCTTGTCAGATTTATGAGAAGATGTTATATAATTGTGGTAAATTGTTCAGTTTATTTTTTCTATAATTTGAGAAGCTTTTGCAATGTGTTGTTGTTTGGAGAATATACAAGTGATATCCATTAATAACTAGATATTCTTCTTATAAAATATGAAAATTTTTACATATGATTTCCTTTTCTTAAAATACAATAATACTTATATTTTCTGCTTCTGTTATGTATATTTGGAAACATTTTATTTAAAATTTTATTATAAAACAAAACGGGCGGTGGTGGCACACGCCTTTAATCCCAGCACTCGGGAGGCAGAGGCAGGCGGATCGCTGTGAGTTCGAAGCCAGCCTGGTCTACAAAGAGAGTCTAGGACAGCCAGGGCTATACAGAGAGACCCTGCCTCGAAAAAAACAAAAAACAAAAACAAAAACAAAACAAAACAAAAAAGACACATACATCCTTTTAGCCGGGCGTGGTGGCGCACTCCTATAATCCCAGCACTTGGGAGGCAGAGGCAGGAGGATCGCTGTGAGTTCGAGGCCAGCCTGGTCTACAAAGCGAGTCCAGGACAGCCAAGGCTATACAGAGAAACCCTGTCTCGAAAAACCAAAAAAAAAAAACAAAACAAAACAAAACAAAACAAAAAACAAAAAACTTTCTCAAACTGTATATAGAAAAATAAATTTAAATATATTCAACAGTTATTTAAAATTTCTTAAGTAACTATATTTATTGAATTAGACAATTTTTGCACAATCTCAACTTTTCTTCTTTAAAATATAGCTACTGTATATATGAGTAATGTATAAATATATATTTAAAATACAAAAAAGTTTAATAAAAATATAAAAAGAAAATTAAAAAGAAAAAATGTAATAAAATATAGCTAATATTTTGTTAATTTTATATAATTAGTAAAGTACTATTAACATTAAATATGCTGTTATATATCACCCACATTCCTTTTTAGAATATTAAGGCACATCTTGCTGTTGAGGTTCCTGGTGAATGTGTTGTATGCTATCAGCTTTCTTTAGCAATCACCTTATAAATATAGTCACACCACTGAGTGTGATTTAATGTTTAGCTTGCTTAATCTACTCAATGAAAAATTTGGCATTTAGGAAATGCCATTTGATTCTCAATTTCAGTCAATTAGCTCTGGGAAGGTTAGTGTTAATGAAGCAGAGCTTGATAGAGAATGTTGAAAAACCGTGGGGGCTTGGATATGCTGTAATTTCTTAGAAAGAAGCTTTTAGAGGTGACAGTTGAAATGCTCTAGTATTTACAGAGCTAGTTCAATTCGATGAATGAATATCATGGAAGCGTAAACACCATTTTTTGAAAGACTTATGAAGACAAGTTTTGCCAACTCCACCGGTACTAGTGTGTTTAACTCTGACATTAATCAGATCATACAAATATGAATAAATAAATAGCTAAAACAACCATTTATTTTTACAATAAATCACTTATCAATAAGTGAGTATATATTGTTAAATTCAGGGCATGAAATTTAGTGCCAAGTTCCTTTACTGGTCAAGTCACTTCACCAGCCTATTATAATCTTATTGTTGGCTGTATTCTACCGGTCTTAGTCAAACTAACTGAGTGTTTCACAAGGCCTACTGAGTGTCTTTGCCATAAGCCTGTTGTTTTATTTTATTTTTTTAATTTTCCTTATGGTGATATAAAAATGAAAGACAAAGGAAAGAAAGAGAGAAGAAAAAGAAAGAAAGGAAGGAAGGAAGGAAGGAAGGAAGGAAGGAGGGAAAAAGAAAAACTAGTTAGTTTAATGGCTCAATGTAGGCTATGAATCTTTGTTAAACAAATCTATCACCATCTTGGCTTAAATTATATGTTCCTCTTATTCTTTGTGTAAAAATTCACTCACATTCAATAAAGCCAAGTATTTTCTAAAGTGTTAGCTTCCTACCAGTTTGGTATGTAATCAGAATTTGGACTTCTTTCTCCTTTACTGTTAATTAATACAATTATAGCATTTCCCTTTGAAACAGTGATCTCAGGCTCCAGTTTTAGTTTTCCCCACCAGTTCCATCTGCTCTAGTCTCTTCTGCAAAGATGCTCAAACATCTCAATGCTGTGTATTCTCGGCTCACACTAGAATGAATGATCACTTCTGTAGCTGAAAGGGAAAGTTAAAACGGGCAAGACAAGCCATTGTGATTTAAGACTACTTACAACTGTAACATACCAGATGGAATGATGCCAACAAACTATTTAAATCATACACTGTAGGTATTTGCTTAGTGGTATCACAATGTCTTTTAAAATTTGTCCCGTGTCTTTTCTTAAAAAAAAAAAAAAAGATTCAATTTAAACTCGTAAGCATAAATGCAGAATTAAAGAATGCTTCTCAAGTCAGTGCTTGTGGTTTTTTTTTTTTTTTTTTTTCTTTTTTTTTTTTTTTTAGTTACATAGCAAATTTGAGATTCAGAGTCAGCTTTTCTTATATAGTGAGTAAGAGGTAGGATAATATACTTTGGTATTGGAAATGATATCTCAAATATTTAATTTTTTCCACAGACCATTTATTTTGTATGAATGCATTAATGACCATTTTTTGTTGCTAGGACCAAGAAGCACTCATCCATCATCAGAGAAGGTTCTCCTTGCAATAGATGGGATTAACAGAGAAACCTACTATTAGACCATGAGCAAAGATTGAGAGACTTTAGAACACTTAGTCTTAAATGGGATTCCTCCTTTCTGGCCTCAGGCATCGATGTGGAAGAGGAGGCAGATTGTAAGAAGCAGAAGTAAGGGATGAAGCCAAAGAAACAGTATCTTCTAGACACAACAATACTGCTACACATATAAAAACCACAGACATGATGTCAACCTACACTGTTCCTTCACAGGCTCAAGCCAACAGGGTCCCAGCATTAAGAGCAGGGAGTAGACCCAAGATCATACCTTAGCCAAAAGGCTTTCTGCAACTTATATCCATTGCAAAAAAATTTAATATTTTTCCATTGGAGTTTCACTGGGTGTACTAATCACACTTCAGGGTAGAACTCACCCAGCAATGCAAAATAAACTCAGTTGCATTAATCATAATTTCTGGTATTATATATATTACTTTGGGGATTTTCTGCAATATTGTTCCTTTGATTATATATTTTGCTTTGTGTTTGATATGCTTATGTTTTGTGTGTGTATATAGTCTGTATTTCTTCTCTTTTATCATTATGGGCTGGGTAGATGGGGAGGTGGAAAGGATCTGGAAGACATTAGAAAGCAGGGAATCATGATGAGAATATATTATATAATGGGGGGGGACCTTAGCTGAGGCTTTCATCAGAGAGGGATAAGGACCCTGAAGAGGTCACCTCTTTCAGCCAGATGGAACTTACAGTGAAGGGAGGACACCAACCAACCCACAAAACCTTTGACCCAAAATTTGTTCTGCCTACAATTAGTGCAGGGTAAAAAGATGGAGCAGAGATAGAGGGACTGGCTCAATTTGAGACTCACTCCATGAAAGAGAGCTAACCCTGACACTATTAATGACACTCTGCTATGCTTACAGATGGGAGTCTAGCATAACTGCCTTTTGAGATTCTTCATTCAGCAGCTGATAGAAACAGAGTCAGAGACCCACATCCAAGCGCTCAGAGAGTCTTGTGGAAGAGTGGGGGGTGGTAAGGTTTGAAGGAGCCTGAGGGATTGAGGATACAACATGAAGACCTACAGAGTCAGCTTGCTTTTGCCTTTAGGCGCTCACAAAGACTGAAATACCAATGATAGAGCATGCATGGACTGGACCTACGCTCTCCCTACACAAACATAGCAGATGAGTAGTTTGTTCTTCATGTGGATCCTCTAACAATTAAAGTGAGAGCTGCCTCTGACTCTGTTGCGTGCCTATTAATCCCTTTCCCCTAGCTGGGCTGCTTTGTCTGGCCTCAGTGGGAGACGGTGTGCCTAGTCCTGCTGAGACTTGATTTACAGGGTGGCATGGTAGCCATGGTGAGGTCTCCACTTCTCTGAGGATAAGAAGATGGGGGAATATGGGTGTGGTGTGAGGGTGGAACTAGGAGAGGAGGGAAGAGGGCTGTGCTCAGGCTGCAATGTTGATAAAAATAAATGTATATATACACAACTAAATTTTATAAGATTTTCTCTCATAAAAGACTTAACCTCTGACATTATTAATAATACAGTGCTATCCTTGCAGATAGGAAGATGCTTCATCTAGCAGATAATGGAAACAGATGCAGAGACCCACAGCCAAACACCAGACAGCACTCACGGACTCTTGTGGACACATTAGGGGAAGGATTGAGGGGACCAGGAGAGGTCAAAGACATCACAAGATCTGCATAGCCAACTTACATGGGCTCATGGGGTCTCCTAAAGAATGAACTACTAACCAAAGAACATACAAGGACTGGTGTTAGTCCACCCAACACATAAGAAGCTTATTGGTACTTGTTCCTCAACTGGGTCCCTTGAAAGTTGGATTGGGGCCGGTTTCTGTCTTGTATTCTATTGCCTCCCTCTGGATTCCATTTCTCAAATAGGGCTGCCTTGTCTTGTCTCAAAGAAAGAAGAGGCATTTAGTCCTTATATGACTTGATGTACCAGCGTTGGTTCATAGGGGGGAGGGGTTATGGGGGAAGTGGTGGGGAGGGTGAGACTGGGAGGAGAGGAGGAAGTGGGGTTTGGATTAGTATGGAAAATAAACAAGTAAATAAATTAATGAAGAAAGAAGAATATAGTATATGAAAGTTTGTTTTTTAAAATAAAAAACAATAGTGAAATTGATAAATGTACTAGACTATATATACTTATGCAGCTTTATGTATGAAGTATTACAATTAATCATGTTATTTTTACAATTGTATATCATTAAAAAACATGGAAAATTGATATATGACTAAATTATTTCTTCTAAATAACAAATGACTTAATCACTAGGTTAGTCAAATTGAAATATTAGGCTCATAACATGAATAAAATTATGTTCTCTACATCAGCTGAAACATTAAGCTTGATGGCCCTTATATGAAATTGAAATCTCCACTCCTAAAATCAAGATAAGCAAGATTAATATACTAATTGCTAAACTTTCTTTATTTAATCACATCAAAGTTAACCTATCTTCTGTTAAATATTCTGCTATTAGTAGTAAATGTTACAATTTTTTCTAACGTTCTTTGAATTGTGAAATTCAGTAAATTTTTAATGCTACACTACAAAGCATATTAGATGTGATAAAATATATAAATGTTAAGTAAGTTTTTATTTTTCCTTATCAAAACAATTGCCATATATTTTACTATAGAGATTATAAAAACATTTCCCGTGTGCTATGATATCTTCTAAATTTAAAAATTTCATGTTTATTATAAAGGCTATATACAGCAATCCAATAGCCAAAATCATAGTAAATGGTGAGATACTCAAGGAAATTCCTCTAAAATCGGGAACAGGGCAAGGCTGCCCACTCTCTCTAGATCTCTTCAATATAGTACTCAAAGTTCTAGCCAGAGCAATAAGACAACAAAAGGAGATCAAGGGTATCCAAATGGGAAGGAGGAAGTCAAATTATCCCTATTTGCAGATGATATGATAGTGTACATAAGTGACCCCCTAAAATTCCACCAGATAACTCCTACAGCTGATAAACACCTTCAGCAAATTGGCTGGATACAAAATTAACTCAAAAAAGTCTGTAGCCTTCCTATACACAAATGACAAGCTTGCAGAGGAAGAAATTAGGAAAGCCACACCCTTCACATTAGCCTCAAGCAATATAAAATATTTAGGGGTTACTCTAACTAAGCAAGGGAAGGACTTGTTTGAAAAAAATTTCAAAACTCTGAAGAAAGAGATTGAAGATGACATGAGAAGATAGAATGATCTTCCTTGCTCATGGATCAGGAGAATTAACATAGTAAAAATGGCCATCCTACCAAAAGCAATCTACAAATTCAATGCAATCCCTATCAAAATACCTACACAATTTTTTAAAGACATTGAAAGTTCAATTCTGAACTTCATATGGAAAAACAAAAAACCCAGAATAGCTAAAACAATCTTGTACAATAAAAGGTGCTCCAGAGGAATCTCCATACCTGATCTCAAACTGTACTATAAAGCAATAGTAATTAAAACAACATGGTACTGGCACAGCAACCGGCTGGTTGATCAGTGGAATCAAATTGAAGACCCAGATATGAATCCACACACATATGGTCACTTGATTTTTGACAAAGAAGCCAAATCCATCCAATGGAAAAAGGATAGCATCTTCAACAAATGGTGCTGGTCTAACTGGATGTCTATGTGTAAAAAAATGCAACTGGACCCATATTTGTCACCTTGCACAAAACTCAAATCCAAGTGTATTAAAGACCTCAACATAAAACCAGAGACACTAAGTCAGTTAGAAGAAAAAGTGGGGAAGAGCCTGGAACATATTGGCACAGGGGATAACTTCCTGAACAGAACACCAACAGCCCAGGCCTTAATAAATGGGCCCTTAAAATGGGACCTCATGAGGCTGAGAGGCTTCTGTAAGGCTAGAGACACTGTCACGAGAACAAAGCGACAGCCTACAGACTGGGAAAAGATCTTCACCAACCCTACATCTGACAAAGGTCTAATATCCAAAATATATAAAGAACTCAAGAAATTAAACACCACCAAACCAAATAGCCCACTTGAGAAATGGGGCTTGGAACTAAACAGAGAATTCTCAACAGAGGAATATCAAATGGCTGAGAAACACTTAAAGAAATGCTCAACCTCCTTAATCATCAGGGAAATGCAAATCAAAACAACTCTGAGATTCCATCTTACACCCATCAGAATGGCTAAGATCAAAAACTCAAGCGACACCACATGCTGGAGAGGATGTGGGGAGAGAGGAACACTCCTTCATTGCTGTTGGGAATGCAAACTAGTACAGCCACTTTGGAAATCTATCTGGTGCTAGCTCAGAAAACTGGGAATAGGGCTTCCTCAAGACCCAGCTATTCCACTCCTTGGAATATACCCAGAAGATGCACCAGCACACAACAAGAAAATTTGCTCAACCATGTTCATAGCAGCTTTATTCACAATAGCCAGATCATGGAAACAGCCTAAGTGTCCCTCAGTAGAAGAATGGATAAAGAAACTGTGGTACATATACACTATGGAATACTACTCAGCTATTAAAAACAAGGAATTCCCGAAATTTGTGGATAAATGGATTGAGCTAGAACTGATCATAATAAGTGAGTTAAACCAGAAGCAGAAAGAATCAAATGGTATATACTCACTATATCTGCATACTAGCCCAAGGGGCATGTCCTACGAAAGCCTTCCCTTACCAGGAAACTAGGACCGAGGGGAGGACATCCTATTGGGACTCTAGATGAGAGAAGCATGGGAGAATAGTAAAGTAGAAGGATCCAGAGGGTCCTAGAAACCTACAAGTAGAACATTATGATAGGCAGATTTGGGCCAAGGTGTCCCACTCAAACTAAGGCACCAGCCAAGGAAAATACAGGCGGTAAACTTTAAACCCCTACCCAGATCTAGCCAGTGGTCAGAACAGTCTCCACACTTGAGTGGAGAGAGGGATATGACTTTCTCACGTACTCTGGTGCCTCACATTTGACCATGTCCCCTGGAAGGGGAGACCTGGTGGCACTCAGAGGAAGGACAGCAGGTTACCAAGAAGAGACTTGATACCCTATGAGCATATACCCGGGGAAGTAATCCCTCTCAGGAACAGACATAGGGGAGAGGAATAAGGGGAAAATGGGGGGGAGGGAAGAATGGGAGGATACAAGGGATGGGATAACCATTGAGATGTAACAAGAATAAATTAATAAAAAAAGTTTAAAAAAATTTCATGTTTATTATAGTCCATTCTTTTAGAGTTGAATTTTAATATAAAAAAGTACAAATATTTTATTTCAGTCTTGAAGAGTAAACTGCTATCTAGAACAAATTTAAATTTTGCACTATTACATTTATACTCAATGTCCAAAAGTATTAGGATTAATAAAACAAAATTGAATAATAAAAATCCATTACTCTTGGACTTTTGCAAAGTATATTTTCCATGTGATTACAAACAATATTCTGGAAATTTAGATACTGAGAAGTTTCAGCTACGACAACTCTTGGAATCCTTTCTCTTAAATTATTTGAATGCCATACCAATAATTTTATTCTAAGCCAGACTTTTTGCTTGCTTGGCAGACCAGACATGTTTAAATTATAATGCTTTGACAGAAATACTATTATATTATTTTCAACAAACACTTTATAAATTTTACAGCAAGCTATAAAATTTAATTTATGCCTCATAACTTTTTAACACTATCTGATTTAATAATTATATAAGATAGGAAACAAACTCTTCTCTGAATTCAGCAAATTTTCATACATCTGCATTATGTTTCAATTGTTTACCAATGATGGAAGTAAAAGCACACCTCAAATGCCAATAAATGCAAACATGCATTTCCTGATAGGTAATGAATAAGCAAGTACATTTAATAATTACAGTAATATATCAAGAAAATAAAACAATAAACTATAAACTATCTTAAATATATTGCCTGAGGTATAGTGAAGTTTTGGATATTTTAATAAGAAAACTTGAACTCTATAATTGCATATGTCAATGTGTGTGAAGTTCCTGTTATTTATGAGAATGCGAAGTTATTTTTTTCATTTCTTGTTAATTGCTTATGACAGCTAAGAGTTAAAATATGGATCTCTTATATAATGCAAGGGAACAGCTGCAGTGCAGTCTGCTTCTACTGATGCTCTTGACAATGTGTCTCCTAATACCCTAAAAACAGCCTCTCCCTGCATGGCTGTAACTTCACACATTCAGGCTCCAACAATTGGCATAGTGAAATATTCAAGTTCCATGCTGAGGAAAACCCATTTCCACCCATTACTAAAACACTGGAGGAAAATTTCACAGTGATGACTGAAAGCAAATTACTGGGATTTCTGATTCTCTTCTTCACAATTTAATGATATAGCTAAAATTTAACACAGGATATTTTGTTAACTTTGTCTAGATAGAAATATAATGGGAAAATTACTAAATATGCTATGAGACAGAAAGGAATTTGCCAGGATTGAGAAGTTATTCTAAAGATGAAATAGGGCACTATATTTACTCTAGTATAATTAATATTGTCCCTGATGAAATCCTACCTATTTCTCAAAATAAATTTTATTTACTTATTTACAAAGATGTTTTTATTTTAAACAGATTTACTTCACTTCCCTGCTATTTTTCTTCTCTCTAGCCCCTTCAGGAACCTATCTCAACCTCTTCCAAGTACCTTCCCTCCAACCTTTGCCATTAAACTCATTCTCAAATTGATCGCCTCTTTTTCTTTATTATTGTTACATATATGTATACATGTGTAAATATGTAAATATAGCTTGGTGAGGTCTTTTCTTATCTTTTGTATGTGAGGTTTTGGGGATGGCCACTATGTATTGAGTAGCCAATATGAAAACTCATTCCTAGGAACAATGATTTCTCCTCCTAGCTGTCATCACTTACCTGCATATCTCTGTAGGTTCAGAGCACTGCAAGATTTTCTGCATTGCATATTAAATGTCTATTGCTACTAATATAGTTCTGGACTCATTTCTGGAGACTGTTACAAGAGAGATGCTGTCATAGAAGAGTGTTGTTGTATTCTTTCTGTCTCCTCTTTCATGATGTTTCCTGAGCCATAGAATGGGATTTGTGAGATATGATCCATTGATCAAGGTATGTCCAGTTGTGGCTTCCTATGATAGTCTCCATTTGATGTAAAGAAAGTCTTACTTGATGAAGAATATTAACAATCCTCACCTGTGGGAATAAGAATAATATTTGAAATATAGTAAGGAGTTGTGCTGGTCTAGCAAAGTGGTGGTGGCAAATTATTTTCTGCTGTGCATGGACTTACTAAGCTTGCTGTGCTGGCTCGGTTAGCTACCCAAGGCATCATTTGTTTCCTTTTGCACGTGCCAAAAGTCCAATTAGACACCTGTTGTTTGCCACAGATATATGATTGCATCTTTGCTTATAGCTTGGCGTGCTAGCCGTTGTCATAGTTCAAGTGGAAGGTTCTGGTTTATTTAAAAAACTCACCTGTGTCATGTGATGTTTTTCTAGAAGCTGTCTTGTGAGAAGGCATATACTGTTTTGCTGAAAACAGACACATGAGACCGCACATGATGTTTGGAAAGAATATAAATGGAACCCCACAGAAAATGAGGCAATGCTTTCTCATTGCTATGACATGCAACACATGGCTGGTTTTCAATGATCTTCACTGGCTAGTCTTCACTTTGTAGAGAGAAATGTACCAGAGAACTTCTTGAGGTATTTCAGCTCATTATGGTCACTTCTGCTGACTCATGCCAATTTTGTGGAGCCTTGCATTTCTGCTGGATCATGTTGCTCCTACTGATTCATGTTGCTGTTTGCTATTAGACTTGACTGCTGGAATCCAATGATGAGTGGAATCACCTCAAAGAACTACTTCAAAACAGACCCACAACCCCTTTTCCTATTAACCTTCTTTCTCCCCTACCTCTGGTCAGCGGGTTAAAAGGGAGGTAGAAGCATCTAATTACCCTAAATAAAGTAGGTTTTGAAAAATCTAATGCTACACTTTGTGCTGTAACTTGGTAGGGCTGTTGGAAGCTTGTTTAGTATTTTATGATATCATTAAATATAGGCCATAAGAGCCTTGAGCTCATTGGCATAGGAGACAACTTCCTGAAGAGAACGAATATCTCAGGCTCTAAGATCCACAATTAATAAATGGGTCCTCATGAATCTGAAATGTTTAGGCAAAGGATGCTCTCAACAGAACAAAACATCAGCCTAGAAACTGGGAAAAGCTCTTCATCTGACGGAGTGCTAATATTAAAAATATATAAAGAATTCAATAAATTCAAGATCACCGAACCAAATAATCCAACAAAAAAAATGGTGTACAGAAGTAAACAGGGAAACACTTTAAAATGCTTAAATGTCCCAAGTTATCATCAAAATGCAATTGAAATGATTGAGATTGCAAATTACACCTATCAGAATGACTAAGATCAAAAACTCAATTGACAGCACATGCTGGCAAGAATGTTGAGAAAGGGGAACTCTGCTCCATTGCTGGTGGGAGTGCAAACTTGTACAATGACTCTGGAAATCAATCTGGCACTTTTTCAGAAAATTAGGAATAATTCTACCTCAAGACTCACACAAATCACTTCTAGGCATATGCCCAAAAGATGCTCCATGATAAAATAAGGACATTTGCTCAACCATGTTCATAGCACCTTTATTCTTTTTTTTTTTTCATGTACCTTTTTGTCCAATATACATTTTTAATTTTTTTTTATTTTTTATTTTTTAATTTATTTATTCTTGTTACATCTCAATGGTTATCCCATCCCTTGTATCCTCCCATTCTTCCCTCCCTCTCAGTTTCCCCTTATTCCCCTCCCCTATGACTGTTCCTGAGGGGGATTACCTCCCCCTGTATATGCTCATACAGGTGGTAAACTTTAAACCCCTACCCAGATGTAGCCAATGGACAGAACATTTTCCACACTTGAGTGGAGAGTGGGATATGACTTTCCCACGTACTCTGGTGCCTCACATTTGACCATGTCCCTTGGAGGGGGAGACCTGGTGGCACTCAAAGGAAGGACAGCAGGTTACCAAGAAGAGACTTGATACCACCTTTATTCTTAATAGCCAGAACCTGGAAGAATGGATAAAGAAACTGTGATACATTTACACAATGGAATATTACACAGCTTTTAAAAAACAAAGAAATCTCGAAAGTTGCAGACAAATGAATGTATAGAAAAGATCATCCTGAGTGAGCTAACCCAGACCCAGAATGACACACATGGTACATACTCAGTTATAAGCAGGAAATAGCCAAATAATACAGGATAACCACACTATAATACATAGACCTAAAGAAACTAAACAATATAGGGGACCCTAAAGAGAATGCTTAATTCTCATTCAGAAGGACAAACAGAATAGACACTGGAAGCAGTTGAAGAGAAGGAACAGGAAGGGAGCCTACCATAGAAGTCCTCAGAAAGACTACACACAGCAGGGAATCCAAGAGGTGCTGAAAAAATACCAAGTCAAAATTCCAGGTGGTGCTCAGAGAGTCTTATGGAAGAGTTGGGGGATAGAAGGACCTTAGGGCACAGGAGCTCCACAGGGGGATCAATGGAGCCAATAAATCTTGGCTAAGGGTGGGAGATAAAGGGGGTGCAGAAACCAATGCACTAACCAAGGACCATGAGATTTCTGCTCAGTTGTAGACAGGCAACACAGTCTCCTTGTGGGTCCCATAATATGGGGAGTAGGGACTGCTTCTCACATGGACTCTCTTCCCCACATATTGCCACTTCCTCCTAGCAGGGCAGCTTTGACTGGTGGCACAGGAAGAGGATACAGGCATTCCAGGTGAGACTTGATAAGCTGAGGTCAGATGTTAGGGGAGGAGGGATCCCCTTCTCAGGACTAGGGGAGGGAGGCAAGTGGGATGAGGGAGGGAGAGTGAGACCTGGAGGGGATGAGGGATGGGGCTACAGTGGGATGTAAAGTAAACAATTGAAAAAAAAAAAGATAGGCCATTAGAAAGGCTTTTTCAGTTCAAATGCAGATCACTGAGTCTAGTTCTTAAGCATTTATTGCCTTCAGCAATAGGGTCCTTTCAAGACCCAAGGAAAGCAACAAAGGACAATATAGATAGTCTATGTTTGGAAGGTTTGTTAGATATAGCTGATCTGTCATTCACAAGGTACTTTCTTTCATTTTTCTTAAGGATTTCCATGACTCCTTTAAGATAGTTTTTGGTTTAAAGAAAAGTTTCAGAAAACATAATTTTTTTTAAAAAAGATTCTAACAATTTATTCACAGATTAATGTCAGAATAATTATTGGCAAACATTCTTCAGTTAGTGAGAACTGCTAAGACATACAGTGATAGTCCTGAGAAATTTCTGTGAGTACCATCTTTGCTATTAAAATCCAGGGTACAGCAAGTATAAAGACAGAAAGACTTGCTGCTTGATAACACATGAACAGATATTGTAACAACAAGTTTCTTTATCCCTTCAAGCTTAATTAAAATAATTCACTAAAAGAGCTTTAGTCACATATACCACATATATGGAAATAGTTTCATAATAAAGAAATGTCTGAACACTTGTTACCAGTATATTTAATTAATCAGCTACTATAAAATGGGTCTCAAGATGGAGAGAAAATGTGACCAGTTGGTTTGATGCTTATTTGAGCTTTCCAAACTAAGAAGAAACAACTTTGCACTGCACAAAACTTCAGAAATGGCTAGCCAATGAAGTCAAGTGAAGCCAGAAAAATGTGAACAATAAACTTAACTTCCAACATAGACGCTATACAAGTTGCATGAGATAGTTCTACTGTATCAATATCCTTAAGTTATTTATACATTACTTGTAGAAAGTAACTCTATTCCTAGCAAACTAGTTTATGAAGCAATGTAGAAACTACATCAGAGATATCAAACGACCACGAATTTTCAAAAAATATGTTGCAGCATGTGTGAAGATTTTTTTTTTCTTCTTTGGTTTTAAATGATATTTTTTAAAATGATACATAAAGTCATTAAGAATTTACACATAATAAAGGGGTAACACTAGCTATTTCTGTTTGTCTATACATTGTTTGGTGATTCAATCAGGTTAAGTGCATCTGTCTCTTCATTCTCATTTTTTTATTCTTCTCTCATATAATACATTACAACTGCAGTTCCCTTCCCTCTGCTCCTCCCAGTTCACTCTATCTCTCTCAGAACCACTGCTCCTCTGTTTCCCTTCAGAAAAGAGCAGGCCTTCCATGGATATCAAATGAGCACAGCATAAAATAATACAATAAGAGTAGACACAAATCCTCATGGCAAAGCTAGGCAACAAGTAGGAAGAGAAAGATCCCAAGAGCATGCAAAAGTGTCAGAGACACCTCCACTCACCTTCCCACAAGGTATGGATATAACTTATTTTTAATTTATTTTTCTGTATTGCTTAGTGGTGGTGTATTATGAGGTTGACAATATTTTATTTCTTCCTGAATAAGCAACATAGTCACGCTGTGGAAAAATTTAAAATTGTACATAGCTTTTGTATCAGTACTACACTTGCAAAAAGGAGACTTTGTATTTAATGTTTAACAATTTGTTTAATTATTAAATAGAATTTTGTCCTCTGATTAATTAAATGAGAAAAATGCTAAAAATCCTGAATTTTTAATACATGCCAGTGTCTAAAAGGCAGCACCAAGCATACATTATTAGCCTTGTGACAGTCACTAAGATTCTTTTCTCAATTATATACAATTATTTTGCATTTTTCTTGAGATATATTCAGATCACAGCTTGAAAAATGCTTATCATTCAGGTATTCTCTGCTCTGTGACAAGTGGAATGAAAGGAAAGGACTTTGCTTTTTACAATTCAGTTGGTAGCCGGCTCTAGTCTTTATTTGTCCTTGGCCAGGATAAGAATACTAAAGACAAGAAAGAAAAATCCTTTGTACTTCAGTGTCCCTGAGACGTTCTTTAAGGAAGCTGGTTCTGTAGTCACTTCTTCAGCTCCTTAAGAGCTCCTTTCCCTTTGTTTTTGTGAGGAATTTTTGCTAGCCTTTTCATTCTTGAAACAGAGTGAATTTAATAATGTGTTATCTTTCCTTTTAGTTGGCAACATAATCTATGTAAGCGAAAAAAATATGATTTGCAGAGATTATGAAGTGGGTAAGCATTAACTCTTGTCATTTTAACTAAGCCTTGCCATCGTTCAATTTCTTTGATATTTTATTTGAAATACTATAATTTTCAATCATATATCTAAGTTATACACACATGCTGAATTTAGTATGACTGGCGTAATTCAACCAATTACACTGTCATTAGCCACCCATGATTATGAATATTTATGTGGTTGGTAAACATCCTTATCTGAATATATCAATGAATTATTCTATTTATTAATATTGTTGTCAAAATCAGATCTTTTCATCATTTTGCCCTTGGTTTCCCCGCAGAGATGAAAGGTAAGTTTTTATTGCTAACAACTGCATGCACTTTAGAAACAGGGCTCAAAGACCCCTGAGCTGGAGATGACCTCTGTGAGAACTAGCATAAATGAGGCTAGGTTACAAAGGTGAGAAGTGAACCATAGTCCTATCCACATATGGTGCCTGTGAATCATATCAAGAACCAGCATGGTACAGTAACATTAATGCTGCAGTAGCGGCACTCCTAACTTGGTGATAACCAAAGGCTCTCTAATTAGACAATACCAGCTTAACGAGAAAAAGCGTGCCTGGTACTGGAAACATTGACTAATTTTTAAGATAGTGTTTCCCATTGAGCTGAGGAACTTATTCTTCCTTATCCATCATATGAAAAATATGCAATACCTGGAACTCAGGTGTTTTTAATATTATACTTGAATGGCTGAGTTCTCCATGATTAGTTTCTGAAATTTTACTTACCCAAATGGAAAAAAAAAGTAGCAATTTAAAGAGTAGAAAACAATTCTTTAATATATGTGTTAAATTTATTTATTTTATGTACAAAAATTAACTCTCCTTTTTTGCAATGGGAATGTTTAAAATCTACTCCTCTGATATTGGTCAATTCTACCATACAGACTTGTAGAGGTCACCCATAACACTATGTTGTATTTCTGCTGATTCCTCCTTTCTGTGTGATATGTACTCTTTTATGGCTATCTCCTCATCCTTTCATTTTTTTCAGCTATAGCCTGTTATATAACCACTTATCTCTCTTTCTTCAGTGTTTTTTAGATTTGTCATTTAAGTAGGCTCATGCAGTATTCAGCCTTCTGTCTTTGGCTTATTTCACTTAGCATCAAGTCCTCTATCGACAACAATGCTGTATACAACAAAAGTTCCATCCTTTTTCTATAGATGAAAGTGTTGTATTATATGATTAATTTTAATATATAGATCCTTTCATGGTCACCACATTTTATTCTTTACCTAGAGTGAGTAATGCAATGAACACGGCAATGTAGATAGATCTGCATTATGCTGACTTAATCAAATTGTGGTTTTGCCTTTAATATTTGCAGATAACTACATATTTTTTGATAATGTCTATTTTACTACATACTTTACTAAAAGTATTCAAATATTTCCTTTCCTTCCATATCTGTATCAGCACTTAATATCTTTTCATAATAGTCAGAGAGATCATGTCTCATTTGGGTCTCAGTGTGTGTTTACCTTAAGGATATTGTCATATTATAGTCAACATTGATAAATTCTTTCCATCTTTTTAAGAAAATGTGGTTATCAATCTCTTTGTACATTTTGTCGATTGAATATACAGTGAAATAATCATCTTAAATATAAGTTATGGTAGAATTATTAATATGTTAATCAATTTTCAACATTAGCAGACAATGAAAAACTGGTAATTCCTATAGTTCTAACACTTATAACCCTTCCTTTCAATATTATTAAATACTAATTCCCAAAGTAATGATATGTCAGACATTTGAGTGAAGATTAAGATATGAGAGTGACTGCAGACCATGTAGCTTGGATTAGCTACACAGTGATTACAGAAGACTTACGTCAAATTTTCTTTTGCTGAAATAGAAAATAGAATATAAACTTATTTTTAGAAATTTGGACTTAGGTAATATAAAAAGAAATGAAGAAAATATGGAAAATATGATTAGAGATTGGGAAGTGAAAGACTTTTGCTACATAATGGCAAGAAGGCTCTCTCTCTCTCTCTCTCTCTCTCTCTCTCTCTCTCTCTCTCTCTCTCTCTCTCTCTCTC
>OU015748.1:36984298-37006755 GCA_907169655.1 Acomys percivali | reverse complement strand
CTCTCTCTCTCTCTCTCTCTCTCTCTCTCTCTCTCTCTCTCTCTCTCATTTACTTTATAACTTGGTCATAGCCCCGTCATACCTCACCACCAAGGATCGCACTCTTCCTCATGCACCTCTCCTATTTTGTTATCTTTACATCTTGATCATCACAGCCCCTCCCTCTTTTCTTAGTACCACCCTCTCTCTCTTCCCCTATCCCATCTCCCCTACTCTTCAAAAAATTTATAAATGGATAGTCCTCAGAAAATGTCTTTCTTCCTCAACCAATAACATGCCGGCATAGGAGTAGTGCTTCATTGTCCTTCCTTCATGAAATAACACCGCTACCCCCAATCTTGTGCGCATTCCCTATAGTTAATCTAAGTTCCCAATAGCACAGGAAGGTGATGGCTATATCAGGACTATATCCACAAGAATACTGCTATAGCAAAACTTTCTCAACAGGTTTAAAGACAACAAATGGACGCAAAACAAAAGGAGGATTTTTTTTAAACCCATCATTTTGAGTGTTATTTTCAGGCAGCCAGTTGATAAAAACTATTCAGCTGAATGTAGTACATTTAAGTTATAGAAATGCTGACTGTGAGTGTGGAAGTCACAATGTATAACTCACTGCTAAAAGTAAAAGAGAATTTTTCCTAAGATTTAAAACCTAATTAGAGTATCAACTGCACTTGTCAAGTTGTATTTTATAAATGCTTAAGAAAAGTAGCTGCTATAATCCTCCACTTTCCCTCATTTTAACTGGAACATTATGTAGCCTTAATCTTACAACTTATGCATCCTTGTATGGAGCCATGTGGGAAAAGTAGAATATGGCAAGTGTGCTCTAAAACTGTCCCAATTAGCTTCACATATTTGTATAATATTCTATTCACTAGGGCAGGAGTTCTTTGTAGGCAGCATGATGCTAGCTTGTTAAAAGATGTGTTTTTTATTTTGTTTTTTATATCACACATCTCTGCTTGAGTCACACTCCTTGCTGAGCCTGGCTAATGTGCCTTCATTCAAGCATTTGGGAAAGAGATTACTGCTGATCCTCAAATCTACTTGAAATTTTTTTAGACTTTTTGTTGTTATTTGCATACTTATCTTAATATCTACTCCTGCAAGGTTTAAATGTCTGAGTTAGGACTTGCCATTATTAGCCTACTTATTGTATATTATGATTAGTTTTGTTTATGTTATAGGCTTAAAATAGATGTATTATATATATGAAATAGAGACAATGAATATATATCCCTAAATAACATATATATTCCTAAATATATAAAAACAACTTGCTCACTTCATATAAGATCTTTGTACCTATATTATCTTGTACAATTAATTTAGGGGCTCACCTTAGGGTTTCCTTACTGTGAAGAGATAACATGACCAGGACATGAGGCTGCCTTACAGTTTCATCATGGTGCAAAGACTGGCATCATGCAGCCAGACATGATGCAGGAGGAGTCAACAGTTGCACGTCTTGATCTGAAGGCAGGCTTCAGCAGGGAGCCAGGAGGAGACTGTAGTCACAAGAAGGCAGACGTAGACTGAAATTCCACAATGGGTAGAGCTTCAGGGTAGGAGATCTCAAAGCCCACTCCCACACTTTCCTCCAACAAGGTCACACCAACTCCAATAAAGCCACTCATCTTAATAATGCTACTCCCTGTGGGCCAACCATTCAAAAATATGAGTCCTTGCTGGAGGGCAGGGACAGAGAAAACTATTCAAACCACTGTAGTGTTTTTGCTGAAGAGAACTATTTTTCCTTCTGCATTTCTTAGATATCTTCATTTTTTGTGCAGGGTTGAGACAACAGAATATTTCTGCCTATTGTTTTTTAATTATCTGCATTATCAGTATGCCTGGCTAGTAATCAATTAAGACACTGAGACTTGTTATATCTTAAAATAGCCTTAGTTAACCTGGGGCAGGGCAGATATCAATCCTCTAAACTACCTCTCATAGAGGGGGCAGGCATGGAATCCCTGCCTAAATCCCATGCCATCTGTTTCCAATAACTTCTATCAAGCTACCTCCCATCCATAATCCCAAATACTTGGTAATGATCTTCATCTGGGCCAAATTCCCCATCCACGTTGGCCATATGCTTCTCCTCCAGGTAACCCATGGCGAATTTTCTTCTCCTCAGGTCTCTCTCCTTCCTCCTTGTGGCCATCTTTCTTCTTCCCAGAATTCCTCTCTCTCTTAGCCCTACCTATCTCCCTTGTCCTGTCCACTTGGGATGGCTTTTTATTAAGCAAAACGTGAGTCACAGAGATAGCAAACAGTAATTAACTTCAAAATATGTAAGACCATCCCCCAACACCTCCTTTCATTTTTGCATGTCTATTGGTGTCTTCCTTTGTTCAGTCTTATTTAGACAATCACACTGATATTTCTAGGAGTTAAATTCTTCAAGCCAATTTGCTATACCTCTGGTTCTTCAGTCTTTCTGCTTGCTTCTTCCTCTATGATGCCTGGGTCTAGTGATGGAAACCTAGAAACTTATTAAAGTAGTGAGTTCATGATAATTGGAGGAGAAATTAACACCACAAGCTACTAAATGTAGGCCATACAATCGCCAACTACATTCTAGCGGTTGAAATGTACACTAAAAAATAAGCAGAGGGCCCGCCTCCAACACAGAAATGTCTCTGCTACAGGTAGAGATCGTTATAGCAAACCAAGACTAATCAAACTGTAGTGATCAAGTGACTATGTAGAGCACAGCCCTTCCTAATACATCTCCTTTACTTCTTTAAGCTCTGCTTTCTTGTACCGTTACCTTCAGGCTTTATATAATTCTGTGATACATAATAGACGTTGGACTGCATGCTTCTGGCTGACTCCTTGGTGTCAATATATTTTTCATTATTAGGCAGCTATATATTCTTAATTTGAAATGTTAATGCTACAATAGTACTTATATTAAAGCTAAAATTCAGGGCAGTGTGTTGCTTGTATGTAAACATGTTTATGGCTGGGAAGATGGCTCAGAGGTTAAGAGCATTCATTGTCTGTTCTTCCAATGGTCTGGAGTTCAATTCCCAGCAACTACATGATGGCTCACAACCATCAATAATGAGATCTGGTGCCCTCTTCTGGCAGGCAGGCATACATGCAGTGTGCACACTGTATACATAGTAAATAAATAAATCTTTAAAAAAAATTCTTTAGGCCCGTTTACCAGTGTTTTCCTCAATGTTCCTTATAATCTGTGGATGGACAAGCCAGCTTGTATATTATTTACCTCAAAATTGTTACCATGGATGTATGGATAACATTCTTTTATTTCTAATTTTTAAATGGGAAAGAGAAATTGTAGTTCTTATACAACAGTATAATGCCCAGTATCCATTTTTCCAGAAAAAGAAAATAATTTGAAATTCTCGACTTCAGCTAATACCCTCAAGGCAAATCCAGGAGTCCATTCATTCTGCTCTTATCTAGTTCTACTTCCCCTTGATGATTAGTATTTTAGTATTAATTATGAGACCTTAGACACATTTTTAAAACTTTTTAAGTAAATATTTTCTGTTTGGGGGAAGGGATTCTCCCTATTGTTATTTCCTTGCTCTTATCTTCCCATTTCTATCCTCCCTCCGTCTTCTGCCCTATTCCCCTCCCCTAGAAGTCTGACAGAAGGGGACTTCCTCTCCCACCGAATTGCCACAGCATATTATTTTAGTTTTTTTTCTTTTTTTTTTTTTTCTTTTTTTTTTAGCTTTTTTTTTTCAATCTGGTTATTCTAGAAATGTCTGGGGAAAGCAAGAGATTGTATACCTCTATTTTTTTTTTATTATGTATACAATGTTTTGCCTCCATGTATACCTGCAGGCCAGAGGAGGGCATCATATCACATATAGATGGTTGTGAGTCATCATGTGGTTGCTGGGAATTGAACTCATGACCTCTGGAAGAGAAGTTAGTTCTCTTAACTGCTGAGCCATCTCTCCAGTCCCTATACACATCTATTAGAGGAAAGTTATTTAGCTACAAGATACATATCAGTAGAATGATGTAGTAAAACATATCTGAGTAAACAGTTGGCCAAATCCTATTGGATCAACCAAATGGGAAACAGATACGATAAAGAACAACAAGTGACATTGCTGTAAAAATATTTTAGTAAAATAAATCCATGTAGTGTTAAAATACTTTGGGAGAAAAATAAAGGCAGCTAGAAACAGAAATATCTACAAAGTCATAACACCAAGAGTGAGGTGCTAGATGGATAGTTATAATCTCTATATGGTGAAATTGTTGAGGCAAAATAGCTAATGAGTTAATGACTTTGAGCAAGTGTAAGATAACTGTTCTAGTTAAATTAATCTTATCATTGATAATGCTAAGGATTTGGAGTCAGAAATTGTTTTTAGAAATAAATATTTACAGATCAATTACATTCTTTTAGTTGTAATAAACTTAAATAGAAACAGTTTTGAATATGATGAACCAGGGCTTAGATATATGTTTGATATGCATCATTTGCATTTGACCTCCTTGGTTAAAGAGGAGTTAAACATTTTAAGCAGAATTTTCATAAATTCTGAGATCATTTTAATTCTGGTTATTTTTGCTTTTACTAAACCAAATATTTTCAATTCATTTAAAATGACACATTGAATTTTTCCTAATATTAGTCATCAGTAATAACAAATGAATTGTAGTTGCTAATATTCTACTAACCTTTGCACCATCTTTTTAAATGTACCTGTTTATGTTTACATACATATTAAAAAGGTAAATACCCTTTTTGAAATACTGAAAATTAAATATTTTTGAATATTTTCAAATTTCTTTTAATATTTACTATTTAAAAGTAAGTAATATTACTTATTTTAAAAACATCAATGATGTCTTATCAAGTTAGCAAATTGTATGTTAATACATATCTGTAAGCAAACCGTAACAATTTAAGAGAAATTTTGATTAGGTAGATTTGTTGCTGCCTTTAATTTTATATATATACATGTGTTCATTTTTTAACTTCTCATTTTTTTTATATCACCAAATACAGTTTTTAATTTGTTAAAAAAAAAACCTTTGTCATTTAACTAAGCTCAGATTGTAAAGATCACTGAAAAGTGAAATATAGTATTGGTATGATAGGCAGATTTGGCCCAAGGGGTCCCGCTCAAACTAAAGCACTAGCCAAGGACAAGACAGGCGGTAAAATTTAAACCTCTACCCAGATCTAGCCAATGGTCAGAACAGTCTCCACACTTGAGTGGAGAGTGGGATATGACTTTCTCACGTACTCTGGTGCCTCATATTTGACTATGTCCCCTGGAGGGGGAGACCTGGTGGCACTCAGATGAATACAGCAGGTCACCGAGAAGAGACTTGATACCCTATGAGCATATACAGAGGGAGGTAATCCCTCTCAGGAATAGTCATAGGGGAGGGGAATAAGGGGAAAATGGGAGGGAGGGGAGAATGGGAGGATACAAGGGATGGGATAACCATTGAGATGTAACAAGAATAAATTAATTTAAAAAAAAAGGAAAAAAGCAGCTAACAACAACAACACACACACAAAAAAAAAAAAAAACAGGAAAAAGAAAAAGAAAAAGTGAAATATAAGCAGTAATCTGTGTCAAAATTTCTCTTTACTGTGAATATATTCCTTCCTTCCTTCCTTCTTTCTTTCCTTCCTTCCTACTTTTTTCTTTCTTGCTTTCCATTTTCTTTCTTTCCTTCTTTTTCCTTTTTTGCCTCTGAGACTTTGCTGACTATGCTATTCAGCCTGCTGTAAGGATTCCTCTTTTTTTTCCACTGACATATCTTTTAAAATACAGATTCTAGTTTCCACCACCCAACTTCTCCCGTATCCTTCCTACTTTCTTCCTACACAAATGAAAATCCTTTCTCTCTGTTGTAGACTACAAAGAGGCACCTAAAATACTGCTAATACTAATACTAATAATATTACCACCACTATCAAATTAGGTGAAAATGAACAAACCAGGAAACACGTAAACAAAGAGAAAAAGAAAACATCACCAAACAGAAACATATACAGATATTCACAAGTTTGCACACACCGAAATCCCACAAAAATACAAATCTGGAGCAATAAGATATACAAAAAGAAGCTGCAAGGACAAGGGGGAAAACTGATGAAATGATAAAATACCTCCAAAAGATGTCCTTGGGTCTTTCTGGTTTTGTGTTGGCTATGCACTGCTGGGAAAGAGGCCTGGATGTTTTCCTCATTAATCTATTTGTTTAATCACTTTACAGCCTGATTATAAGCCCATCTCTCCTCTGTTAACACATCCCACCCCCACAAATCCTATTTCCCTCTGCTTCTTCTCAAAGGAGGACAGATCCACATGAGTACCAACCCACCCTGGTACCTCAAGTCTCAGCAGGAATATGCACATCCACGCCAGCTAGGGAAAAGGGATCCAAAAACAGGCAACAGAATCAGAGGCAGGTCCTGCTCCCATTGGTAGGGGACTCACATGATGACCAATCTGCTACATATGTGTAAGAGGCCTAGATCCAGCCCATGCATGCTATTGGGTTGGTGGTTCAGTCTTTGTGAGCACCCATTATGCCTTTGATCGGTCCTGCTTCCTCAATACTCCCTGACTCCTGCCACTCTTCCACAGGGCTCCCCAAGCTCAGCCTATTGTTTGGCTTTGGGTTTCTGAATCTATTTCCCTTAGCTGTAAGAAGACATATATGTTAGGATCCTGTCTGCAATCATAGCAGAGTATCATAAATAATGTCAGGGGTTGTCTTTCTCCCAATGAGGTGGGTATCAAGTTGGGCAAGTTATTGGTTGGCCAGTCCTTTGTTTTCTCAAAAAATTGAGAATAGTTCTAACTCAGGACCCTGCTATACCACTCCTGGACATATACCCAAAAGATGTTCCACCGGATGTCAAGAGCAGTTGCTCAGTTATGTTAATAACAGATTTATTAATAAGATCCAGAAACTGCAAACAACCTAGATGCCCTTCAGCCAAAGAATGGATAAAGCAAATGTGGTGCACTTATACAATGGACTACTACTCAGCTATTAAAAACAAAGACATCATGGAATTTTCAAGTAAATGAATGGAACTAGAAAATATTATCTTGAGTGAGGTAAACCAGACCCCAGAAGACACACATGGTGTGTATTCAGCCATAAAGTACAGAATAATCATGGTGCAACCCACAGACCAAAAGACATGAAATAACAGGAAAGCCCAATGGATAATGAATGAATCTCATTCAGAAGGAGAAATAAAATACACATCTGAAGTAGATGGGTGAGGGACCTGGATGGGGAGAAGTGGCATGAGATCAGATATGGAGAGAGAAGTGTAGAGGTAGTGGTCTGGGGTAGGACTTGGAGAGAGAATGGAAATCAGTGGGAGGAAATCTCAGAGATGGGGGAGGTTCCTGAGAGAGGGTGATCGTAGCTGAGACTCCAAGCACAGGGTTATATGGAGCCCGAAGTAACTACCTCCTGTATCCAGGTGGGACTTCCACTGGTTAGAGAGGGACACCAACACACCCACAAAACTTTTGACCAAAAATTTGTCTTGCCTACAAGAAATGTGTGGATAAAGATGTCTTGGCCATAATAGTAGTTTGTATACTCAGTGAGACTCCATTGGTGAAAATCATTTTTTTATTTTCAATCAGATATCAATCTGCTATAGCTTCATGGCTAAGGAATGGGTATTTATTTCCACAATTGCTCTCAGGGCTGACACCCCATCAAGCCCAGACTTGTGCATGTCCTGTACTAACTACCATCATCTCTGTGAGCTCATATGTATAACTGTTATTCTGTGTTTAAAATCTCTTCCTTGTTGTCCTTTAATTCCCCCTACCTCTTACAATTGTTCTTCCCCCTTTTCCAAAGGATCCTTGAGCCTTGAGGGGAAGGATTTGATGGTGACACCAGATTTAGAATTAGTTGTTCCAAGGTTTCTCACTCTCTGCACACCATCTAGCTGTGGCTGTCTGTATTTATTTCTATTTACTATGGGAGGAAGCTTCTAGGACAAAAGCTGAGAAAGAATGATCTATGAGTGGACTAGAATGTAGTTAGTAGCCATTTAATTCCTGTATATCTTTAGAAAAACAGTAATATTTTGTTTCCCTTGATCCATGTTCTATATAGTCTCAAGTTCTAGGCAACACAAACAGTCATGGAGACAGATTTCATGTCATAGAGTGAGCCTTAAATCTAATCAAATATTGCTTGGTTAGTCTCAAAAACTTTGTGCCACTATTGTATTAGTGTATCATGCAAAGAGGTTACCATTGTAGAGAGAAGGATTTTTAGCTGGGTTGAGGTTTCTCTTTCTCCACAACAGTACCTTCCTGTCCCATAAACACTACTCAGTAGTGGTGAAACTTGTATGTAGGAACCATTTTAGCTTCTTTATATTCAGTGACATATGTAGGTGTTGTGTTTAGCAAAGGGCCTTACTATCTGCTCATAGAAAACAGTCAACAGTTTTGAAATAGACTGTTTTGTTTGGGAGTTTCTAGGGTGCAGTTTTAGCCAACAACTCAGTTAGATGTAACCCATTCAAAGTACAGGACCCTTAATTTGGCAATGAGAGATGTCTAGTATATATGCAAGGATTTATCTTTTCTTTTCTTTTCTTTTTTATTTATTAAATTGATTTACATTACATCTTGATTGTTATCCCCTCCCACTATCTTCTCATTACAACCCTCCCTGCCTATTCTGCTCCATTTCCCTCCCCTAAATGTCTGACAGAAGGGGACTTCCTCCCCAACCATGTGACCACAGCCTATCAAGTCTCATCAGGATAGCCTGCTTCCTCGTCCTCTGTGTGCCTGCCTAGCCTTCCCACCAAGGGAAAGTGATCAAATTGAAGACAACAAAGTTCATGGAAGAGGCAGCCCCAGAATTCCCCACAATCATGGAGAATGAGCTGTCCATTGGCTATATTTGAATAAAGGGTCTTGGTTTACCTCATGCATTTTCCTTGGTTGGTTCAACAGCTTGTGCAGGCTCCCGGGTCCAGATCAGCTGCCATTGATGGAGCTCTTGAAACATCTGAGTCTTACCATTCCCTTGTTCTTCCATACCACTCTCAGGGTTCCACCGGGAGTCCCACAGCAAGTCCCAGTATCTGTCTGATCCCCTACCACTGACCTCAGCCTATCAGGTCTCATCAGGATAGCCGTCCTCCCCTTCCTCTGTGTGCCTGCAAGGCTTCAGCCAAGGAACAGTGATTAAAACCACACTAGGGTTTGTGTCAGAGGCAATACGCCCATCCCCCCTCCCCCACTTGGAGAATTTGCTGTCCATCAGCTACATCTGAACAGGGTGTCTAGGTTCTCTTCTTGTAATGTTATTGGTTGGAGCATCACTTTGTGCAGGTTCTCCTGGGTCCAGATCTGCCAGGCATGATTCTCTATTGTTTTGAAATTTTCTGTATTATTAGTATTATCAGTAGGCCCAGCTAGTGATCAATTAAGACACAGGCACTTTTTATATTTTATAATAGCTTTAGTTAAGGTGGGGCAGAGCAGATATCATATCAGTCCTCTAAGCTACCTCCCATAGTGGGGCAAGCACGGGATCTGTGCCTCAATCCCATGCCATCTGCTTGTAATAGCTTCTATCATATTACCTCCCATCCATAATCCAAATACTTGCTAATGTTCTGTCTCTGGGCTGGATTCTCCATCCACGCTGGCCATGTGCATCTCTTCCATCTAACCCATGGCAGCCCTCCTGTCTTCCCTTCAAGTCTCTCCCTTTTTCCTCCAGGTGGTCTCTCTTTTCTTCTTCCCAGGATTCTTCTCTTCTAGCCCCACCTATCTCCTTTGCCCTGCCCAGGGGGGATGGCTTTTTATTAAGCACAAGTTGGGTCACACAGACAGCAAGCAGTAATTAGCATTAAAATACATCAGACCATCCCCCAACAATCCTCTTCTTGTGGAGGTCCTGACCCTTCTATGTCCTTCCATGCTCCAACTCTTCCACACAACCTTCAGCACTTCCCTCAGAGTCCGGCTGAAAGTTCTACTCTCTGTCACAATCCCCTGCTGGGTGGAGTCTCTCAGAGGACATCTATGTTGGGTTAGTATCCACTTATAAGTGAGTGTATATCATGCGTGTCTTTCTGGGTCTGTGTAACCTCACTCGGGATGATCTTTTCTAGTTCCATCAATTTGCTTGCAAATTTCCATATTTTCTTGTTTTTATAGCTAAATAGTATTCCATTATGTAAATGTATCACAATTTCTTTATCCATTTTTGGTTGAGGAACATCTGGGTTGAGGAACATACAAATTCTGGCTATTATGAATAAAGCTGCAATGAACATAGTGGAACAAAGGTCCTTTTTATATGTTAGCGTGTTTCTTGGGTATATGATCAGGAGTGGTATAGCTGAGTCTTGAGGTAGGACTATTCCCAATTTTCTCAGAAAGTGACAGGTTGATTTCAAAAGTGGTTAATAGCAGCTTTGTTCATAATAGCCAGAATCTGGAAACAACTTAGATGTCCCTAACCTAAGAATGGATAAAAAAAAAAAGCCAGTGGTACATTTACAAATTGGTAATGTCTTCAGATTGCTTTTTTTTTTTTATTTCCAAACAACCTATCAAATGGTCTTTAATTTTAGATGTCCATAACCAGATACACTCTCTCATCTCTCTCCTTCTTACACCTTCATTTGATACTCTTCTTAAGTCCTCTTCATCCATCTATATGTGTCTATTCTATTTTTACTAGATAGATTCACTGTCCCTTAGTTACTTACTGTTTATGTAACTTCCATGGTTATATGAATGATGGTCCACTTATCAAAACCTTAATAAATAGTGTCTACAATATAGGCAAATACATAATATATTTCTCTTGTTTGGTCTAGGAATTAAGAAGAAAAATCATCAGACAGATAATTTTTTATAGTTCCATCTACTTTCCTAAAATTTCAGAATTTCATTTTTGACAGCTGAGTAGTATTACATTGTATACAGGAACTACATTTATTTTTATCCATTCTGCCATTGATGGACTTCTAGTCTTTTTCCATTTTCTGTCTATTATGAATGTAGGCTGTCCAAGTTCTCATACCTACCAACATTGGGTGAGTTTTCCCCTTATTCCACATCCTTACTAACATAATCTGTCAGAATTCAGTATTGTCAGGATGCTTCTTCTGTCATTAGTTCAATATTCTTTCTACACAAACATTTGTATCTATTACAAATTCTCCTCAGCTTATTTTGGTCAACTAGATTGAGTTTTCTCTCTGTATAATACACCTCAATAATTTTAATAAGGATATTTTTCCTTAAACTACAAACTTAGTTAATGTGTTTTGGAGCTATGATATTATGCTTGGCACAAACATTTGTTTTTTAATATAATTTACAATAATTATGAGATGGCAAAGAGAATAGTAATGCTGGCACATGGTTTGTTACCAACTGAGAAGGACAAAACCTGTTCATGATGGAAATCTCTAACAGAGACGTTTAATCAAATATCAGATAAAATTATAGAACAAATACAACCCAGATATTTACTGATCAGGTTTCTATATCCCAGTGGTAGTACTACATTATTTTACAGTGGCACTGGCTAGAATTAGTTTGTTATTCTGAAAGAATGTGACCAGTTACCAAAATCTCAAAAGACTGTGAACCACTCACATACCACAGTAAGCTTATTTTTAATTGCATAATTCAGTGGTTTGTTTAAAGTTAGTACATTTCAAGAGAATGTCAGTTTGATTTTTTCTGGATAATATGAGATTCTAAAAAATACTCAGGAGACTTTACAATTCTTCCTTTCAGGAAATAATTTGATCAACATTGTTTGAAGACTACCTTACTGTAAAATCAAAACAATAAACTGTATGAATATGAGTCAATCCAAATTAAAGCAACCCTCTGGGAGAAAATAAACTATTATTTTGAAAATAATGGAGTTGTATGGATACACAAGCAATAGTGTAAAAGAGGGGAGATGATATCATTTATAAGAAAGTTAGGGCAAAGCAACAGAAAGAAAAGGATCTGGGATGACACTGTCATGCCTGGAACATATTTTTTCTTCTATTTTGTTGCAGAGAACACATACCATTTCCTCCCACTCAGAAATGTACATGGTAGAGAAGAAGTAAACTATTATTGATATTCTTGACAAAAGAAATGTAGATATTGCATGAGGGTGGTGGCATATGCCTTTAATCCTAGCACTCAGAGACGCAAAAGCAGGCAAATCTTTCTGAGTTCATAGCCTGTCTGGTCTACAAAGTGAGTCTAGGACAGCCATGGCTACACAGATTAACCCTGTCTCACAAAAATGAATAAAAAAATAAAAATAAAAAGAACTATAGATTGTGATAAATAAAATTACTATAGTAAACATAATTAATGCTATCAGTGTTCAAATTCACTCATTCATAAATTGTTTAAATATGTAATACTCTTTTAAAGTTTGTGTAGGAATAGAAAGATAAGAAAGAAGTTTATCATCAAGAAAACAAAAATAATTTGCAGTTTTCTCTCGTTATTTCAAATAGGATGAAAGTAATTTGAAGTGGCCCTTGATATTCCATAATTTGCATATTCTTCATATTTCAAAAGATATTTTATTTGAGCACATTTGAAGTAATATAAAACATAATTTTCCATAAGTTGACATTTAACTTCAATATATTTCACATATACTCTCACAGATATTCTGGCATATGGTCTTGATAAAATTGAACACATATCAGTCATAATTATGTCATGATAATGTCAATTTTATTTGAATATTTTCTAGCTCCCTAAATTATATTTTTGAAGACACATTGTGTTAGTTGCTAATGTCTCTTGCCTCCTGCATTACAATGGTTGCAACAAGATTCCTAGTTCATTCTGGTTTTTTTTTCTTCATTCCTTCATTCCTCCACATTCACCTCCTTTAATTCACCTACTTGCTGAGCGTGTCTTCTAATCAGAGGCAGTGTAATCATATTCTATTGGGCTTGAGTCAACAAGTATTAATCCAAGATTATTTAGTTTGACTCTCAGTCTAATAGAGTTAAATGAGGCAACAAATAATTAATTGAGGATATAATAGTTATTTTTTTTTCACTGAACTGAAAGACAAGAAAGGAAGAAAATAGTCTCTTGTGAGTTTGCAAGGTGCTTCACACAATGCCTTCTCAGTGTGATAATGAAAGAATATTGAATACATTCCTAACAAAAGCAGTAACTTGATTGGTGGTTCAATCTCTATGAGCCCCCATGAGCACAGGTTAGACTATTCTGTAGGTCTCCTTGTGGCAGTCTTTGCCCCTCTGTTTCCTTCCTCCTACTCATCCATAGCACTTCCTAAGCTTGTCCAATTGTTTGGCCTTTGGTCTCTGCATCTATCTCAATCAACTGCCTGATGAAGCCTCTCAGAAGACAGTTATGCTACACTCCTGCTTGCAAGTATATCTTGCTTAATACTATTTGTCATATTTCATTTTTGAATGTTACAAAATGAAAATTGATAATTTATTTTGAAATTATAAAGTTCTATGAATAAAGTTTTTAAATAGTGTAATAGCTTTGAGGAATAGGCACTTCATAAATTCTATCTTTATGTTCATCTTTAAATATTGCTGAAGGACTGCATATGTTAATCCCCATTTTTCTCATCTTTACACCAAATTGCAGTGGCTATTTGTTTATGTAGAACATGAGCATCCAGACAATAGTTTTTGTAAATATATAAACCATGTATGCTCTGCTTTTTAAATAAAGTATATGTGCTCTTTTAAAAATGAAAATCAACACTCCTTCATTGCTGGTGGGAATGCAAACTAGTACAGCCACTTTGGAAATCTATCTGGTGCTATCTCAGAAAACTGGGAATAGGGCTTCCTCAAGACCCAGCTATTCCACTCCTTGGAATATACCCAGAAGATGCACCAGCACACAACAAGAAAATTTGCTCAACCATGTTCATAGCAGCCTTATTCATAATAGCCAGATCATGGAAACAGCCTAAATATCCCTCAGTAGAAGAATGGATAAAGAAACTGTGGTACATTTACACTATGGAATACTACTCAGCTATTAAAAACAAGGAATTCCCGAAATTTGTGGATAAATGGATTGAGCTAGAAATGATCATAATGAGTGAGTTAACCCAAAAGCAGAAAGACTCAAATGGTATATACTCACTTATATCTGCATACTAGCCCAAGGGGCATGTCCCACAAAAGCCTTCACTTACCAGGAAACTGGGACAGAGGGGAGGACACCCTATTGGGACTCTAGATGAGAGAAGCATGGGAAAATAGCAATGTAGAAGGATCCAGTGGGTCCTAGAAACCTACAAGTAGAACATTATGATAGGCAGATTTGGGCCCAGGGGTCCCGCTCAAACTAAGGCACCAGCCAAAGACAATACAGGCTACAGGCGGTAAACTTTAAACCCCTACCCAGATCTAGCCAATGGTCAGAACAGTCTCCACTCTTGAGTGGAGAGTGGGATATGACTTTCTCACGTACTCTGGTGCCTCACATTTGACCATGTCCCATGGAGGGGGAGACCTGGTGGCACTTAGAGAAAGGACAGCAGGTCACCGAGAAGAGACTTGATACCCTATGAGCATATAGGGGGAGGTAATCCCCCTCAGGAACAGTCATAGGGGAGGGGAATAAGGGGAAAATGGGAAGGAGGGAAGAATGGGAGGATACAAGGGATGGGATAACCATTGAGATGTAACAAGAATAAATTAATTAAAAAATAAATAAACAAAAAAAATGAAAATCATTTATATTTCATATTTCCTGTAAAAGCACACTCCTGCACAATACCACCAATTAAATTCAAAGTCAACAGGTATTATTTATAAACACAAACTGAAATGAGAGATTTCAAGATGTATTTTATTTTATTATTTTATGTCCACGTATGTTGGGTCTCAGTTGTCTCTGCACATTTTTGCTATATGTATGTGGGTCCCCGCAAAAGCTGAAACAGGCTGACAGCTCCCCTGGAGCTGGCGTTATAGGTAGACATGAGGTGGATGTCATGGGTGCTAGGAACGGGACTCCAGGTCTCTGGAAGAACAAGTGCTATTAACTATTCAACCATCTCTCTAGGATCCTGGAGACAGTTTTTTCTTTACTATTTAATTTGCAAGGTTTTATTTTCATTTTGGCTATGACTCTACTTCTTTTGTGAGGAATATTTAAATAATGGTTCATTTAGCATTCTCATCTTCTTTTGTCTGAGTGTATGTATGAGGGGTATAAACACATGCTTGTATATGTTCATGTGTTTACTGAGTGTGCATTCCAGAGTCATCCTTAACAATCTCTCTTTGCCATATATATTGATTTAGGTTATCACATTTAAACACTAAGCTTACCAATTTGTCTAGAACCTACACAGATTGCTTGTTCCCTGCCTCTCTGTCCTGAGGTTAATTGCACATCTACCAGGCATTTAATTGTGCCCACCATGAAAATAGTATAACTCTGGTACGCATTCCCTTACTTCACAAGTTATTAGGTTGGGCAGAGATTTGTTCCAGCCTCCATGAAACTGTAACTCTTCTATAGTGGACTGAATAGCTACATCATAAGAACCACTTAGAAGGTGGCAATTCGTTATGTGACACTGAGATGTTTCTGAGCCCGCTTCCAAGGAAGTTGCAGAAAACTCTGGATTCTTTAATGTCTAATCTGAGGACAGTATTTCCATATGAGTTTCATTTTGACTCTACTTAAATTCCTTTTAAAGAAGGTTATTTGAAGTGATTTCAAAGTTTTACATCTTGGGGCCTTAAATGGGAGGGACTTTTCCCTCAGGAATGTTTTCTCTTGTTCTAGAGAAAAGTGTAACGCTGATTTTTAATGATATTAATCTTTTCTTTATTATTACTGTGAATTGTTTTACCCCCTCAGTCAACAGCACTCTTTCATTAGAAAAAGAAGTACATGTTTTCCTAATCTCTTTACTACAGACAAAGCTTTTGCATGGTCCTTATTTTTAGTGTGTACTTTTCTTTACTAAACAAGCCACGAAATTTCTCAAATATCTGCTCTTCTTCTTGGTCTGTCTTCTTATTATAAATTAGGTTAAATACAGTGAGTGATAATCATACCATTGTAGGCTCCAACTTTTTCAAGTCTGTTTTATTTGTGGTTCTTTAAATGCTTATACCTCCCTTCCAATGCACCTACCCTAGACAGGAGAGAAAAGAGGTTTATGGGAACAGGGGAAATAAACTTATTGGATTCAGCTCCTGGGAGTGATTCCCCTAGCATAGTTGGCATGATTTCAGCAGACCAGGATATCCACCAAAGTTGCTGCTGGAACCTGGAGTAACTAGAACTCCCACAGCCTCAGCTGGAGCTCAAAGCCTTGAAGCCTTCACTAGAGCAGTTCTCTCTAGAAGAATCTCAAAGTGGAGCGATGAACAGCTGACTAATACCCAAAAGCTCCACCTCCTGTTTTGGGCTCAAATATATATCTCCTCTCAGAGTCTGTAGCAGGATGTTTTTCTGTTGGTAAAAACCAAGCCTCCACGAGAGGTGGTTTGGCCTCCAAGTGGATAAATATCACCTGCTCTCTCACAAGTCTGTTCCCCATCCCACACTTGGGATCACAGCAAAAACATGTTTATATCCAATAAATGCCACAAATTTAACTTATTCTTTCTTGAAATTTATCATGAAAAATTAAATTAGCCTCTTGCTTTTGAATTCACCCTCATTTGTATTTTCAGGATATGGGTAGAACATTGCTCTAGAGTTTGACAGGATGTAACAGGAATGGCTTCCAGTACAATTCCAAAGATCATATTATTCTCACAAATAGCAAAAGTGCAGTTTTTACATTTCTATTTTAATTTTCTTCTTCCAAATGCCACTAAAATGGCACATTGAGCTCTTCTCAACATTCTAGACTTTAAAATGTACAGCTTTAAATTCTTCAGTATTTTTTTTCACAACTCGTTTTAAAACTTAATCACCTTGTCTTTTTTATCACAGTAATGACCCCACTTATGAGTAACAATTTTCAGCTTTAGTTAACTTTTTCCATTGATATGACACAATAAGTTGATTAAGTCAACTTAGAAAGGTAAATTTTATTTTAACTAATAGCATTAATATGTACAGTCCATTATGACGATATATGTAGTAGATGTGTTTAGCCCAGCATAACAGGAGTTTGTGGAATTCTTGGTCTTAATTTGGTAGGTTATGATACAGAAAGCTTGGGCAGAGGTAAGGCCTGCTTCTACTCCTCATACACTGCTTAGGGTTTTGTGCTTGCAAGGTAGGCTTTATACTCTAATGGTTTCCCAACCTCTCCAAAAACCCCTAAAAGACAGTGATAAAGTACCCTTCTACATAAACCTCTGGGGTTCATTTTGGTTTGCTATGTGAACCAATTTGTAGTGATCATTTAATCTTTAAAAGAATAACATGCTTACTGGGATTTTAAATATGGGATGATGGATAAAGGAGTTAGAGTATCAAAAAGAACTCAAAGGTTGCTATATACCAAAAAGTCCACTCTAACTTGCATACCAATTCAGGAAACTGTGATCCTGGCTTTGTCTGCATGGAAGCTCCACAGTTCAACATGCCTTATAGTGTCAATGGCCGGGCATGGTGGCTCATGCCTTTAATCCCAGCACTCGGGAGGCAGAGGCAGGCGCATCACTGTGAGTTCAAGGCCAGCCTGGTCTACTAAGTGAGTCTTGGACAACCAAGACTACACAGAGAAACCTTGTCTTGAAAACCAAAACAAAAAACAAAAAAAAAAAACCCCTAAAGTTCTCTAAAAATGTATAGGCAACTCAAGTGCTGTGAGACTATGCATTTTTTCTTTAATTTTCAAAGGGACTACTTAAGGTAAGTATTACTATAAGCAGCATTGTGTCACATAACTGCATTGAGAAATTTCATACACTGAAAAAAGTTTTATCCAGCAAGTACACAATTTTATAGGTTTAAATTGATCCTTCACAGAATCCTTGAAGCATCTTTTATTGAGGTCCTTGCTGAAAAATAAAATGAAATCTTCAACAATGAGTGAAAAGTTAGATTTTGTGGTATTTTCATAACACCATAAAAAGTGAACAGCCAATTCCTACGCAAAACTGCCCTATTGTTAGTTGTACAGTTCTGTATCCAAACTCAAAGGCAAACATTTGCAGGCCATGGTTATTAAACACAAGATGTTTGACTTTCTGAGATACATATTTTACTCAAAATACTTATCACAATGTCCATATACCAGTTTCATCTAAACTCAGTTTGTGGGAAATATCAAAGCTTATCAAATTGATACTTATTATAAATATTTAATGTTTTAATATTAATTTATCAGAATTTTATAGGAATTCTGAGTGATTCTGTTGAGGTAATGAATACTTATGAACCACTTCTTGGGCCATATGAAGTTTGAGGCATTGTCATTGTTTTATATTGAAGATTTGGCTGCACAGGTGTATTTTTAACATCAGATAATGATTGTAGAATCATTGATATCAATGCCATAGATAATCTTATTCAAATCCACACTATTTTACTTGGTCTTGATTTTCTTTTTAAATAATAGTTTATCCAAATGAACAAATTAACTGTGACAGAATTACTCTTAGTTCCTTAGAAAATCATCAATGCTTATTACTATTGTCACTACAAAAATTTCTAACTAAACAATAATCTGCAATCCTTAATTTGAAAATTATTATTAATTGTTGTCTTACATTAGGCAAGGTAACTGACATCAGACTTGTCATTTTCACTAGAATAGCAAATCAGTAAATCAATGTTTGTGAAATAGCAGACAATAAATTTACTAGACGTTAGAAGTGCAAAAAGAAAAAAGTATGAAATTTAATATCATGTAATACACAATCACAGGTAATTGCACAGAAGCTTCTCAGTTTCTCCAAATATTAAATCACACTGATACATTTGTTTATAAAAGGACCTCTTATTCCATAGATAGTTATTATACATTGCAATAGAAGCAGAAATTTTTATTTAGAAAACAAAACAAAAATCATGCTGTTTAATGTCTACACAATTTTTTATTCATTTTTGTATCTGGTTACTATATTTTAGAGAAGAATAAAAGGAAAACACAGGTTAGTTTTACAGTGAAACAAACAATAAACTTTATGCAACACAACTTTATGAGGTAGTATATTTGTGTGGAAAGGATCAATAAAACTACCAAATGTGGTTTATTTGATAGATGTGAATAAATCTTGTTCATGAATCCTCCACAGGTCCTCATATCCTGTATATTCATAACAATAACCAATATATGTGTATATATGTATTTGAATATAATTTAGGATATATTCAATATTATTATACATATATTTATTAATTTATTCATGTCAAGTGTCTATTATATTGAATTCCTAAGCAAACACATATAATTTGCTCCTTTTTTAAAAATATATTTTACTTTTCCATGCTTGGGAGGTATCTGCAAATAGACCTTTGTGAGTTTTTGGCTAGATTTGTCTATATAGCAAATTCCAGGCAAACCAGGTAAACATGGGTCCCTGTCTTAGAAAACAAAACAAAACAAAACCAAAACCAAAAAAAAAAAAACCAATTAAACTTAAAAAATTCTTGGAGTCAGCTCACATTAGCTGCCATTCCTAGAAGGACCTTGGGATACCAGAACAACTTTGGGCTTGGATCTCACTCTCTGCCCACTGCTTACCGGCCAGGCCCATCTCGGACACAGAGAGCTAACAAGCAGAGTTGAGTTGGGCACAGGCCACAAGCCACATTAGCTGCCATCCTAAGAAGGATAGTGGGAAACAGAGAAGTTTTGGGCTTGGATCTCTCTCCACCAGCTGCTTAAAAGCCTGGTTTATCTGGGCCACAGAGAGTGAACCATCGAAGGTGAACCAGGCACTAGCCACAACCCACTTAGTCCACTATACCAAGGAGGCCTGAGGGGTACCCAAGCAGCTTTCAGCTTGGAGCTCTGTCAGCCTGCTTTTCTCTTGCCTGACCCAACTGGGACACAGACAAGAAACCAAGCAGAGCTGAGTTTGGCACAAGTTCTAACCCCTAATCCCCACTATCCTGAGGAGGCCTCCACAGAGCCTTAGCTAGCAGCCTTCAGCTTGGAGCTCTTTACCCCTGAGACCAATCTGCCTGGCTTACCTGGGTCACAGACAGTGACTCCATCAGGTGAAGCTCCAGGCCTCCTAACACATCTTACACCCATAGGAATGATTAAGATAAAACACTCAAGTGACAGCACATGCTGGTAAGGATGGGGACAAAGGGGACACTCCTCCATTGCTGGTGGGAATGTAACTTTTACACCACTTGGGAAATCAATATGGTTGTTTCTCAGAAAATGAGGAACTAATCTACCTCAAGATCTAGATATACCATTCTTAGATATATACCCAAAAGATGTTCCTTTATAAAACAGGTCACTTGCTTAACTGTGGTCATAACTGCTTTATTCATAACATCCATGATCTGAAAACAAACCAGATGTCCCTCAACCAAAGAATGAATAAAGAAAAAGTGCATTTATATAATGGAGTACTAATCAGCTGTTAAAACAATGACATGAAAATTTCAAGCAAATAGACCTGGAAATGATAATCCTAAATGAGGTAACCAAGATCCAAAAAGACAAACATGGTGTGTACTCAGTTGAGTGGATATTAATTAACTGGAAAGTAAATGCTAAGCTTACTAAAAGCCACAGATCAAGAGAGGCTAAGTCTCAAGGAGGGCTCAATATGTGGGATGCATAGCTCTCTCTTGGAAGGGAAAATAGAAAAGCTATTAAGATGGACTGGGGGAGGGTAGCGACAGGAACAGGAGGAATGAGGTTGGAGGAGAATGGAGAGATAGAGTTCTGGGAGAAATGACTAGACGTGCAGAGCAATTTCAGTGCAAAGAAGAAACCTAGTGCAATGAATACACCCAGGAATCCATTAAGGTCACCCTAGCTAAGATTCACAGGAATGCTGGATACAGAGCCTGAAATAGCCATCTGATATAACCTGCCAAGGCTGCCATCCAGCCATAAAACCTTTGAACTTCAATTTGTCCTGCTATCATGCTGTACAGGGGTAAACACAGCTCGAAAATTGTGGGAGTAGCTAACCAAAGCCTGGTCCAGCTCCAGTTTGAGACTCATGCAAAGAGAGGAAGCCCTCTTCCGACACTGCCTAGATGACGAGAAACCTGCAGCTGGATGTCCCAGAGTCCTAGGATAGAACAAGAACAAAAACAACAACAACAACAACAACAACACACACACACATACACACACACACACACACACACACACACACACACACACACACACACACCACACACATCATACACGCGAGCGTGCTCGCACGTGATCCCTATTGTTATTTGGTTATACTTGTAGACAGGAACCTGGCATAATCACCATCAAAGAAGCTCCATCTAGTAACTGAAAACAAAAACAAAAACAAAAAACAGATGCAGAAACCCTTAGCAAAACATTGGATGAAAACATGTCGTACTGAAGAGACAGAGGAAGGATAGTATGAGCCAGAGACATCAATGACACCACAAGAAAACCCACAGAATCAACTAACATGGACCCACAGGAGTCCACTGAGACTGAAAAGATAAGCAGTGAAGCTGCATCAGTCTAGCCTAGGTCATTTGCATATATGCTATAGTTGTATACCTTGGTGTTTTTATGGCAATCTTAGCAGAGGTAGCAGAGAGTGTTGTTGACGTTTTGCTTACATTAGGAATTTTATCCACCTCCTGGGTTGCCTGAACCAGCCTTAATATTAGGGGAGGTTCCTAATCTTACTGAAATTTGATATGACATGTTTGGTTGATATCTCTGGTTAGGTCTGCCTTTAATGACGAGAAATGGAGGAAGAGTAGTTGGCAAAGGTGGGATGTCTTTGTGTGTGAGACTGGGAGGAGATAATGGAAGGGAAACTGAAGTCAGGATGCAAAACATGAAAGACTAAATTAATAAAAAATAAAACAAAGTGTCTTCCTTGCATTTATTATTAAAAATGTCTTCTTCTGGCTTGTTTATTTCATTTTGTTCCTATGTAGATGTTACAGTTGCTTTGAAAAAGTACTATTATGTATTAAGTATATTAAATATTTTCTTCAGTTGCACCTGAAATTTAATCTCTACATAGAAAGCCATCTCTTATACCCATATTACAGAACATTCCATTGATTCTTTACAAGGATTAACAATTTTTCCAGGGATAACACTGAAGTTTATTTATGGGTTAAAATGTACGGATTAAGTCTTGTTATTCATTTAATTTCTGATATCAATGAGATTTATTCATTTGTTTATATCTGCGAGTAACATCTTGCCCTACTCTCTCTTTCTCAGGAAATTTTGTATGAGACCGTGGTAACTGCTTTGTCCATTGGAAATTGTCACACACACACACACACACACACACACACACACACACACACACACAC
>OU015748.1:36959869-36981078 GCA_907169655.1 Acomys percivali | reverse complement strand
AAGAAGAAGAAGAAGAAGAAGAAGAAGAAGAAGAAGAAGAAGAAGAAAACCAACCAAAATGTTCAGTTCCTAGAATGTAAAATTTAAACTATGTGTATCATGATGAAATTAATGAATATGAGGAAAATAAAGTTTTAGTTATGGGTATTTTCCTTCTGTTTTAATTGGTAAATTTAAAATATATAAATGTATTTAGGTTTGCATATTATTGATTCTAGCTGCTTTGTCAAATTACATTTAAATTGCAATAATCCACAGGGCATTCTAACTGCTGCTAAGTAGCCTAACAAAACATTTAGGTCACTGACTTATTTAGCACATCCTGTTTAAAACTATCTATCCTGCAGAATGATCCAGAAGGTAAGATGCTGCATATGTGAACTTCTCCTCCATATAACCTGAGGTATCATAAGTGTTGATGCTTTGCAGGTGTCACAATTTGATAAGCAAAATAGGTAAATATTAAATGACTAAAATTTTATTTAAAGAGAGGAAGCCTGAACAGAGTTGCACCATGGGTTAGGTGGAGGAGAAGCACATGGCCAGCATGGATAGAGACTTGGCCCAGATGATGATAATTAGCAAGTATTTGGGATTATGGATGGGAGGTAGATTGATAGAAATTATTATAAGTAGATGGCATGGGATCGGGGCAAGTATGGGAAATAGTTTAGAAGATTAATATCTACCCTGCCTCAGGTTAATAAGTCTATTTTAAAATAAATAAATAAATAAAGTAGAAACCCTGGGGAAATTGTATATGGACATGTTCCTTATCAATGAATATAAGAATTACACTGGAAAGTCACTGAAAAACTTAGAAATCATGGGCATTTGGGCAAATTACTCTAATTTATCCTTTCAAAATACTAAAAACGTTTAATATACAAATCTCAGCTGTGGAACATGAGTATACTTACATGTTCCATTGATGATAGGATTGTTGAAAATGTTTAATTAACTGTAATAAATATTGGGTAACAGCAATATAAATGATTAATAGATGTTCTCACCATTTATATTGTAGTAACATAGAGGAAGGGTACTCTAAATACTTTCAATAGCTTTGAGTCTCCACTGAACAGTTTTTCACTTTGCAAGGTTATTTTATTTTGCTAAGTCATGAATTCTCTTTCGTGAAAATGATGTGAACTCTGAGATTAGTAATAAAATATATTTTGAGCTTACAAAGTTTCTGTGTTCATGTTAAATTATCATAAGAACTAATGTTTAAGATATATACTCAAGGTGATATCCAGAGGTGCAATATATTTCAGACCTTGGAGATAAATAGTACTGCTTTGCTATGAAAAATCTTTGAAAATAAAACTTCAGGCAATTATTTAAAAGGGAGTTAATAAACCGTTGAAAAGATAGAAAACTCTGTATGTGTACTAAAGATATAAAAGAAAATACTTATCCTTTAGTATTTTGTACCTAACTTGATGATACTGGACAAGCGATTCCAACAGTGGAGAAAATAGGGGACTCTCTAGTCCAATAACCCCTATGGCAATGGTTCTCGCCCTTGTAATGCTGTGAACCTTTAGTATAGCCCCCATGTTGTGGCGAACCTCAACCATAAAATTATCTCGCTGCTGCTTCATAACTGTAATTTTGCTACTGATATGAATATTAGTGTAAATATCTGATATGCTGTGCTGAAAAGGATTGTGAGTCACAAGCTGAGAAACACCATACTACAGAAAGACAGTCAGACAGACCGAGGAATGGAAGAATGTCTCATATGGGAAAAACGAAAAAAGCCAAAACCAACTTTTGGCCTCTGTTTTATTAAGCATTACTGTTGACCAGAAGAGCAAGTAGAAGAGGTCTATTTATTTTCATACAAGAATGTTCACATATGCCGGGCGTGGTGGTGCACGCCTTTAATCCCAGCACTTGGGATGTAGAGGCAGGAAAATCACTGTAAGTTATAGGCCACTCTGGTCTACAAAATGAGTCCAGGACAGAAGAATGTTCACATATATGATACATTTAAAGAAACTAATTTTATGGAAGTTTCTTTGAAAACCTGTAAGAAAATGATTCAAAAGGACAGAAAAGTCAGAGAAACTTTTGCTGTTGAAAGCACTGCCATGGAAGGTCAAATACTAAAATGGTACTTCTAAAATAAAAATTAAAGACAGTAGTAGCAGATGATGTCACTATACACTATAATCTAATACAGAGACAGTAATATCACATGCTGGAAGTTTTAAAATGATTGTTGTAAGGTGAAAAGGGACACTTTTATTTTTATGTTCAAACACATACTTTTCTTATTTGACATTTGTAAATTATTTTTTCTACATTACCATATATTGGTCTATGTTACTAATTATGTCAAACGGACCATGAAAATATGCTAATAAGGTAACATATATTCCTATTGAAATGCAGCTAGAAATAAAAAAATAAACAGTTACTTTTAAGCAAGGAAAAATTAAATGTGAACACTAAGACTTATATCTGGATTAAAAAAAAAAAAACACTTCAAAACCCAGTACTCCATGTAAACTTATTTCAGGAAGTAAACTTATTATTGAATACATTAATAACTCAAATTATGTTAGCATACAAAAATTTTAAATGATTAAATTATCCTGTTGGTTTTACATATAAAGAATGGATGTCATTCATAATTTCAAACACTAAAAGTTGTTAGTGCACATGTTATATAAAAGATCTGACGAAAAGATTGTTTTCTAGAGGAACTCAAAGAAATATCTCAAGTTTTATTTGAATGATTCAAGAATAGAAAAGAGAAAATTAAAATAGAATAATGATTGAAACAAACAATCAAAAACCCATTTAGGAATATGAATAAAAGCAAATATTCTTCCTCTTCAAAAGTTCAGAGCTATAATAAAGTAACAAATAATAAACTCAATAGTGTCTTCTGTACTCAGAAGCTAAAATATTATTTTATAATCCACCCATGCATTCCTATATATATATATATATATGTGTGTGTGTGTGTGTGTGTGTGTGTGTGTGTGTATATATATATATATATATATATCACATCTTAACATTTTAAGTCTCATACTTTCTTGATTTGGATGAACCTTTACTTGTAGCTAACGAAATTTCTCTCACTTCAAGAAAGTCAGAATAATTAGAAATTAATATGTTAGATACAGACTCTGCAAAGAGCTTGTGTTCTTTCTGAGTCAGTGATGTATTGCTCTGAAGAGACACTGTGACCGTGGCAACTCTTATAAAACAAATTTTCTAATTGGTACTTGTTAACAGTTGCAGGGATTTAGGCTGTTGTCGTCGTGGCGGGAAGCATGGTGGCACACAGACAGACATGGAACTGAGGAAGTAGCTGAGTGTTCTACAGCCTGATGTATAAGCAGCCAAAAGAAAGAGACGCTGGTCTTGGAATGGGTTTTATAAAACCTCTAACCCCATTCCCAATTGACAACTTTCTCCAACAAGGCACACCTAATCCTTTCAAGTAGTACCAATCACTAGTGACAAAGCATTTAAAACTATGAGCATATGGGTCCATTCTATTCAGTCTACAGCATGTTCAAATATTTTTAAATTATTTTTTATCTTTGGCGAATGTAATTACATAATTTCACTCTCCTTTTTCTTGCTCCAAATCTTTCCTTATATTATTCCTTCTCTTTTAAATTCATGGTCCTTAAAAAAATTGCTATTGAATACATATACATGTATGTCTATACAAATGTATTTCTAAATACATAAATACAACCTGCTTAGTTGTTTAAGCGTTAAGATATTTTTGGTCTAGATAGACATTTTAAGTTGACAATGATGAGATATGATAGATACTGATTTATATTCAGAATTTTAGATTCACCAAGATAGGAAAGATGCTTTCTTCAAGGTTGCCAAATACAAAGCCAAAACACTATGAATATAACATATATACAATTCCTATTTTTTCATAGTTCTTCTCACTGTAGGTAGTTCATTGTATATAAGTGTAATAATGTAAATGAATATAAAAAGGTGTTTAATAAAAAAAATTTAAAGAAAAAATACAACTTGCTCAATATATATAATGTTTCTTAATTCTTAAGTTTCTGACTCTTCCATCAATAATTTCTGTCTCTGTGTCTCTTTTCTTCTTGAAAAATGGATACTCTAACAAAGTATACAATGCTGGGTTAATGGGCTTATATACGAGAAAGAAATATAAAACATAATTTTAATCTGCCTGCAATACAGGCATAGCAGACTCCCATCCATATCAATGCACAATCATTTCACTGGAAGTTTTCTGATTTGTGTTCACCTGTTGGTTGATTATAACTACCATCTACCTAGAATCCATATTTCCTATGAGGAAAATCACAAAAAATGTAGTGTTCTAAGTCATATGAATGGTACATTGAACAGATCAAAATGAATGTGAATAAATGAACATATTTTGATGAATTGTTGTACAATCCTAAAATAGTGTCTATTCTCTGTGAAGGACACCTCTCTCTAATAATGACAAAGTAGCAGTTTTTATTATCCTGTCATGTCCACCTGGTTACTAGTTTTTCTTGATTTTCTGCTTTTCTATTTAATTGTGAATCTAGAAAAATTTGTTTTCAATTCCTGTACAGTAGAATAAATACTTAAAATATAAATTTGAAATGGAAAAAAATGAGCAAAGAAAGAGGCCTCTGAACCTTTGCCTTAAAGCCACAAAGGGAGAAATGAATTCTTTTACAAGGGAAATATCTTCAATTCTAGAAAAATTGCCTCATTTGCTAAGTGTAAAGCTTCTTACATTCAGAGAAAAATGACAGAGGGTTATCCAAAGACAGCATCAAATGCAAACAGCATAAACATTTGAGCACTTCAAACTTTGTTCATCGTACGTGCTTTTAAATTGATGCTGTTACCGGAATTTTCCCTATTTTCTAATATAAAGCAATACCCTTGGAAATTGTGAGATACATAATATATATATATATATATATATATGTATTCATAATGAAAATTATTCCAAAGAGTCTATACTTTACAGAATTCTGCTGAAAGAAGGGCAAACTTGGGTGCGGGCAGAGTCGACTGCCAAACTCTACCAAAACAGAGTAAGAAAGTCCTTAGTTAATATGACTGTCAGATATATTGGGCCAGAATGCTGAAGATGATGCTCCAACATTATAGGGAGTTTGTTCATGTAGCAAACTGTCTCTGTCATCTTCTCATTTGGGAAGCTGATAACCTGCAGCCACTGTATACTCAGGTATTTAATTTTATTCCTTCTCAAGTCTCTGATGGGGTTGAACCAGGTAGTTTATTTTTAAAATTAAGCTTAGTTGTTTAGGGGTTAAGATGTTTTTAGGTCTAGATAGATGTTTTAAGTTGACAGTGACAAGTTATGATAGATATTCACTTACATTCAGAATTTTAGATGAATCAAGATAGGAGAAATGATTTCTTTAAGGCCGCTAAATACAAACAATCAAAAAAACTAAGAATGTAAAATTTATATAATTCCTGATATTTTCATGGTTCTTCTTGATGTGGGTATTGTATATATGTGTTATAATATAAAGTATATGTACAAATATTTAATAAATAAATAACTAAATAAAAAGAAAAAGAAAATTTAGAACTATTTTTTTTAGGAGTCAAGAAAACAGTGTTTTCTTTTTTATTTTTTTTATTATTAATTTATTCTTGTTACATCTCTATGGTTATCCCATCGCTTGTATCCTCCCATTCTCCCATCCCTCCCATTTTCCCCTTATTCCCCTCCCCTATTTTAACACTTTCAATTTACCATTTAACATTACTAAAATTTGAAATATGCCTGGTAACTTCTAATCAGTTTTATACTATATTTTGCTAACACCAATATTGACTATAAGACAGGGACAATAAAAAAGGATGGAATATATACTTTAAAATATCAAATTTATAGCATGAGTATAACTAACTGCATTTTGAAATATTTAATTTATTTATAATCATGTGTGTGATCATATGCCATGCTGTATAGGCATGCAGAACCAAAGGAAGGATTCAGTCCTCTCGGACTGAATTTGAGCTGACCAACAGGGCTGCTGGGAATCAATGGTGGGTCTCTAAAAGAACAAATTAATTGTTAACTAATGAACTACCTCTCTTGCCCACAATGGATATCTTACCTTAGAGACATAGAATTTCTTTTGCCGGTATGTGATTTTATCATTAATGTAGTTAAATGTGTACATGTTGTGAATTGTACTTCAGTTAAAAAATATCTTTCATTTTGAATGATTACATAAAGCTGAAATTTATTTAACTGTCATCATATATGACTGATGAAAATGTAGTGAAGGAGGATTTAGCAACAGTTTGGGAATATATTTTCTCCTATATAAGCCTCAATTGCAGCTACAATTGCTTTACATTTAGCCAGCATGTACTATGATGTGTTTGACCAGTTGTGTACTGTGTATTTATACCCCTAACATGCTTTCTGAAGTTACTTTAGGATTCATGAAATAATATAGTAATTAAATATAGGAAAAATAAGAACATAATAGAAAACAAAAACCTCTGTCACTGTTTAAGAAATGTTATTTCTGAGAGCAAAAATACTGTCATTAAATGTTTTCCTGTATGCTGAAAACTTATTTATTTCCATACTGTGTTGAGTTTTCTTTAGCATAATACAAACTCATTTTGACTTTCTGTTATGCCCTTTTCCCTAAAACTAAAACTGAAACTGCAATCATAGAAAGTCCATCGTGTGTTGACAGAGTTCATCTTAGAGTGTTGTACAGGGCGTATGTCAGGTGACAGGCATGTAATTAAACAGATAAGTCTGACATACAGGAATCTACCAAAGTTAACTGGTTCACATTTTTAAATGAATAAAGTCATTTTTGCTGGAAGATGGAAAAAAGATAATACATCTATTATAAAAAGTGAAGTTAATTTATGTGATGAAATCAAGCAGAGGACTGCTATTCATTCAACAAATATTTGGTAGGATAGCTTGAAAGATCAAGACTTCAGATCTTTATTTCATAAGAGAATGTTAAGATAGATTAAACTCACACACATAGTACATTACATTGGCAGATAATTTTAAATGTTTTCCATTATTTTTCTTCAAATGAAAAGGTTACTGATTGTTATATGTTATTCCACTCTCTTGTTTCCAGATATTTAGCACACCTTTAGGCAGTTACATTAATATTAGCGATTTGACCATATTTTTTCATGTTATTGGTCTATTCTTCATTTTTCCGATCCTAAATATTTTTTTTCTGCTTAGAGTTCAGGCTTCGAAATAAGATTTCTATTTTGAAATTATTTTTAACATTTTTCATGTGCTTTTAGTAAATTAACACAGAAGATTAACAATAACTTCAAACCTATTTCTGCCGGTTTCACTGTGTGCATGAATTGCATGCATTACCCTTTTACATGCTAAATTCTAGGATTTGCCAAGAATCTAGGTTCTGGTAGGATTGTGAAGAAAGCCAGGAAGAATGTTTACACTTGTAAAACTACTCAGGACCACTCTTTTGCTCAGTGTCTCTGTTTTACACTTCATACAATATTCATGAAGAAATGTAGCAATATTTTGTTCTGTTCTGTTTCCTTAAATACTTTGACAGTGATGTCTTCTTCTAGCAGAGGTGAGAATTCAGGTAATATTTCATTATTTAGTATATGCACTGAGTGACTAGCGTGTAGGTGGCTTAGCTTTAAAATGTGTCACTACACTCTTCCACCAGTAGGCCAGGGAAACAGCTAATTGCCCTGAGCTGGCCATTGTCCAGATCCCATTGTCAGTCTCTCCCCTGAAGCCTCCAGGTGGGCTAGCCCAGATCCATCCATGTTAGTCCATCTACTGTCCTAGCTCCCACTTCCACTAGTGGCCTCAAGACACATTCAGCTGCCCAAGCTGAGTTCATAGCACTAAGTTCCTGCATAACAAAATCAGAGAGATCTCCGACTAGTGACTTACTAAAAAATCTGATGTCTCTAACACACACACAAAAAGCAAACACACCCAAGAGGAATAGATGATGGGAGGTAGTCACATTGAGGGCTAAAATCAAGAAAATAGAAACAAAAAAGATACAAAACCAAGGAAACCAAAAGCTTATTCTTTGAGGCAATTAACAAGAAAGACAAACCTTTACCAAACTAACTTAAAGGCAAAAAGCCATTATCCAAATTAACAAAATCAGAATTGAAAAGGGGGACTTAACAATAGATACTGAGGAAATACAAAGAATCATTAGGTCTTATTACAAAGATCTGTATTCCACAAAATTGGAGAATGTAAAAGAAATGGACAAATTTCTACATAGATACCACTGGCCAAAGCTAAAGCAAATCAGGTAAATTATCTAAGGAATCCTATAACACTTAAGAAAATAAGAGCAGTCATTAAAAGTCTCCCAGCTCCCTCTCTCTCCCCATCATGCCACCCCACAAAAAAAAAAAAATTCCAGACAAAAAGGTTTATTTGCGGAATTCTACAAGACTTTCAAAGACATGCTAACACCATTACTCCTCATACTATCTCACAAAATAGAAACAAAAAGAACAAAGAACATTGCTGAACTCATTATATGAATCCACAGTCACTCTGATATTTAAACCTCAAAAAGACCCAACAAAGAAAGAGAACATCAGACAAATCATCCTTATGAACTTTGATGCAAAAATACTCAATAAAATACTTACAAACTGAATCCAAGAACACATCAAAGATATTATCTACCATGATTAAGGAAGCTTCAATCTCAGGGATGCAGGGAAGATTTGATATACATTAATCCATCAATGGAATCCACCATACAAACAAACTAAAAGAAAAAAACCCATATAATTACCACATTAGATACAGAAAATGCCTTTGAAAAAACTGAATACCCCTTCATGATAAACATCTTGGAGAAATCACGGACATAAGACCTGTACCTAACCATAATAATGGCTATATACAGCAAGCCAACCAACATAAAATTAAATTGAGATTAAACTAAACACAAAACAAGCCTGGCAACTCCCTCTATATCCCTTCCATATAGTTCTTGAAATTCTAATAGAGCAATAAGACAATTAAAGGAGATTAAGTGGATGGAAATTGGAAAAGAAGAAGACAAATTATTGCTACTTGAATATGATATGATTGTATACATAAGTAACCCCCCAAATTCTACCCAGAAACTTCTATAGATGATAAACACCTTCAGCAAGGTTAATATTAATTTTAAAATTAATTGCAAAAAATACATGCCAAAGACAAAAGGGCTGAGAAAGAAAGTAGGGAAACACTTGGTATGCACTCACTGATAAGCAGATATTAACCATATAGTAAAGGATGACTGTACTACAATCCACAAACCCAAAGAATCCAAGGAGAGCTAAAGGTAAAATGATTGATTGTCATTCAGAACAGTAAATACAATTGACATCTGAAGTAGACAGAGTGAGGGAATTGGGTGGGATACAGAGTGGAGAGGGTAACAGGAGTGGGGTCAGGTGGGTGGAGAGAGACGGAGGGCAGGAGAAGACAACTGGGAGAGAGAATAGAAATCCAGCAGGGGAGGGGAGCTCTGTGAGAGGGGGACTCCTGGGAGTGTATGGGGTGACCCAGCTGACTTACCAAGCAACATGTGTTGAGCACAGAGTCTGCGCCTCCTGTAGCCAGGTGAGACTCCCAGGGGAGAAAGGGCGACGCCAACTCTCGCATAACAGCTTCGACCCAAAATATGTATTCTCTACAAGAGGAGTAGGGGCAAAGATGGAACCAGGTTGAGAGAATGGCAAACCAGGAACTAGCACAGCTTCATGTCCATCCCACATGAAAGGACAGACCGCTGTCATTATTAATGATATTCTGCTACGCTTTCAGACAGGAGTGTAGAATAACTGTTTTCTGAGAGGCTTCGACCAGCAGCTAGTGGAGACAGAGGCAGAGACCCAGGCTAAGCAATGGGGCAAGAGTGAGGACTCCTGTTGAAGAGTAGGTGGAATGTTAGAGGAAGGCAAAGGGGCCAAAGACACCACAAGAAGACCTACATAGTAATCTAACCTGGACCCATGGGGGCTCACAGAGACTGCACGACCAACCAAAGAACATTTATGGACTGAGACTAAGCCTCCTGCAGATATGTAACAGATGTGCAGCTTGGTCATCATGTGGGTTCCCTAACAACAGTTAGGGACCTTTTTGAATCTGCTACATACTTCTGGGACACTTATCCCCCTAGCTGGGCAGCTTTGTTTCTCCCCAGTGGGAAAGGATGTGCTTAGTCCTCCTGTGACTTAAGATAATTGGGTGGTTTGTTGCCTGTTAGGGGTCTCCACTTCTTTTGGAGGAAGGAGAGGGAGGAATGGGAGAAAGGGGGTTGGACTTGGAGGAGAGGAAGGATGGGCAGGCACTGGGATGTAAATACATACATACATACATACATACATACATACATGCATGGAGGGGGAATGTGTTATTGTTGCATGCATTTTTTACACAGTGACATAAACTTTTGATGTTTTCTTGTATATTTGCATAGGAAAGTCATAAAAAGATTATTCAGTTCTTTTTATTCAGGTTGTTAACTGACGGTTACAGCTTTGTATACAAATACATAAAGTACTAGGATTACTGGATGAATATATTTTTCTCAACTTGACTGGCACAACTGCTGGATAGTCAGATAGTTTTCTCAATTATTTGTTGAGATATCTGAATACTTTATGTTTTCTTTCAGCCTCTTACTCAGGGCTTTCAATTTGCTTCATCCTGTGGATATGTAAACTTTACTCTTTATTATAACTACTAAATAAAAGTGACAGAGAATATGTCATAGTAAACGTATAAAGCATGGCTCTTACTCCTGTCACTAACATTCCTTGTTATGGCATATACTCTGGGTATCTAAAATCGAACCCCAATATCAAGTTGTGTGGACAGAAGCCCAAAACAGTTTTACCAGTCGGCTATATGTAGAATTATATTGCCAACAAAGTACAAAACAACTACACTAACTTTAAAGAATATGTGTTCTAGTAGAAAATGGATCTTGCATTTTTCTCAGTTATCATAAAGAGCATAATTTTACCATAGTTTTTCAGAAAATAATAAGCACACATCCTATTTTCTGTAGAGGACACTGGCAGGGTTTTTCACATACTAACAGTTTCAAATCAGTTTACTTTTGATAAAAAATATACTTCTTCCTTTTGCTACCTTCCCACTTTAATGTAAAAGAATTAAGTGACACACAGGATAATGAATCACTTCTGATTTTGTTTTTGTTGATTACCTGGGTTTATATCTTTGTTTTCCAGTTACACATGGTTAAAATTATTAAATGCTTTTAGGGAATTTGGAAGTTTATTCCTTTTGGTAAACCTGGATAGCTTTGAATATGAACCTAAAGTCATTAATGCTAACAAAAATAGATCTGGGGAAGTTTCAGTCTTTTCTATAATACCTCATCTCATCACAAATAAGATTTTTTTTTAAACTAAATGCTAGAATTTACTTTGGCTGTTAATAAATTCATTTACCTGAAAGATGGAGAAAATTGTTGTGATTAAGCATATTTTTCAAGAAGCTCAAGTAAGCAGTCCATTTAGAGGTTATCTGATTTAATTATCCTCCGAGGACTAAGGGAAAGGCTTGATTAATTAAGTGAAGGAGATGGTGCTTGTTTAAGAAATCATTGCCTGTTGGCACATACTCTTGAACACTCCAGGATTCTGTAAGTGGCAAAGTGGAAACATACCAAGTTGAATGACACCAGGTTGCTAGAGGGTGTCAGGAATCAGAAAAATCATCTTTTTTTTTTTTTTTTTTTTTTTTTTTGGTTTCTAATTTTTTTTAAATTAATTTATTCTTGTTACATCTCAATGGTTATCCCTTATATATGAAATATATCCCTTGTATCCTCCCATTCTCCCCTCCCTCCCATTTTCCCCTTACTCCCCTCCCCTATGACTGTTCCTTAGGGGGATTTCCTCCCCCTGTATATGCTCATAGGGTATCAAGTCTCTTCTCCGGAAAAATCATCTTAAAATTGTTAAATTTGGATGTAGACAATTAAATTTCCTAGTCATCTCAAAATCCATCAGGGATGCAACCTCACACTCCCACCCCCACCAACACACACTTTTCAGGTTTGTTTTATTTGTGTGGCATTTTGTGGGTCATTTTCTTTATTCAAGAGCAGTTTTTACAAAATAATAAACACACAATAATTCCACATTTTATTAAGTTATTTGAATAATTGAATGCAACCAAAAGTAGTTTTGAAAAATGATGATGATGGTGATGATGATGTTGATAATTATGATGATGATGTGTGACACGTGTGCAGATGCCCACAGGGCAAAAAGTCTTATAGAGCTGGTAATAAGTGGTTGTGAGCAGAGTGTATGTAACATGAACTCAGGGCCTCTGGAAGGACTATTAATCACCAAACAAACTTTTCCATGTTCACAAGTACCTTTTATTATACACTAAGAAACATATATAAGTTTCACATTGCTGCCCAAGTAGTCCTCCATCCTGATGTCTTCCATATATATTTCATATATAACTCTTAGCTTTCTTATTGGGAAAACCTAAATTGAACTTTTAATATTTCTGTACATCACATAAAATGATTGCACTCTAAGTTTCTGACCTCACACCAAAAGCCATTATATATTATTTAAAGCACACATGTTGATTGTAATGTCTAACAACTATGAAGTACAGAGTATATTTAATTATTATTTTACATAAAAATATTTTACAAAAAATATTTTACAAAAAAAAGAATATTTACATTGTGTTTTATATATGCAAATTGTCTCATTTAGTTCTCATGACACATGTAAAATAATCTGGTTATTTCGACAACAATTTTCAATTGTAGTTTTAAGCAATCTCTTGAATATGAGCAGAAAATAATTTTAGTATTGTTAAACTCATCAATACAGTGACGTAGGCATCTTTAATGGCTCTTCAATTTGCTTGGGGTATAAACGTCTTCAGATTACTTCAAATATATTAATTTTGCACTTGCTATAAAAATATTTGAAATTTAGAGCTTGATGCAATAGTTAGAGAAGCCAGAATCTTGAAACACGTCTTCTGGAAGAAAACCCGGGTGCCCAGAGGACTGCTCTGTCATTGCATGTTCTAGAGCAATGGTTCCCATGGTTACATCTCAATGGTTATCCCATCCCTTGTATCCTCCCATTCTCCCCTCCCTCCCATTTTCCCCTTATTCCCCTCCCCTATGACTGTTCCTGAGGGGGATTACCTCCTGGAGGGGGAGACCTGGTGGCACTCAGAGGAAGGACAGCAGGTTACTGAGAAGAGACTTGATACCCTATTTTTAATTTTTTTTTTAAATTTTATTTTTTATTTTTTTTATTTTTAATTAATTTATTCTTGTTACATCTCTATGGTTATCCCATCCCTTGTATCCTCCCATTCTCCCCTCCCTCCCATTTTCCCCTTATTCCCCTCCCCTATGACTGTTCCTCAGAGGGATTACCTCCCTCTGTATATGCTCATAGGGTATCAAGTCTCTTCTCAGTGACCTGCTGTCCTTCCTCTGAGTGCCACTAGGTCTCCCCCGCCAGGGGACATAGTCAGATGTGAGGCACCAGAGTACTTGAGAAAGTCAAATCCCTCTCTCCACTCAAGTGTGGAGACTGTCTTGTCCATGGGCTAGATCAGGGTAGGGGTTTAAATTTTTCCGCCTGTATTGTCCTTGGCTAGGGCCTTAGTTTGAGCGGGACCCCATGACCCAAATCTGCCTATCATAATGTTCTACTTGTAGGTTTCTAGAACCCACTGGATCCTTCTACATTGCTATTCACCCATTGTTCTCTCATCTAGAGTCCCAATAGGATGTCCTCCCCTCGGTCCCAGTTTCCTGGTAAGGGAAGGCTTTCATGGGACATGTCCATTGGGCTAGTATGCAGATATAAGTGAGTATATACCATTTGAGTCTTTCTGCTTCTGGGTTAACTCACTCATTATGATCATCTCTAGCTCAAACCTACGGAAACCTATTTTTAATTTTTAAAGTCTATGCAATTTAATTATAATTTCTCAGAATAAACAGTTTAGACATTCTTATAGTGACTACTTTAATTCTCTTACTATTTTCTTCTTACTCACAATTCAATTATCTAAATAAATAAGCAATCACTTATCCAAATACTAAATTAGAGCCATTTCAGTGGAAAGAGATATGGAACAGAAGATAAAGAGTTCAATTTAGAGAACAAAGTAAAGCATTTAATTAAGAATGCCAGAAAATATTGTGTAATTCCATATGCTAATGTGAATTTTTAATCATTAAAATAAAATTTTCATTAATTTTCATAGTTCATAAATATTTTACTGTTTATATCCTGACATGAATAAAAGGGTATTTACATGTGATATTAACAGATACATATTGTGTTATGGTTTAGATCTCAAATGTTACCCAAAAACTACATTCAAAATTCTTAGCTCACAAGTAGAACTATAGATACTTATGTTATTATGTTTCCATTTGAATGACAAGTGAGTGGGGAAAATGTCCATGAATGTTTCTAAGTACGGTCTTTCTGTACTGGAATCACCGTGTAGAGTATATAAACATGTTTTTGTTTTGATTCCAAGTATGGGATATGAAACAGACTTGTATGAGGATGTGAAGTGTTTGTCTGCTAGAAACAGATTTGTTAAAGAACACATTATATTTGTCTTTTGGGGACTTGGTCTTTGCCAACTGATAAGCACTTATATGTATGTGAGCTCAAAGCAAGAGGCTTGGGTTTTTTCTTTTATTACCGCTTCCTATCATTTGGCTGTTCATTGCTCCCCTTCAAGATGCTCCTAGAAAGAAATGCTTTAGAGAGTGCCTCAAGGCTCTTGTTGCCTGCTGCTGCTCAGGGTTCTGTCTGCTACAGTCTCAGTCACCTTTGTTGAATTGTTGTTTATTGTTTAACAGATCTGCTGTAATCCTGACAACGAGGAATGGAATCGCTCCAATGAACCGAGTCTAAAAAAGATCTACTTCTCTTGTTTCCATTAACTTCTTTTCTCTCTCACATCTAGGGGAGGTGGGCTTGAAGGGAGGAATAAACAATTAAGAACCCCAAATAAAGCAGGTTTGAAAACATTCAAATCTTATACAACTATAAACATTTGGCTACATGTGTATATTTAAGAGTCGACGGCCAAACTCTGCCAAGACAGGGTAAGCAAGTTCTCAATAGTTCCTGCCTCACAAATATGTCTGTAGGCTATATTGGACCAAAAATGTGAAGATGATGCTCCAATGTTATAGGGAGTTTTGGGTGACTATTCAGGCAGCAAATTGTCTCTGTATGTTCTCATTTGGGAAGCAGCTAACCAGCACTTCCTGCCTACTCAGATCATTTTATTCCTTCTCAAGTCTGTGATTGGGTTGAAGACCAGATAGTTTAGTTTTACAATTAATCTTAGTTGTTTATGGGTTAAAATGTTTTTAGGTCTAGATAGATGTTTTAGGTTGGTAAAAATGACATTTGATAGATATTGATTTACATTCAGAATTTTAGATTCATTGAGATATAAAAGATGTTTTCTTCAAGGTTGCCAAATATAAATAGCAAAAACACTATGAATGTAACATTTATATAATCCTGCTTGTTTTGTGGTTCTTCTTGCTGTAGGTAGTTTATTGTATATATGTGTAATAATATAAATGTATATATCAAAAACAAAAATACTAAAAATAAATTTGTCATTAATTTTATAGTATATAAATATTTTACTATTTATATCCTGAAATGAATAAAAGGGTATTTGCATGTGACATTAATGGATACATATTGTGTTGTGCTTTAATATTCCCCAAAACTACATTAAAAACTCTTAGCTCACAAGTAGAACTATAGGTGTAGTAAATCTTCCAGAGTTACTTCTATACCCTAACGTTTGAGGCAGAGTCTCTTTACACACCTAGAGCTTGCTGTTTTGACTAGATGATACGGCTAGGAAATTTCCTGAATCCAGCTAGATATAGGATTGGTGTTGATGGCATACAGTACTATGGCCATCTTACAACTGGGTTCTCAGGATATAAAATTTAAAAAGGAAAAAGGGAAGAAAAAGGACGTCAGAGTAAAGTGGGACAAATCCTAGAACAAAAAGAATAATCATGAAATAGGTAAATAGAAATGATAGGAAACACCCGACACTGCTCCTCTTAGCAGCCCAGTGGAGAGGTAAAAGCATACGGTCTTGATCTTTACATTGTTTGTTTCTTTAGCCCTGATAGTGAGACCACCCTGAACACAGAGTAACAGAAATAAGAAAGGACAATAAAAGAGCTAGTACAGTTCATTTCCAGATATGAAATTGCTGATTTGTTTTTGTTTCACAAATTAAAATTTTGTAACCTTTTTTTTTTTTTTTAACAGAATACTACTGGGGATAGAGAGATGGCTCAATAGTTAAAGATGCTTACGGCTCTTTCAGAGGACAATATTTTATTACCCAGATTAAATGACTTACAACACAGTTAATACAACTTCAGGATCTAACACCTACTGTCACACACACACACACACACACGCACAGGTACAGAGACAGAAAAACTTGAGATGACTTTGTATATTTAATAATAGTTCTTTTTATTTATTAATGTTTTTACATTTTCATACATATATAAAAATGAAGTTGAGTCACTCTCAACCCCATACCTGTCAATTACTTTTCCTTCCTACAAATTTGTTTCCTCAATTTCCCTGTTTTATTTTGTGTTTTGACCCACTGGGTTTAATAAGGGCCATCCGTAAGGCTCTTAAATAGGAAAATAAACTATCATAAAACCTGAAATGACTTTCAGCTATCACAGAAGCATATGAGAGATTAAGCAGAAAAAGTAAATCTCATAAAAATAAATAGGGTAATTATGCCTGTCAAAAGAATAATGTTGATTTTCATCCCTGAGAATGCAATAGAACAACAAATGCAGCCTCTCTTACCTTAATTTCATGTGGATCCCACAGGCAATCCCTTCTTAATCTCCCTTCTCCAATTCATCACTGTATCACAGTCTACAACTCCAGCAGGTACACCCTGCTAAACCACAGATCATGCCTGCCAGGAAAACAGGTAGGCTTCCCAAAGACCTTCTGTCTCTCTGTTCACCAAGAGCTAATCCCTAGTGCTGCAAGGGAACACCAGCTGCAGCCTTCCTTCTGACTGCTTACATCTCCTTGAATCCCACAGAACATCCACTCCTACCATCCAAGAACCCAACTCAAGTAGGCATCTTTTCCTAAGTCAAGGGCCACTTTTCCCAGGAAAACATGGGTCAACATACCCATCTACTATTTCTCCTAAAAACCAATATCCCATCTCATCTCTAACTCTGTAGCTGAAAACTTGCCATACTCTCTCTCTTTTTTATCTGACTCCAACCCCAGTAGATCACCAAGACCTTCTCTTCCAACTGCCCTTCCCTAAAATGATCCCAATTACCCAATTAGGAAAAAAAAAAATCTGGCATTCCCTGTGAACACCAACTGAACAGAACAGGAAAATAGGCAACACAAATCCACCACACTCTCTGAAAATCTATACAGGAAACAGAAACAAAGGAATAAAATAGCCATCTGACAATGACAATTCCAGAAATCAGCATCTTACAGTCATTATATATCTAAATGATGACACGATAGCGTAAAAACACAATTAATAACATGAAAGGTACTATATCTCCACTAGAGCTCACCTATCCTACCAAAATGAGTCCTAAGTATTTCAATATAGCTGAAAGAGAGAAAAATCCCTTGAATAATATTTATGAATGACAGAAGTCCTGAAATAAGAAATTAATAAATTACATAAAGAAATTCCAAATTTGGGAGATAGCACACACTATTAATTCCAACACTCAAGGAGGCAGAGGCAGGTGGATTGCTGTGAGTTTGATGCCACCTGGGTCTACAAAGTGAGTCAAAGTGACAGTCAAGGCTACACACACACACACACACACACACACACACACACACACACACACACACACGTCCCAACAGGCAGGACTGTCAACGAAGAGGGTGTGGGAATAAAGAGTGACAAGAGACATGAGAAATGAAGACAAGATGGTAGTCCGATCAAGTCTTGTTTATTGAGCATACCGAGGCAGCTCTTATATGGAGGAAGCTGAGTTCTGGGTAAAATTACAAAAAGAGCATGTTTTAGCCAGCTGCAGGGTATTTTCAAGTTATTCTAGGCCAAGATAGGAGAAAAAGTTGAGTAAACATTAGACAACCAGCAAATCTGGTCCAACAGGGGAAAATTGCTGATGCTTGCTGTAGCCAAGTCTATGTGGCACCTTCAGGCAGTTGTGCTATCAGTGAGCAGGCCATATGTCATGGCTACACACACACACACACACACACACACACACACACACACACACACACATGCACACACGCACACACGCACACACGCACACACACACAAGAAAGGATTAAGAAGACAAAGAAAAAAGACATTCAGAAAATCAAAAATAAAATAAATTTTAAGAAAATAGGTAAAATGTTTCAAGACCTGGAATTGTAGACAGAATAAATATAGAAAACCCAAACTGAGGGAAATATGAAATGACAAATTTAAGATTTAAACATAAACTGTAGAGGAAGGCTTCATCAATGCAATATAAGAAATGAGAGAGAAAACCTCAGGCATAGAAGATACAATAGAAGAAATTGATATAACAGTCAAAGGAAAGAAGATATTAAATTCAAAACTCCTGATAGAAAAAGTCCAGGAAATCTAGGACAGTATGAAACCAAAGAATAATAGATTTAAAGGCTCAGACCTGATTTTCAACAAAATCATAGAAGAAAAATTCTATTAAGCTACAGAAGAAGAAAATGCCTACAAAGATACAAGAAGCATAAAGAACAACAATTATATTGGACCAGAAAAGAAAGTCCCATAATATAATAATAATCAAAACACTAAGCATACAGAATAAAGAAAGAGTATTAAAATGTGTAATGGGAAAAAACAAGTAGCATATAAGGGCAGACATATTAGTATTATAGCTGACTCCTCAATCAAGACTCTAAAAGATGGAAAGGCCTGGACAAAAGTGCATCAAATTCTAAGAAACCACAGATACCATCCCACACAGCAATATCCAGTAAACTTTCAAATACCAATATGGAAAAAATAAGGCAGTCCATGATAAAGTATAATCAAAACATTCTATCTACACATCCAGCTCTATAGACATTATAGAAGGAAATCTCCAATATAAGGTGATTAGCTATATCCATGAAATTCTAGAAACCAAAAAATCTCACACCAGCATAATCAAAGGAATGAAAACACATACCCACCATCACCACAACCATCATGACCAAAACAACAAAATATAAGGAGTAAAAAATCACTGGTCATTTAAATCTCTCACTATCAATGTTCTAAATTCACAAATAAAAAGCCACAGACTAGTAGAATGGATGTGAAAGCAGGATCCCTCTTTCTGCTGTATACAAGAAACACACCTCCACATCAAGAATGAACATTACCTCGGGGTAAAGGGTTAGAAAAAGATATTCCAAACAAAAGGACCCAAGAAGCAAGCTGGTTTAGTCCTTTTAATGTCTAACAAACTAGACATCAAACTAAAACTAATCAAAGAGTTAGGGAAGGGCACTATATCCACATAGACGGAGAAAACCACCAAGTTAACATTTCAGTTGGTAACATTTATGCTCTAAACACAATGGCTGCCAAGTTCATAAAAAATACCTCTACAGCTTAAAGCACACATTTTTACTTATACAATGATAGTAGGAGACTCCAGTGTTTCACCCTCATGAACAGACAGGTCATCAAGACAAAAACTGAACAGAGAAATACTGGACAGACATTATAAAGCAAATGGACATAAGAGACATTTACAGAAAATTTTACCCAAACACAAAAGAATATACTTTTGACTCTGCACCTCATGGAACTTTCTCCAGAATTAACCACATACTTGGATAAACAAATCTTAACAGATATAGAGGAAGGACAGCAGGTCATCGAGAAGAGACTTGATACCCTATGAGCATATACAGAGGGAGATAATCCCTCTGAGGAACAGTCATAGGGGAGGGGAATAAGGGGAAAATGGGAGGGAGGGGAGAATGGGAGGATACAAGGGATGGGATAACCATAGAGATGTAACAAGAATAAATTAATAAATAAAATAAAAAATAGGGAAAAAAAGAAATTTGATAATAAACATTTGTAGTATTGGTCAAAACCATTATCTCTATCTTATTATTTTGCATTGTGTATATTGAGCCCCATGGGGCTCATGCTTTTGAGCAATTGGGGCATGTGTGCATGCACACACACACACACACACACACACACACACACACACAGATAGGTAGATAGATAGACTAGATAGATAGATGATAGATAGATAGATAGATAATAGATAGATAGATAGATAGATAGATAGATAGATAGATAGATAGTTGATAAATAGAATAGAATTAAAAGACACACTATGGATTCTATATTATGTAATACTTTTAAAATCTTGTTTATTTTTCATTGATAAAAATCAATGATGCTCAAGTTTCTACTGGACAGTAAGCCACATAGAAAACCATTTAACTAAAAATCCAAGAAATAGATCTGCCAGGGGAAGCAATTTTTTCAAACTACTTCTTCAACCTCTTCTTTTTATGCTTTGTGCGAGATGATCAGATCACTTAACAAACCACTAGAGAAATACCTGCTTCACACAGTCACAATGCAAGTTGAGCTAGAGCATGGTACTCACAGAATGGCTACAAATACTTGTTGTCATTGCATTATGGCTAGGGCGTGCAACAACTTACTCTGTAATGAGAAACACAAAGAAAAATAAACTAGGATATGTGCTCCATGAAAACATTTATATATTTACTGAAGCTGCATTCATATTTAGCCTAAAAAAATCTCTTTTGTCATAAACTTCTGAAAATAGCCATGAATTTCCAGCACTGCGGAGGCTGCAGCACGAGCATTGTCATGAATCTGAGGATAGTCAGGGCTATACAATGAGTAAGTAGCTGACTGTGTCTTTATAATGAGAGTCTGAAGCAGAAAGCCTGCATTGGAAAATTAAACACAAAATAAAAAGAACTCAATCATTTAGGATGCCAACATAAACATCGGTGGTGTGTGTGTGTGTGTGTGTGTGTGTGTGTGTGTGTGTGTGTGTGTG
>OU015748.1:36949222-36959859 GCA_907169655.1 Acomys percivali | reverse complement strand
TGTGTGTGTGTGTGTGTGTGTGTGTGTGTGTGTGTGTGTGTGTGTGTTGTGTGTATTAGATGAGACAGAATTTTAGTTAATGCCATATATGTCTGCGCTGTAGAACACAGATAATGACATACTAGATTCATGAGTCCTGGTATTTATAAATCTTAAGAGCATAGTATGAATATTTAAAGATAATAGTGTTAAAGTCATATATTATGACATCACATTATATTACAAAATAACCAAAATAATAGATTTTTTCAAAGTGTGAGAGTTGGAATATGTATCCAGTAATTAATGGCGAGAAGGGGACATACATGTGGCATATACACTGTTAGTAAATTTCCGTTCTTACGAAAGCTGACCCAATGAGTGTTTTCTATTTGAGAATCATGATGTATTTATACTTATAATATGAGCAATTCCCTGAATGAGTACTTGTTTTCAATACACATATTTTTAAAAAACAAAAATATTACATACTATTTTCGTTTCAATTAGATTAGAATTTCACTGAAACAAAAATGTATACATTCTATTTCCTGTCTGTCCCAAACTGTCCCTTACACTGAATTCTCCATGAATATTTCGCAGCTGTGCCTCAGTAATCTTTATAAGGATAATAAATATGTGTATTGCTTTCTGAAAATATGTAAATTACGTATAAATTTTGTGAAGTAAGTATTCATAATCTAACTGCCACTTTCTGCCTAAAACCACTATCAATCATCACTTGTTGGTCACTGTTTTGATTTACTATATACAGCAAATGCCTCTGAAGTATTGCAAATGGATATGTTTGGAGACAGGAAATGCCATCAAAATTCATGTATCTAATTTCTTTTCTTTGAAGAGATAATTTATTCTACATATTAGAGAGTATAACATAAAATCAACTTGAAATAAATTTGGTTGTTTCTAAAAAATCTTTTCATCTTTCAATTAGTATAAATGAAATCATATGCTTGTCATCTTATTCAATAAGCACTGACACTCTTGGTTCCAATGACTTACACAAAAAATAAAGTACAACATATCAAAAAATATTTATTTTGTAAATGTCAATGTTAGAGAATACTGTTTCCATAATCACATCCCCATATATTTTTGTTGGTTCAAAACTTGTAGTTTTTATCAGAGATTATTTTATATTCAAAGCCTATAAATAGCATACTGAAATTATACTATTACTACATAATATCTGTGACATAGTATTATGTTACTTACCAGAATGACTATAAAAAGAAAAAAGTGGCTTCCTGCTCAAAGTTCAAAACACTTCTACCACACATCACTTTTTCTATCTTTTCTCTATTCTATTTATTATCTTCTGAATATAATATTTATAATCCATGAAATTGAAAATCGCTATGCATTCTTGTCTTTTAAGACAAGACTTTTAAGGACCATGAAAGAAAGTGTTTTTCTCCTTCTATTTTGATATCTGACCTTTAGAACAACATATAGCACATAATACTTAAAAACCATGTTTGAATACAGAGATGAACTATAAACATTGCAGTGATTATGGTAAGTAAACATTTTAAAATATCTTGAATGCAGCTTCATGTATGTGAGAATGGTTCTACACTCATTAAGTAGTAGGAATGACCTTGAATACTGACCTCCTTGTCTCTGCCTTCTTAGTGCTGAGATTACAGCCATAAACAACCATGGCTGGTTTATACAGTCCTAGGGAAAAATCAGGATCAGTGCATGCTATGCTTGCACTATGGTTCAGTGACACCCAGAAACTAGAGAATGATTTTTTTATTGCAAATTTTAAAAGTGGCAAAAATAAGAAGCCAGTAATGCTCAATATATCTTTGCATACATGTAAAGACAATAGAAATACTTCATTTTGAGACTTTTGATTCAACCTCTTTATTGGAATGAAGTGTATTTTGAAGATGTAAGAAGAAACAAAGCTCACCCAGAACTTCAGCCAAGATTCCGATTTTAACTTTTGTTGATATTTGCTCAATACAGCCATTAAACAAAGTCAAAACATTCCTTTCAATTGTTTATGTTTTCACTAGGGTCTGTTGTTCTGAATTCAGGCCTGGATATATTTTCTTACTTACTTTACAAGTAATCATGGAACTTAATGCAAAATTCTCAAAAACAATTATAAAATAAATCAACTTATATTACTGTTTCAGAAATTTTCTAATTATTCTGTATAACCAAGTTTCAACTCTTGAGCTATAAACTCCAGGTTAAGGTCAAGGATTGAAAGATGGGTATCACATTAAACAGCTGATTCTTTGATATTCCAATAACAACACGCAGACTTAGATGTTAGGCATATGAAAATGCATCATAAAGAGGAACACCGAGTCCAAAACTGATCTTCCCTGAACAGTAGAATGCTTTCATGTTATTCCTTAATAAAATGTCATTTTCTTTTTTTTATAATACATTATTTTATTACACATGTATAAAACAAACTACAAATAGCAGGGAGAACCATGTGTCAATCATGAGAATCATGAGTTCTATAAATGTTACATTCCTACTGGTTTAGCTATTCGTATTTATCCAGCTTGAAGTAAACGTCTTTCCTGTCTTGTTGGGTCTGAATTTCTGAATGAAATTCAATATCTATCCTACCTCATCTTTAATAACTTAACTTCTTTATCTTGATCTAAAACAATCTTGTCCCCTAACCAACTAAACTTGATTGTAAAAGTACACTATCTGGCCTTCAATGCCTCTCAGAGACTTGAGAAGAAATAAAACCTAAACTCCTGAGTGAACCAGCAGTGCAGATTTGCAGCTTCCAAAATGTACAAATAAAATATCATTTTCAAAGTTTGATTAGACACATGATAGTTAGACAAACTTACAAGGTACAATGTGATATTTTAGAAAAGATATACCCTGTGCTATGAGCATATGAGTAACATTCTTTTGTCATATTGAATGGTAAGATGGGAAAGATTCCTTTAAGACTATACCTCCACAATGCAATAAACATGAAAAAGTTGAGCTGGTGCCTATTGTACAGCCTTTATCCCTGCCTTCCAGGGTCTTTGATGCAGAAAGGACTACACTCTGCACACTATTAAAAGAAAAATGTAAGCACCAAGCTAGCAAGAAGCACTGTAATGTCTGAAAGATATGCTAGAACATTGGTGGCACAAAGCTGATGAGAGTAATCAGCCAATAACTGATTTGACATAAGGCCCAGCCCATAAGGTGGAACTCTGTATCATGACCACATGTGTAATCCCTTTTATCATTTTGAATGTTGAGGTATTAAAGATCCCTTTCTATACGTTAAAATACACCAAACATATGTGTTACTTTCAAAGGCTGTCCCTATGTTTCAAATTGATAAGCTCTGTGGACTCAATTCTTTCCATTTCCAGACATTAGTTATTGTTCTGTTGGATACTCCAATGAGATTAACATTTTAAAACTTCATGATTAAGTATGTGCAGTATTGCTATGTATGTGGTTGGCTCATTTCAGTAGCCACAGAGGTTTCCAGGTCTATAGTTGTGCTGTGCAAATGACAGGCTTCATTTTTTAATGGCTAAATTATGTTCATTTGTATATAAATAACACTGCATCTTTACCACAAACTCATGAGTGAACCAAAGAGGATTATTGATGTTACTTACAGATATATGAGTGAAGAGTTACTTACAAGAGCTTAAGTGACTCAAAGACAACTGCATCAGCACTGCTCACCCAAGCATGTGTGATATCTCATAGAATCTGGAAAGCTGGAAGGCACTCTGCAACCTTCAGGAAGAGCAATAGGTTGGAGGATATTTTTTGGTTTTGTTTTGTTTTGTTTTATTTTTGTTTTCTCAATAGCTCACCCAATATGAACCTCCTCCTCCTAGTATCTTGGTTACTCTTTGTTTTTTCTTGGCATTTCAAATGTGCTCTGCTCCTTTCAGGCTTTTTTTCCATGTTAAGAAGAGACAGGCCATAATTACTTTAACAAAGAAATATGGAGACTTTAGTGAGAACTATCATGTCTTCCAAAGCCTCATGAATTTGAACACTTGGCTCCACGTTACTGAAACTAGTTTTTTGAAGGTAACATGGTGCACTGTTGCTAGAGGAAGTGCTTCTGAAAAAAAACTCCCATCACTTAGTTACAGTTCAATCTTTTTTTTTTTTTTTTTTTTTTTTTTTTAACTGTAAAAATGTGGAGTCTCAGCTTCCCGGTCCTGCCACCATGTCTATTACTTGTTCATATGGTGTACTCAACGTTTTGAAGCATAAGACAAAATATATTCTTCTAAAAGTTGCCTTGCTCATGTGTGTTTTATCACAGCAACAGAAAGCTATCTAAGATGTATGACTATAGAAGATTTCTAGTCACTTTTGGGCTGGAATATCTGGCATTTAGGCTGGTACTTGCACATAAATTCTATGGGATTTTCTATGATAATAATAAACATTTAAAAATAAACCAATGATACATAAGTTTACACTGGAAAGCTGACTTTAAGTCAATTAACTTTTGATCGTAATGGGAAATTTATCAACATTCTCATGGGCAGTATAACAAATTGAGGAATAAGAACTCAATACAGTCAATGCCTTTGACAAATCTCTAGACATGCAAACCTAAACATGGTATAGTGATAAAAGTAAACATGGTATAGTGATAAAAGTACCACCTTGAGATACCATGGTTATATTATATATATAAAACCTTGTTTTATTCTCTTTGTGATGTTGAACATATTATCCTGTGGCTGGGTATTCTTACTATGCACACAATAATATAATAAATGAGTTAAAATAAATTTAATAAAACGACTGGCAAACTGAAAGCTGTCTCTTAGTTTCCTGTTATGTAACAGAGAAAGAATATTCAGGAGTTATAACAATCAGTAAAAGATCTGAGTAATCCCAGAAAGAAATTGAATGGATCTAGAGAAACATCAAGGGACAGGAAAAGTGTTTCATATTAGACTGACTCCTAAAAATCTAGATTTACCTCTAGGTATTTATCATATTTTTAAACCTAAATTTGAAATTCAGTGGAAAAGTGTCATTTTGTCATAAATAAGTATTTCCCCTGATATTTTATATGGCAAGCAATAACAACCTGGATTCAATTTTGTTTATTAATTGAGCACGACTCTTCCATGTAATGTAATTTTTTCCAGATATACCAATGGTAATAAAACACCTCATAATAAAAAGTAGAGAACTGAGTGCATTGTTAGGACAAATTCTCCCACAGGCTAGTTGTAAATCAGGCATTTTTGAAACTAGATTATCTCTCTTAATACTGGTGTATTAATTTCTATGGGCCTCACAGGAGTTATGAGGAAGAATGAGGAAAAGGGAGTGATTAACACATCTTTGGTAATTGGTCTTTGTCAGCCTGCTCTAATCTGCTTATCTGTACCGCCTGCTGAATATCTGTGCCTCTGTGCCAGCTCTCATCTCTGTCCCATCAGGGCACAGATCCGTGCAGCAGACATCCTGCTGTTCATTTTTTTTTTTTTTTTTTTTTTTTTTTTTTTTTTTTTTGGTTCTAGTCTACAAGTTCTGCCTGGCTGCTGATGCTCTTCCAGGATGTTACAGGTTTTTAGAACATTGCTATTGGCAGGCAGTATCTGGTTGCTTTCGTGACCTGGTCATTCCTTCATATTTGCTTCGTAATTCATTGATGCTGTATTCATGTCTTTCCACATTTCAACCAAATGCATTACCTTTCAAAGCAGCTTTCTGCTAACATGGAGTACCAGGATTACTTCTGACAGGTTCTTAATCTTTTGAAGCAAAGATCTCAGTGTTTCCTGTTCATTTCAGTCTACATTGTTTCTGTCTTTCAAAGGAGATTTTTAAATAGGTTTCTCAAGTGTTCGTATATGAGGTTGAGAAAATTGAGTTCTTTTTTTTTTTTTTTCTCTATCTCATTGTTCATCTGCCAGTCTTTGTCTAATTGTTTGATGTACAAGGCGAAAATGACCTGTGCACATAGATAAGCAACGGAGAAGCCAGGAAAGTTAAAGAGTTTACCTCTTCAATGGAATGGGGTACGCAGACGGTCTGCCTAGAATGCCAGGAGTGGTGTAGTTTTACAACCTGGTGATTCTTTGCTGTCTGATGAGACAGGCTCTGCCTGTATTACCCAAAATGTACTTTCCCATTAAAACCTTGAGTGCTTCTTTTAGGCAATAATACCCAATCATTCGAGTGATGTCATGCTCGTTTTACAACAGCGTAAGTGACTTACTCCTATGCTAACTTAGGGCAGGGCCAATCCTGATCCCCACCATCATAGATGTATGTTTACCTCAGTCACTCTTTCTAGACTCTCATTTTTATTTTCATTTAATTTTTTTAAAAAATTTGTTTATTATTACTACTTATACAGTATAGTCTGCATGTGTGCCTGCCAGCCTGAAGAGGGCAACCATGTGGTTGCTGAGAATTGAAATCAGGACCTTGGGAAGAACATATCCTGGTATAAGGGGGGTTTTATTGAAAGGAGGAGGAGGAATGAGGACCTGGGAAATGGTAGCAGAAGAAAGGGGGGAAGGGTGCAGAGAAGCAGAGAAGGACAGAGAGGGGTAAGAGACTGAGGGTGTGGCAGAACACAGGAACAGAGAGAGCAGGGTCGGCAAGCAGTCCTTTTGTAGGGTCACACTCACACCTGCTGCACCGCATCGTGGCAGCAGGTGATTTTTATAAGCAACTGCTAGGTCCCTGAGGGCAGGCCCGCAGAATCACCTGGATGCTAACAAATATGTCTTTGGCTTATTTGTACTCAAGGGGTTGAGTTAATTGTTACCTAAATGTTTTCTCAAAAATTGTGCTGTGCTTTAAATATGGCTAAAGTACAATAATCTGGGCCAGACTGTAGAAGTCTTGGTCCATTCAATTACAACGAAATCAGCCTGAGCCAAGATTCATTCTTACCTCAGGCTGACTGTTTTTGTTTTTGTTTTTTTCCCAGCCTGAAGGGAAATCACTACATTTTCAGATGTAGAGGAGGATATTTCTCCCTCTCTTTGGAGATGGGCTTCACTGTCAAATTTATTACTTTCAAATATATCCTAGAGGTCATTAGTTAATTATGGTCATTTCAGTCCATAATGTGTCAATAAAAATGGGGATTAGAAATCAATGATGACATAAATTAAGAACACTGAATTATAATCACTGAGAATAGGATACATGCTAGGAGTATTATTAGATCTTCCCATGACAAGATATTGACAATGCTTGCTCATATAAAGAATTTACCACAATGAACGCACATTGAAATTATCATTTTATTTTTTACATATTCATTTATATTATTACACATATTACCCTATCTTGGCAGAGTTTGGCAATCTACTCTGACTGCATCCAAACTTGCCATTTTTTTAGGCAGAATTCTGTCTGGGGTAGAAACGAGGACATTTTACCAAGTGGCTGTTTTGCCACGTTTGGAGCTATCTCCATAAGAAGGTTCTTTGATGCTCATCATCCTCTTTGAGTAGGCTGGGTGTTGCCAGGAGTTAATATGTCTCATTGTCAGTGAATCTTTAAAATAATAAAAACATTTTAAAATACCATATTCTGTATGTCTCTGCGGTTCTTGAAGACTTTATCTAACTATTTTACCTTATCTTTCTGTAGAATCATATCTATCTATTGCACCTAAGATGTATATTCTTGTGATAAAAATAGACTAGATTTAAAAAACTTCAAAAAAAGAAAGAAATTATCATTTTAATGTATAGTACTCTTTAATGTTGATGCTCACCCTGCTCTTTTATTTTTTATTATTTTTCCCATTTTATAGTCAGAAAAGATTTTGATATGTAACCACAAAGGGGTTATGATGCACAGGTTGAGCACCATTTCTCTATACTAAAATTGATCACTTTTGATATCACTGATACAGTTTCTGAAGATTTAGTATATATGTATATAAATATGCATAGTATATACTTTAATATGTGTGTTTTTATATATTACATTCTAATATATATTTGTATATATCCTCATAGATCTTTTAATCAATTTGTTATGTTATCTAGAGACCTTTTAAAGCTCTAGTAAGTACTAATTTAGGTTCAAATATTTTAACTTAGGACAATATAGTTTTATGTAGGTCCTCTTTGGCTACTGAATAAGACATTTGTCTATTTAATTTACTTTGGTTTCTGAAATAGATCAATTGACTAGTAGGTAGTTGTTTGAATCATTTAAAAATATGATACTGTTGGCTTAGAAAAAAAATTGATGAGCTTTTAAAGTACTACTTTCTTCCAGGAAAATAAATGGAGCAATGGAATAAGATAAAAATGGGTGAACAGCTGATGGAAGTGGTGCATATTAATGTGTTTCTTGTTTTAATTTGCACTCAGGGAGTTTCTTCACAGACTTCAAAAAATCCTATGCTAAACCATAGTTCTACCTTTCATCTAGCATTTTTCTCCCAGGGTTAAACTGTCCTGGTTCCAGTATAACAATGTTGAACTGTATGTTTTTCACTTCTTCTGCTGTGAAATTCATCCCCTACTGTCCCACAAATGTGTATCACTGGGAGACCAAAAATGAGGTATATTTTATATATTGAACTTGTAGCAAAGAACAATGATGAAGAAAAAAGAAACAGAAATATCTATTTTAAATAATTTATTTTCAATCTGCAAGCAGTTTACCAGAAAAACAATATTATTTATGAAATATAGTTTTGCAAACAAAGTGATTTAACACACAAAATATGTTTCAAAGATTTAGTGTAACAAATATATTAAAATATATTTATTTCTTCAAGTGTATTGATTAACTACACACAATTATTTTTTGTTATTATATTTGTGACAAAATTGAATTAATACACAAATGGACTTAAAAAAATATATCCTACAGTCTAAGATTAGGGAAACATGGTGTTTACTAAAGAGGAACTGCATGAATAATTTAAATTCTAAAAAGACTTCGAAGTAACAAAAACTTACATGTTCATTACTGTGTCCAATATTACTTGACAAGACATAGATTTTTCTCCATCTGAAGTATACAGTTCCAACATGTACTATTCTTATACTTACCTGACACAATTAAATAAGCTTTGGGCTCAGTTTTATCCTGAGGGCAAAACAGAAATAATGAGAAGTTTAGAAAGGAAGACAAAATGAGTACCAGAGGTGAATTTATTCTACTGTCAGCAATAACTGTACTGTGTGATGGTAACACTGTTTCTTTGGGAAGAGTATAAAGAGAGCAAATGAACATTGAAGGTCTAGTTATCGGCTATCTTTACCCAATTGTTCCAGTCTTCCATTTGTTAGAGTATTTTTTTTTCAGTATTTACAGCAAATGTTATCCTTGAGTGTAAAAATATCACTATTTTGGTAACAAAAATATATTTCATATACTGCATAGTTACTTACAAATGATAGCATCATGTGTTTTTAAAGGAGTTGAATATTTTTTTCTTACAATGCAAATTACTATAAACTGATAGGTGATCAAGTTGAATTTGATAGAAACACAGGCACAGTCCTGGGAGGGACTCCATCCTTCCTTTTCTTGACACCCTGTATTACTAGGTGTTATCTGAACCACTCTGTCATGTTATCCAAATTACGATTTATGCCATGCAATTCATGATGGTTGAAAAAGTCTGTAAATTGAGCCATAATAAATTTTTCCATGTTCACATTTTCTGATATTTATTTGTTCTTGCTATCATTTATGTCGATCATTATGAATGATGCAGAATTAATGGGGGGAAAAGAACAAGTATTTAACTTATGGCAGAAAATGGGTTTATTTCTCAAACACATGTTGAGTTCTTAGGTCTCTGTATCTGCACTGTAAGATGCCTTTCAAAATTGTGGGTGATGTAGGCAAGAGAACATCCTAACTACTCTAAGCTAAAGTTAGTATTCTGGTCTGTAATTCCCTGTTTCCCCAGACCCAATTCTTAGGGTTGTCAATAGGACTACAATAGAATATCAATTGCAGCTTCTCCACTACTCTGTATATGCTCCGTGTGGATCTGACAGATCATACCCCTGATTGTCTCTCCAGGCCTCTTTCCTGTGTCCCAGCCCACAACTTGGGTGGCCCAATTTGGGTGTATAACCCATGCTCAACCACAGGCCAAACCTACAAGAAGACTAGACAGGCCTCTCTTGGGTCTTCTCTGCTGTTTGCCCAGATTCGATTTCACTTACTGCTTTAATAGAGGATCTCCCCTGACCTTTCTTTCCCTCACCCTCCAACAAAATCATGCATTTCCTCTTTAACACACCAGCCAAGAAGCTCTGTAAAACAGACAATGCACAGCCATCATACTCTTAGAAAATTGAAGGAAAAAAAAACAGAACCTAAAGAACAAAACACCCACTGAAAGAAGACAAAGTCAGAAATCAGCAGCTTTGTCTATAAAACTACCTCAAACGCAGATACTTAGGTACCAGAGAAAGAGCACAATTAACTATAGCCAGGGCAATATTTTTCTATGAAAGCCTCACTGCTTCCCACAGTTGGCCATGAGATTTATAACACAGCTGAAGCACGAAATAAACACCTTAAAAATCAACTATATGAAAAAGACGGAGCTCCTTAAAAAGGAAATGATTAAATCTCTCAAAGAAACCCAGGAAAACACACACACACACACACACACACACACACACACACACACACACACA
>OU015748.1:36936603-36949212 GCA_907169655.1 Acomys percivali | reverse complement strand
AGAGAGAGAGAGAGAGAGAGAGAGAGAGAGAGAGAGAGAGAGAGAGAGAGAGAGAGAAATGAGTAAATCTCTCAAAGGGAAGCAGAAAAACTCAAATAGTTGGAAGAAATGAATTTATCCCTTAAAGAAAATTAAAACAAACAGTAGAAAGAGGAAAATTGAACTGTTCAGAGCTAAAAAATTAAATAGAATCAATAAAGAAAACAAAAACTGTGTGAGTTCTGGAAATGAAATATTAACAAAATGGAAACAAAATTTACATGGGCAAGTTTCACCAACAGAAAACAAGAAATTGAAGAGAAAATCTCAGACACATAGATATTATGAAGTAATAGATATGTCTATAAAAGAAACACATGCTGGAGAGGATGTGGGGAGAGAGGAACACTCCTTCATTGCTGGTGGGAATGCAAACTTGTACAGCCACTTTGGAAATCTATCTGGTGCTATCTCAGAAAACTGGGAATAGGGCTTCCTCAAGACCCAGCTATTCCACTCCTTGGAATATACCCAGAAGATGCTCCAGCACACAACAAGAAAATTTGCTCAACCATGTTCATAGCAGCCTTATTCATAATAGCCAGATCATGGAAACAGCCTAAGTGTCCCTCAGTAGAAGAATGGATAAAGAAACTGTGGTACATATACACTATGGAATACTACTCAGCTATTAAAAACAAGGAATTCCCGAAATTTGTGGATAAATGGATTGAGCTAAAAATGATCATAATGAATGAGTTAAGCCAGAAGCAGAAAGACTCAAATGGTATATACTCACTTATATCTGCATACTAGCCCAAGGGGCATGTCCAATGAAAGCCTTCACTTACCAGGACTCTGGGACAGAGGGGAGAACATCCTATTGGGACTCTAGATGAGAGAACCATGTGAGAATAGCAATGTAGAAGGATCCAGTGGGTCCTAGAAACCTACAAGTAGAACATATAATAGGCAGATTTGGGGCCAGGGGTCCCGCTCAAATTAAGGCACCAGCCAAGGACAATACAGGCGGTAAACTTTAAACCCCTACCCAGATCTAGCCAATGTCAGAACAGTCTCCACACTTGAGTGGAGAGTGGGATATGACTTTCTCAAGTACTCTGGTGCCTCACATTTGACCATGTCCCCTGGAGGGGCAGACCTGGTGGCACTCAGAGGAAGGACAGCAGGTTACCAAGAAGAGACTTGATACCCTATGAGCATATACAGGGGGAGGTAATCCCCCTCAGGAACAGTCATAGGGGAGGGGAAGAAGGGGAAAATGGGAGGGAGGGGAGAATGGGAGGATACAAGGGATGGGATAACCATTGAGATGTAACAAGAATAAATTAATAAAAAAAATTAAATTAAAAAAAAATCCTGACAAAAAATATCCACACAGCCTGAAACAATATGAAAAGCACAATCATAAGAATAATAGGAAGAAAGGAAGAAAAAGACTACCTGCTTTAATGCCCATAAAGTATTTTTTATAAGTCATAGAAGAACATTCTTCCAACCTAAAATAAGAGATGCCTATAAGGGCACAAGATGCATATAGAACATCAAGTAGAGGAGACCAATAAAAGTCCTCGTAACTCATGTTAATCAAAACCCAAAACATACAGAACAAAGAAAGAATATTAAAAACTACAAAGAAAAATGTCCAAATAACTTGGTAGTCATATTAGAATTATACCAGGCTTCTAATGGAGATTCCAAAAGTTAGAATGGCTTGAATAGATAGATGTTCACAGAATCTAAGAGAGCACAGATGCCAACAGAGATTATAATACTTAGCAAAACTTTTTATAACTATACATTGTAAAATAAAAACACTGCACGATAAAGTAAAAGGTAAACAATATTTATCTATGAATCCAGCACTATAGAAAGTACAAGAAGAAAAAATCCACTCCTGGTCCTTAACACAGGAAAACTAGGTAAATAAAAACTCTCACACATGCAAAATAAAAAATAAAAAGGAATTCCCTCCTCCCTCTCTCTCTCTCTCTCTCTCTCTCTCTCTCTCTCTCTCTCTCTCACACACACACACACACACACACACACACACACACACACACACACACATAATCACTGATAGCAGCAACAAAAACATAATACCAGAAATTAAAAGTGATTGGCTATCAATATATTTCAATATGTGGTTTTAATTCCCCAATATATAGGAACAGAGTAACATAATGGACATCAAAAGAGAATCTATCCTTCTGCTGAATGCAAGAAACATACCTCAACTTCAAGGATAGACATTATCTCAGTGTAAAAGTTTGAAAAAGAGATTCCAAGTAAGTGGATGCAAGAAGTGACCTTCTATAGCCACTTTGATATCTAAAAATTTAGGTTTAAACCAAAACTAGTCAAAATAGATGGGGAAGGATACTCCATGTTTACTAGAGGAAGAAGACATCAATATGACATTTCAAAATTTAGCATCTATACCCTAAAATTAAGGGCAATCACTTTCATAAGAGAAACACTACTAAAGCTTAAATTACATGTAGGTACTTACTATCTGTTAGTGGGAGACCTCAATACTCCATTCTAATCAAGCAAAAGGTCATATAGAAAAAAACCAAACCAAAACAAAACAAAACACACCCTCTGGAACGCCAAATGAACCTACAGTCACAAAACATTCCACCAAGACACAAATTAATATATTTTTTTTGCTCAGGATCTTATGGATCATTTGCTGAAATTAGCCACATACACAAATTCAAAGCAAGTCTCAATAGATACAACAAAATTGAAATAAATACTGACATTCCATCAGATATTATGGATTAAAGTTGGTTATCAACAGTAACAGAAATAGAAAACTTACAAGATCATAGAAACTGAACAACTCTATGGAAGGAAAAATGGGTCAAGACAGAAATAAAGAAAGAAATTAAAGATATTCTAGAATTCAATAAAAATGAGTACATAACATACACAAACATCTGTGATACAATGAAAACTGTGATAAAAGGAAAGGTATAGCCTTAAGTGTTTACATCAAAAAGAAGTTGGAGAGATTTTATACTAATGACAGCAAACATAAAAGCTGTAGAACAAAAAGCAATAAACATACATAATAATAGATGGCAAGATATAATCAAACTAAGGGCTGAAACAAAAACAGCAATACAGAGAATTAATGAAACTGAAAGAGAATTTTTAATTAGCATTAAAGCAACCAGAACAGCAGAGTTCTTTAACTCATAAGCCCAATAGTTGAGAGTGTAGGTCGGCAGGTTTGCTAGCCCAAGGCCCCAGATGATAAGTCACAAAGAATGCAGAGCTAGGAGACAAAGGCCTATTGAGTGTTCCAGGGACCGGCTGGCCGTAAAAAATAGGGAGGATACACAAGGACAAAGTCCTGAGAGAAACAGGTACCGGACATGGTCGGTGAGTAATGAGCCAAGACCCCTCATCCGATCTTACGGTGTTTGCCTAATCCCCCCTTGAGGCCTGCACACAATGTTCCTGGTTTGAGTTAACTAGACTTTTCCTTAGCTCAGATACACATCTGCCCTCGGGTTCCAAGAGAAACAGGAACCAAGGACTGTTCCCGTGAGATTAAGTCTGACCTTTCCCCAGATCTGCTTACACAATTTGCTGATGTTCGAAACAACCAATCGTGTGGACGCGCCAAAACTTCCCATTCCCCCCGCCCCCCCCCCCCCCTCCGACCTTTGCCCATATAAACCCCAAACCCCTGGGCTTCTGAGTCGACCCCTCTGTCTCCTGCGTGAGATACGTGTAGACCCGTAGCTCCGCCAATAAACTGCCTCATGTGTTTACAGCAAGACGGTCCCCGAGGCTTGAGTGAGGGTTTCCCTTCAGGGATCTTTCAAAATGAAGAGTTGTTTCTTTTAGAAAATCAACAAGATAGACAAACTCTTAACCAAACTAATTAAAAGATAGAGAAAGAATATTCTAGTTAACAAAATCAGAAACTTAAAAGGGGATATGACAATAGATACCAAGAAAACACAGATAATCATAAGGATATTTTATAAAACCCAAATCGGAAAATTTAATACAGATGGATAATTTTCTAAATAGGTAACACTTTCAAAGTTAAAGTTCAGATAAACCATTTAAAGAGAAGTAAAATCACAGCAAAATAGAGGCAGTCATTAAAATTCTTCAAATAAAAAAACAAAACAAAAAAAACAAAAAAAACCCCAAAAACACAAGCCCAGGGCCAGAAAGTTTTAGGATAGAGCTTTACAGACTTTCAAATAAGGATTCACACCAAAACTGTTCTAATTATTACCAAAACAGAAACAAAAAGAACATTGCCACAGTGACCCTGATACCTAATCCACACAAAGACTCAACAAAGAAAGATAATTATAGACCAACTTCCTTTATGAACATACATGAAAAAAAAAAAAAACCTCAACAAAATACTAGCAAATCAAATCCAAGAACACATCAAACAGATCATCCACCATAAACAAGGAGGCGTCACCTTAGAGATGCAGGGATGGTGCAACATAGGAAAATTAGGAAACGTAATCTGCCACATAAATAAACAGAAAGAAAAAAAACATGTTCATGTTATCAGATGTCAGGAATAAAAAGTCCTTGAAAAAAATTGAATACACATTCATAATACAAATTCTAGAAAGACTGGGAAAAACATATTGGAAAAAAGAAAATGTCTTCAACAAATGGTTCAGGTTAAAGTGGGTGTTTGTGTGAAAAAGAATGCAAATATTTCCATATTTGTAAACCTACATCAAATTCATGTTCAAGTGTGTCAAACACCTCAAAATAAAACCAGGCACTCTGAATCTGATAGAAATGGAAGTAAAAGCCTTGAATACATTGGTGTGGGGAGCCATGATAAATCCTGTGCTTAGGCTGCATGCTGTGACCTTTGAGTTGTTGATGTATGCTAAATTAGGTCTTGTGTTTAGGCTATCTTTAGATTGTTTACCTTTGAAAGAAATAAAGAAATTCTTATAGGGAACTACTCCTAAGATTATACTTTTGCCTGAGGGCTAGGAGGAAGTGAGATTGTAATAGAGCATGTGGTGTCCTCGCTATGTAAACCATACTTACTTTTGGTAAAGGAGCCTCGATTGGCTTCTGTCTTGGCCTCATACCCCATGTGTCTCTGTCTCTTCCAATTCCCAACCCTCTTTCAGGTGAACCCTGGTTTCATATGTCCTGTGGACCAGAACACATTGGCAAAGGAGATGACTTTTTAAACAGGACACCTATAGTGCAGGCACTAAGATCAATATTTAAGAAAAGGGACATCATGAACTGAAAATATTCTGTAAAACAAAGGACACTCTCAATTGGACAAAGAGGCAGCCTAAAGAATGGTAAAAGATTATTATTATTTTTTTACATTAGATGGAAGTTAAATATCTAAAGTATATAAAGAATTCAAGATATTAGATATCAAAAACTAAATAATTCAATTAAAAAGTGGGAAACCATTTTTAAAAAGAGAATATTCAACAGGAGAATTTTCAATAGCTGAGAAACATTTAAGGAAAAGTTTAACATTCTTAGATATTATGAAATTTAAAGCAAAACTACTTTTGGATTCCATTTTTCAGCTGTCAGAAAGGCTAAGAGCAATAACACAAGTGACAGGTCGTGTTGATAAGCATGTGCAGCAAGGGGAACAGTCCTACTTACTAGTGGCGATGATACTTGTACATCCACCATGGGTAGTTTAGCTTTAGCCTGTAAATGCAGGTTGTAGGAATGTATTTAAATCAATAAATATAATAAAATATTCAGGCTTAAGGACATCACATGACAATCAGTATTAATTCAGAAGAAATTCTTTGACATGCTTCATCGTAAGAGTATCAGAAAAAATAAAGTTAGAATTTTGTTATATATGTGTATGTGTGTGTGTGTGTGTGTGTGTGTGCGTATGTGTATGTGTATACACACACACACACACAGAGCTAAGATCATCCTAAATCAAGGAATGTTCAAGGCAATCACATTAAAATCAGAAAAGAGACAGTGCTACTATTCTTTCTTCTTTTCAATATATTGATTGAAGCAGTATCTAAAGTAATTACAACAGAAGAAAGTTGAAGAGGATACAAATAGGAAAATAAGTCAAGTTACCCTATTATAATAGTATATATATCATAGGCCTCAAAAATTTAAAAGATATCTCTTAGAAATGACAAACAATTTCAGTAAAGTGTTAGGATACAGAATCAGGTTTCAAATCACTAGGCTTTCTATATGCCAAAATGAATATGGTGAGAAACAGGCAATGGAAATGCTCCAGTTCACAGTAGTATCAAAGACAATAAAATAACCTAAAAGGAACCTATCCAAAAATGTGAAAGACCTTTATAATAAAAAACTTTGTCTCTGAGAAAATACTAATAAAAGGATTAGAAAGTAGAAAATTCCTGTTCTCATGGATTATTATTTTGTGTAAGTGACCATTTTACTAACTTTATTTGGAGATTTGAAGCATTTATGATTTAATTCCCACAACTTTGCCACAAAAAGAGTAAAGGCTTCATATGCAAACACAAAAGTTTCTAAATAGCCAAAGCAAATTAACACAAAATACAAGATAACATAAGAATTAACATTTCAGATTTCAAGATGTATTATAGGGCTATATTAAATAGAAAAGCTATTGACAAGAAAAGTTATCTAGAATTATAAGACAAAAATAATGTCCAAAGATGAACGCACACAATTACAGAAATCTTATTTTTGACAAAGGTGCTAAAAGCATAACTTGGAGAAAATAAAGCATCTTCTACAAATCATGCTGGAAAATGCGATGTTCACACATAGAAGGATGAAATTACACCCATAATATCTTTCATTCTTCACAAAAGCTAACTTCAAATGGATCAAAGACAGCAATCAGAAACCTGAAAGTTTGGAACTGATAGAAGAAAATATAAGCACTTCTTTCCAAGATGTAGGTATCTAAAAAGATTATATAAATAGGACTCCAATTGAGCAAAAATTAAAGACAACAATTTACAAGTAGAAATTCAAATCTTAAAAACCCCTCTGGACAGCTAAGATAATGATAAGTGAAGTGAAGAAGAAGTTTGCAAAATAATTGATAATCTTTGCCTAGTATGTAGCTAATAGAGCATTACAATTCTGAAACTATAAAGACCTGAAAAAGCAACTCAAGAAAACAACAGCCCAATTAAAAAATGGGAAACCATAATATATTGTATGAAAAAGACTTTTTATATAAAATATTTTAAAATAATAAACTAAATAGGTGTGGCTGGTGAGATTGCTCAAAGCTTAAGAGCACTGGCTTCTCTTCCAGACTGGATGTGATTTGTAACACCTACGTGGCCACTAACAACCTTTTGTAACTCCAGTTGCCTGTGTTCAGAGACCTCTTGTAGCCTCTCTAGCATTTATGAGTGAAATGCACAAACATGTAGGCAAAACACTTATATGAATAAAATAAAAATAAATTAAGTTCAACAAATTTAAAAAAAAAGCAATATAAATATCCACACTGTTAAATTAAAGGTACAAATTTTTTTCCGAAATATAATGTTTTATTATCAATGATGAGAATGTAATAGAATGATTGATATTCTTTAATGCCATTATAATTGAGAACAGCTTAAAATAAACTAATTGTCATAGTTATTTTTTATTTTAATTATATTATAATTATGTAACTTGAAATATTACTAGCCCATTTCTAAAATGATACAAGAAACATTAATCCATACTGGTTAAGATTTGATGAAGCTATCACAGAAGAAAAGCCATTTAAAATTGATATTTCTACTAGTTCATGATTTAACATTCACTAAATTTAAACAAGGTTTTTAGTCTTCTTAGCTATGCTTTTTTTTCTTCATATTCAATGTCAGCCTGCCAAAGAAAATAATTTATAAATTAATGAAAATAATCATTGCATATCTTTTTCTTTTATAATACTACTAAGGAGATAGTATTCTAATATGGTAACCAATAATTTCTGCCAACTCTAGATGTCTGCCATAGTCCTTATTATAATGTGGGATTTACACTTGTTTGATATAGAATAAAAGGAACAAATTGGAGTTTGGAAGTGTTTTGACAAGTCTATAGAAAATAGGTAGCGTCCTCCATGTTTCTCAAAGCCTGTGTATTATACACTGAAGAAGTACATGCCAAGATACTAAATAGGTAGAGGCAACATTGTCAAGGTCATCAGTTAAATCTCAGATATGATCTCACTTGATATTGGTAACATTGCATTCCACAATCTTAGGTCAAATAACTGCCAAAGTGAGTACAGTTACTCACCTAAATCATGATGAATCTTTATTGTTTACTGTTGTTGCTATTTTATATGATTTATTTTTAAATAATGAACACCAAATGAACTCATCAAAATGTATGTTGTGTTCAACATAGTCCGTCAGAGTTCCCTCTCACAACAAATTTGGACATCAGTAAAAAGACATGAATTGTGTTTAGTCTGGAACATTTTCAGTAATGTGGTCATTCAAAATCAGATACAATCTATCTGACCTCTTGAAAATCATTGACTTAATAGAGTTGTGACTTAATAATAAGCACAGCTGAGCAAATAGTGGTGGTCCAACAGTAATTCAAATTCAAGGAATTTGCAATTCCCTAAATGTTCCTGGAAAGAAATATGTGATAGAAAGGCATCTATGAACACTCAAGTACTAGAATTCCTTCCTGGCCTATTAAAACCTCATTAAAAATTCTTCCAGATCTAAATCATTTTGAGAATTACATTCACCATTCCAAGAAGCAAACTCCAAGCAAATGCTTAGGCAATGTATCTCTAGGGCATGCTCTATCGGGGAGGGTGGAGACTGTTTTCATTTTGTAATGGCTCAAAGTCATTTAATATATGAAATAATTTTAAATTTCAACTTTATACATTAAAAATTATATGGAATTAATTTTAGATCTTTAGAGAATTAGCTTGTCAAATCTAACCTTGGCCTTCTATAATTCAAATGATGTTATCTTTTCTTAGTCTTGGTTTGGCAGGCATCTTCATGAATTTGGCAAATGTCATTCACAGAAGTTATTCAAAGTGTTATACTTATTATAGAAGAGATTATATTAAGAATCTCCATCACAACACGTTTTCAATCTATTTCCTAAGTATGTCAGTATATAGTTCTTAATAATTAGTGATAGACTTCATAATTATGTGAATTTTGTGACATATTTCCTATTCATATGTCAGTCAAATAATGTAATATAAATATGTATAAATGTTTTGTCAAATTATTTTCATTTTATCAAAATAAATATTTAATTAATAATAGTTTACAATTATAATTTTCTTGTCTCTGCATCATATGCAAGAATAAATGGGAAGTGTATTAATCTAATATTCTAAAATCCGTACTTCATTCTTATTCATGACATAATTTGCTTTTAAATAAAAACATGAAAATTTAATCCTAATGCTTCTTCTTACTGTCTGTAGTTAACAGATTTTTAAAGCAATTGCTCATAAATTAATGAGGAAATTTTAAAGATCTATTTCAGTGGTCCTACTTAAATAAAAAATAGACATTGCTTAAAATTCATTTAGTTATTTCTATGGTTTGAACATGAAATATTCACCATCTTCTGTGTTTGAACAGTTTGTCTGTATCTGATGGTACTGTCTAAGAAGTGATGAAACCTTTAGGATGTAAAGCTAGTTGCAGAAGTAGGTCACTAGGGACATGCATTTGGTGGTTCCTTCTCCATCTTCTCTGCTTTCTGATGCTTGATACTAACATCTCCACTACAAGGCTTGACCATAATCAAACACAAAAATGATGAAGACTACTGATAGTTAGGATAAAATTAAAAGCAGAGGAATAGCACATAAAATATATGAAAGCTATTTGCTTGTTCTTTAAACACTTTGAAGGCAAATGTATTTTACTTATTTCCAAAGTACATTATTGTATTAACTTATGACACTGTGTTTTTGTATTGAACATGCTTACAAATTACCATGGCTATGGGCATAATCGTAATTTATAATACTTAAATTAGTTTTTAAGAAAATATTTCTGGCTCTTCGTTGTGTGTAGAACTTACATAAATATTATAATAAAAGTTTTCTTTAGGAAAGAGTAAAAAGAAATATATTTGTGTCTATATATGTTCAAACCAACAACTTGTGGCTCAAAAAGTTATTTTTCTCCTGATATTTCAATTTTAATATAATGCTCAAAAAAATCGAAAAAGTTACAATCTAACTGCAAGGTTAAAATTAAGGTTGAGGTTCTAACTTGTATAATTTTACTTATGCAAATAATGTTTTAAAATTAAAGAAAGAGTATCAGTGTTGTATCTATCCATGTTTAGTTAATAATTTATAAAGCCCTCTTTGCTCAAGAGCTTTATGAAATACAAATGAAAGATCATTTGCACCTTGAAGATATTTTATTAATTATAACATCCTTATAATAAGACATATCTTGAGCAATGACTTATATTTTCTAAGGAATAGTTTCATTAGCCGTCTATTGTTAAATATTTTTAAATAAATTTCTTTACAAATGCTTTATATAACATTTGATAAATTTAAAATGTTATACAAAATATTTAATAAGTTAAAATTAGGTAATATAATAGTACTTTGGTTACAATTAATTTTTAATAGTATGATCAACATATTACATATATTTTAAGAGCACCTACAAAAAAGAAAATATAATATTTTAATCAATCATTTAAAATAGCATGACACTGTTCATATGACAGTAGTTAATTATAATCAATTATAATGTATGTCTAATTGATGATTGTATACAATAATTATTATACCAAAGAACCAAAAGGGAACAGCTATGGAATTCATTACTATATTAAATATAATAAAATTTACAAATATGTTTGATATTTTCCATAATAATTATAAAGCTAAGTTCTAAGAACAAATATTAAGAATAATATAGAAATACAGAAGGAGGATAGAATAAAAGGTAGGTTATTGAATATATTCCTCATCTCAAGGCCCAAATTGTTACTCACAAATAAAGTTATTTTTTAATTCAATGATATTGAATTTTGTATATTGATGTTAATCATGTTCATGTCAAAAACTAGTCTAATTTTATCACAAGACTATATACTCTAGGTCTAATAGAAGTGATTCAATAGATATATGAGGTAAAATAGTTAGATAGGGTCTTCAAAAACCTCAGAGACCTACATAATATGGCATTTAAAGATGTTTTTATTATTCTAAAGATTCTCTGACAGCAAGAGACGTTAACTCCAGGCAGCATCCAGCCTGCCTCAAAGAAGATGAGCATCTAAGAACATCCTTATGGAGTTGGCTTCAAATGTGGCAAAGGAGCCACTGGGCAAAATATCCTCCTTTATGCCACACACAGAATTCTGCTTAAAAATGAGCAAGTTTAGATGCAGGCAGAGACAATGGCCAAACTCTGCCAAGACCAAGACAGGGTAATCAAGTCCTCAATAGTTCCTGCCTCACAAATATGTCTGTCAGATATATTGGGTCAGAAGGCCGAAGATGATGCTCCAATGTTATAAAGAGTGTTGGGTGACTGTTCAGCCAGTAAACTGTCTCACTCATTTTTCCCGTTTTGGAAGCTGCTAACCTGCACTCCAGGTTCACTCAGGTATTTAAGTTTTATCCCTTCTGAAGCCTCTGATGGATTTGAAGACCAGATAGTTTAGTCTTTCAATTAAGCTTAGTAAGTTAAGATTTATGATGTTTTTAGATCAAGATAGATGTTTTAAGTTAATAGAGTTGAAATGTGATAGATATTATTCTTCATTCAGAAATTTACACCTAATAAGATAGGAAAGATGTTTACTTCAAGTTTGCCAAATACAAATATCCAAATCACTATGAATGTAACATTTATATAATTCCTGATTAGCTCGTGGTTCTTCATGCTGAATGTAGTTTATTTTACTCATGTGTAATAATATAAATGTGTATGTTAAAAATAAACATAATAAAATATTTTTCAAAAAAGAATAATATAGTATGTATAAATGAAGAGAAATTGAATTAGAAAAGTAAAATTATATGAAAATTTAAATGTATCAAGAGAGTAATGACTTACATTTTTATTACTATGGAAGTAGAGCCTTTAAAGAGAAAATCATTAATAGGCATATATGTCAACTTGAATTATCATCCCACAAGGAAAATGGAAACATAAGAAAAAAGTTGCTAAAATTGGTTATCAGGTAGGAGATACATAAGAAGAACCAATAACACATAAACAAGCCAGTAAAAAAAGATGTGTTCATAGTTGAAATTAGTTTAGATGTTTTTATTATTTATTAGAGATAAATACTATGGTATGACATTAAAAATTGGATTATTTTATCTCTGATATCACTCATTTTCTCCATATTTACTTCAATTATTTCTTTTTGCATGTGAAAGATATTATTTTACTGGCAGCATCAAGTGTTTTACGGTGTTTGGTGTCCATACAATGTTTTATTGTAACATAGAGAGTCTGAAAAGCAGCACCAAAATATGAATTTTCAGATGCTAAAGAGTATGCGCCATAGTTAACAGTGCTTGTCACTTTTCCAGGAGATCTGCATTCAGTTTTTAGCCCCTACATCATAGTAGGTCCTAAATGTCTATACATC
>OU015748.1:36846809-36919767 GCA_907169655.1 Acomys percivali | reverse complement strand
ATGCAGGCTGGGTCAATGGCTAAACTCTGCCAAGACAGGTAAGCAAGTCCTCAATAGTTCTTGCCTCACAAATATGTCTGTTTGATATATTGGGACAGAAGGCTGGGCATATATTTCAAATGAGCACTTTTAATCTAACACTAGCCAGAAATGAAAGAGAGAAAGAACAGGTCAGAGTTCCATTATTCCATCCATGAACAGGACTCCACCTCCTGCCAATAGCACAATAGATCCTTAACACATGAAATTCTGTAGATTAATATTACAACATTCTTTATGACGTTGCATTATATACATGATTTGTAGACATGACTACCAATATGATACCGATATGTTTAATTTAATATTTTATGTATGCCTTTGTTGTTTAAAAATAGATCCTTGTGAACATAAAAATTTAAGTAATGTGTCTTAGAAAATAAATGTCACAGAAATGACAAATTGTTTGTCTTGATTCTTTGGATTCCTAAATATCTATTACCTAAAGAATTCCCTGCTACAGTCTCACACAACAGTTTTTCTGCTTATTTCTTTTGGTAATTTAATTCTATTAATCAAATACAAAAGCAGAACATGCAGAAGACATAGGCAAATAAGGACTTTATAATTTTGCATTTGTTAGTAAAACAAATTTAGAATCTTTAAATTTAGGAATTCTCTGCAGGCAATATCTGTATCTACATTATGCTTTATATTATATAAATCATACATTGATGGAAATATTGTTCTACCTAGTATCATCATGGACAGAAATACTGAAAAACAAAATAAATTTAGAATAATATACTGTTTCTGTGCGTGTGTTTTCGATTTAGTTGGTCCTTTGTATAATACTCAGATTTCTCAAAAGCATAGATTCTTTGTTAGAAAAAGCATATGGAAGAGCAGTCCGTGTTCTTATCCTCTGAGCCATCTCTCCAGCCCAAGACCCAGCTATTCCACTCCTTGGAATATACCCAGAAGATGCACCAGCACACAACAAGAAAATTTGCTCAACCATGTTCATAGCAGCCTTATTCATAATAGCCAGATCATGGAAACAGCCTAAATGTCCCTCAGTAGAAGAATGGATAAAGAAACTGTGGTACATATACACTATGTAATACTACTCAGCTATTAAAAACAAGGAATTCCTGAAATTTGTGGACAAATGGATTGAGGTAGAGATGATCATAGTGAGTGAGTTAACCCAGAAGCAGAAAGACTCAAATGGTATATACTCACTTATATCTGCATACTAGCCCAATGGGCATGTCCCACGAAAGCCTTCCCTTACCAGGAAACTGGGACAGAGGGGAGGACATCCTATTGGGACTCTAGATGAGAGAACCATGTGAGAATAGCAATGTAGAAGGATCCAGTGGGTCCTAGAAACCTACAAGTAGAACATTATGATAGGCAGATTTGGGTCATGGGGTCCCACTCAAACTAAGGCCCTAGCCAAGGACAATACAGGCAGTAAAATTTAAACCCCTACCCTGATCTAGCCCATGGACAGGACGGTCTTCACACTTGAGTGGAGAGAGGGATTTGACTTTCTCATGTACTCTGGTGCCTCACATTTGACTATGTCCCCTGGAGGTGGAGACCTAGTGGCACTCAGAGGAAGGACAGCAGGTCACCGAGAAGAGACTTGATACCCTATGAGCATATACAGGGGGAGGTAATCCCTCTGAGGAACAGTCATAGGGGAGGGGAATAAGGGGAAAATGGGAGGGAGGGGAGAATGGGAGGATACAAGGGATGGGATAACCATAGAGATGTAACAAGAATAAATTAATAATAAATAAATAAATAAATAAATAAATAAATAAATAAAATTTAAGAAAAAAGAATACTAAGAACCTAGAGAGAGCTCAAGAAATAAGAAAAAAAGAGCATATGGAACTAATATAATAAAGAAATTTTCTCAATACATTTACCACAACCTTGCACCAAAATAAAAGTAAAGAGAGAAAAAGATTGCAAAATAGGCTAAAATGCTCCCCAGGATAGAGTTTCTGCAAAATGCTTTATCTATGCATATTGAAGATTTTTTCCTCGATTTTTCCTATGTGAAGTGCAATTGCTATGTAGCTTTTTACACAGATGTATCAGTTTTCCCTACTTGGAATGTGATATGTGTTACATAAGCAAACTCATTGGTCCAGGGCTAGAAAGCTAGAAGAATCTCTAACTTCAGCAGTTCCTCGAGAGAAGTTGAAACCATGTCCTCAAATACACCACATACTAATAATGATTGAAGCTCAAAGGGATATCCATGAGTTTCTTAACTGAACTATTTCTATGTAGAACCCTGAGTACTGAGAGAAAACAGGAAAGGTGGGTCTCCAGCGTAACTAACTCCCATAGCTGTAGATGTCCAAGTACGGAACCACGGCCTTTCCCCAGGGACTACAGCAGCCAACTCTCAAAAGGTCCACCATCTTTACCTACCCCAGGGACTACAGCAGCCGACTCTCAAGGGTCCACCATCTTTACCTATCATTTTACCATCACTCTCCTTGAAAATCCTGCAGATTGAAATCAAATAAATCTAGGAAAAACAGAGTAGGTTATTTCTTCAACATAAACAAAACTCAGAATGACAAGAAAATTCCAGAGTGGTCATGTTAGATTTCATAAATAAACTTTTCTAGAGAAATAGCAGAGCTATTTATATTAAGCCAACTTTCCTCGGCGCCTTTTATCTAATTCTTCAGCGATAATGCAAAGCAAAGGTTTGAAATTCTTTTTTTTCTTTTTTTATTAATTAAACATTTTTAAATTTTTACGTATACATTTATATTATTACACATATATACAATAAACTACTTATTGCAAGAAGAACTACGACACAATCAGGAATTATATAAATGTTACATTCTTAGTGTTTTGGCTATTTTTGTTTGACATCCTTGAAGAAAATACCTTTCCTATCTTGATGCCTCTAAAATTCTGAATGTAAATCAATCTCCATCACATCTTGTCTTTATCAACTTAAAATATCTGTCTAGACCTAAAAACATCTTAACCCCTAAACAACTGAGCTTAATTGTAGAACTACTTTATCTGGTCACAAATAATGGGCCAGAAGGCTGAAGATGTTCCAAATATTTAGGGAGTTTTGGGAGTCTATTCAGGTAGCAAACTGTCTCTCTCATCTTCTCATTTGGAAAGCTGCTAACCTGTACTCCTGATATACTCAGGTAATCTAGTTTATTCCTTCTGAAGTCTCTAATGGAGTTGAAGACCATGTAGGTTAGCTTTACAACTTCATGCATATAACACACACACACACACACACACACACACACACACACACACACACGCACACTTCAATGTAAAAGCTGATAATATCTTGGTGAGTAAAGTTTGAAAACATTGAACTATCATGCCAATTTTTATGTCTGTAAAGAAATTCAGACATTCAACGTGAACTCTATAGTATAAAAACAGCAAAGTGTTATATTAGCTTTTTCATTTTAGTTAAAATATTAAGGTATCAAACTAAAATAATATTTGCTTTTAAAGTTTTTGTAGTTCACCCTGAATGGATAGATATCTGTAATACCTACTGTCCTTTATTTGTTTTATATTACAAGTGAGAGAAATACTTCCATTATTTCTGGATTTCTCCTAGTGAGGTATTGACAAAGCACACAATAATGTTTATACTTAATACATCCCACTTAATAGAAAGATAAGGTTACAGTTTAATAGAAAATATAATATATTGTAGGAAAGCTTTCTTATTTACTTTATTTTCTGGAAAAATTTCAGCATGCGCCATACATTTTTTGTAAGTACTTAATCATACAGAAAAGAGTATGATATACTAAAAGATGATACAAGAAATAAAAATTCTGTACACATGACAGGAGAGTTATCAGTGCTAGGAGCAATCTCCACTGTGTTTTGTCAGCTCTGTAGAAAGGCTTAGGGTTTTGTTTTTTAAAGCAGCAGCTCAAAATGCTACTGATTCAAAACCAGGAAGTGTGGTTGATTTCAAGTATGTTAGAAGAATTCTCTTTTCAGGCCACAGTGTCTACAGCTCAAAAGGAATAGCAAGCAGGCACATGGTCCTTCAAAATATATTGAACAAAACACTGAATTCTACAGCTAAAATTAGGTCGAATATTTGTTTTTCAACATCCTCACACATTTCTATTATAGGTAGAATCAAATTATTCAGAAAAATATAATAGAAATTAATGAAAAATTTGTAAAATATTTTGACCAGCTGCTGTCTGTGGTCAATATTTGAGCATGGCATAAACATAAGAAATACCTCTTTTTTTTCACAATTACTCACGAGGTATAGTATGGATATGACTGGCATGAAATCATTTAATTCCAATAACTCCCATGTTATGTTTACATAATGCTTGGACTGAAAGTCTTTAAATAAAAATATACTCAAAATATTTCATATACATTTCTCCAATACAGAAAGTAATATATATTAGTAAATAAATGAACTATTGATAATTATGAATCAATTATTACTGAAACAATAGATAATGAAGTAACATTACAATTAAAGTTAGATTTCACTTGTGCATGAAAGTTTTGATAGATTTAATTCAACACTGTATTTGGTGGGCAGATCTAGCTTCATGTGAGTACTCTAGTAATGGGAGTGTGGACATTTCTGATATGCACTCTGTTGCCAGCCTTCTGATCACTTCCCTCTGGCAGGACTGCCCTGACAGGCCACAGGGAAAGAGGACATGTTCAGTCCTGATGTGACTTGATGAGCTGACGTGGCATGGAAGGAGGGAATCATAGGAATAGGGGAGAGAAGATGGGAGACAGGAAGTGAAGGTGAATTGGGGTGAGAGAGATTGTCTATGACCAGGATGTAAGGGGAATAAATAAATAAATTTCAAAAAACACATGTCTAAAATCTGTATACAATAAATTATAGTAACAGACCTTCTTTGCACATAAATGGCAGTTTCTTGCAAGTGAAAGCTGCCAAAGAAAACCTCAATAGTCATCTTTTCTTGGTGGCGGTGTTTATTTGTTTGTTTATTTGTATGTTTTTGAAAAAGGGTTTCTTTGTATAGCCTTGGCTGTTCTGGACTGTATTCATGTATCACCATGCCGGAATAATATTCATATTTTATTGGAAATTAATCAGTAGTATCTCAACTTACATAGTCAAAAAAAATCTTTGTTCATTGTGCCTCTCTGCAGGGTTCCTATGTTCTATAGATGAGAGGTTAATCTTATCCTTCAGAGGAAAACGTGTGCTATATTTGTTCATTTTAAAATGCCATTAAATCACTGCACTGTTTATCTATTTACCTAATTAATGTTATAGTTAGTGTTATTAGAGACGTCCAAGATGACCGAGCCAAGGGCATACCATATCTGAGTAGAAGAAGATCAGAGACTGCAGATGCAGTAAGAAATCTGGGAGATGACTTCAAAATACCAAAATATTTTTCCTGGACAGGAGGGGTCATTCCGTGAAGTGAGGGTGCACAGTTTTAGTCCCCCTACAGCCATCTCCCAGGCATGGGAGTTGCATACAGTCCAGGGTTTTTCATGCAGTCACTGGTTCACAGGTCCAGGGGCACTCGACTACAGCAACCAGACCTCAGAATCCTTCCACTTCCCTGATGGTGGTCCATGGGTATCAGGAACAGCATTCCAACCTCTAATACAAGGTTCTACTCATTCCTTGGTGGAGGTCAGGTAAACAGTAGGAGCATACAGGGTTCTGGTTCCAAGATGGCAAGGGCCAGCGAAATCTGAGTGCAGGGAGAACAGTCTCTGCTCAGCAAGCTTCACTGTTAATTCCATAAAGCCAGCATCTGTTTGAGTTCCTCTGAATTACCCGTACTATCCTGAAGATGACTCCAGACTTCATAGATAAGAAGATCCACCTCCCATTAGAGCTCTGATAGCTGCTTTGAGGCAGGAACTCAGTGGATCACAAAGGCCAAATAAACCCAGTAAATTCTGGGAGCAATCAGCCAATGCCATGGCCAACAAGATGGCTAAAGGCCAGCATAAGAACAGAATTAACAAAAAACAGTTCAATATTGCTCCACCAGAACTTAAACAAAAAACATTGGATATTGTAATACAGTTGAAATACACACACACACACACACACACACACACACACACACAAACATTAAATCTATGCTTTTGAAGTTGTTAGAGACATTTAAAGAGGAAACAAAGAGATACAGAGAAATACAATCAAACAAATAAAGGCCATTAAAGACATAAAGAAAAATAAAGTCAAACAGGTGAAAGATATGAATAAAATTGTTCAAGGCCTAAAACTGGAAATAGGATCAATAAAAAATATAACGTAATTCATGAAGATGGAAAACTTAGAGAAGAGAAATGGAGCCACAGTGGTAAACATCTCCAACTGAATATAAGAGATGGAGGTGAGCATCTCAGGTGTAGAAGTTACAATGAAAGAATCAATACATTGGACAAAGAAAATATTAAATAATAAAAACTCTGACAGACAACATCCTAGGAATCAGGAAAAAATCTGAGAATAATAAGAATAGAAAAAAAATAAGATCCTAAAATCCCATGACCAGAATTTATTTTCAAGAAAATCAAAGAAGAAAATTTCACCAAGCTAAAGAAAGAGATGGCTTAACAATACAAGACTATACAAAAAAGAAATTCCCCATGCCATGTAATAATCAAAACAATAAATCTAAAGAACTAAGAAAAAATATTGAAAGCAGCAAGAGAAAATGGCCAATTAACATATAAAGTCAAATCTATCAGAATCACATCTTACTTCTCAATAGAGACTAGATAATCCAGGACTTGAACAGATGTCATGCAGACACTAAGAAACCACATATGCCACCCAGACTACTATATCCAGAAAAGTTTCAATCAACATAAAGAGAGAAAACAAGGTATTTCACACAAATCTAGAAGTACTAGAAATAAAACTCCAACCCAATGAGGTCAACTTCACCCAAGAAAACACAAGATAAAGATAATGTCAAAACAATAAAACCAAAAAAAAAAAAAAAAAAAAAAAGAAAAAGACAAGCACACAAAGACAGTATTACCACCAACACCAAAAATAAAAGGAACTAACAATCATTGGTCACTCTCAACATCAATGGACTCAACTCTCCAATAAAAAGACATAAGCTAAAAAGATGGATATGAAAACAGGACCTATTATTCTTCTTCACACAAGAAACACACCTCATCAATAAAGATAGACATTACCTTGGAGTAAATGGCTGCAAAATGTATTTCAAACAAACAAAACAAGGAGAAAGCCTGATTGACAGTTTTAGTACCTAATAGACTTTCAAGAAAAATTAATCAAAAGAGATGGGGAAGGACACTTCATATTCAGCATAGGAAAAATCTATCAAGATGATATCTCAATCCTAAGAATCTAAACCCCAAATGCAAAGTTTCCCACATTCATATAAGAAATTTTACTAACATCAAACCCCTTACATTAAGATGGGATTCTTCAATATCCCATTCTCACCAATGGACAGATCATTGAGACAGAAACTAAACAGAAAAATAAGGAAACTAATATATATAATAATAAACCAAATGGACCTAATAAATGTCTGCAGAACGTTTTACTAAAGACAAAAGAATATACATTCTTTTAGGCACTTCACAAAACCTTCAAAATCAACTATATCCAGTGTCACCAAGTAAGCCTTAACAAACATGGAGAGCCTTGCTAAATTCTGCCAAGTCAAAAATCCTGTGCCTAGGCTGCATGCTGTGATCTTCCAGATGCTGATCTCTGCCCGAGGTGGTCTTTGTGTTCCAGGCCATCCTTGGACTATTTATCTTTGAGAGAAGTAGGGAAATTCCTACTGAGAAACATCTGGAGTGTTAAGGAAGTTCTTTTTTTTTTTTTCATTTGCTTTATTATTTTTATATATTTATTTTTATTTTTTATTTATTTTTAATTAATTTATTCTTGTTACATCTCTATGGTTATCCCATCCCTTGTATCCTCCCATTCTCCCCTCCCTCCCATTTTCCCCTTATTCCCCTCCCCTATGACTGTTCCTCAGAGGGATTACCTCCCTCTGTATATGCTCATAGGGTATCAAGTCTCTTCTCAGTGACCTGCTGTCCTTCCTCTGAGTGCCACTAGGTCTCCCCCGCCAGGGGACATAGTCAGATGTGAGGCACCAGAGTACTTGAGAAAGTCAAATCCCACTTTCCACTCAAGTGTGGAGACTGTCTTGTCCATGGGCTAGATCAGGGTAGGGGTTTATTCATAATAGCCAGATCATGGAAACAGCCTAAATGTCCCTCAGTAGAAGAATGGATAAAGAAACTGTGGTACATATACACTATGGAATACTACTCAGCTATTAAAAACAAGGAATTCCCGAAATTTGTGGACAAATGGATTGAGCTAGAGATGATCATAATGAGTGAGTTAACCCAGAAGCAGAAAGACTCAAATGGTATATACTCACTTATATCTGCATACTAGCCCAATGGACATGTCCCATGAAAGCCTTCCCTTACAAGGAAACTGGGACCGAGGGGAGGACATCCTATTGGGACTCTAGATGAGAGAACAATGGGTGAATAGCAATGTAGAAGGATCCAGTGGGTTCGAGAAACCTACAAGTAGAACATTATGATAGGCAGATTTGGGTCATGGGGTCCCGCTCAAACTAAGGCCCTAGCCAAGGAAGTTCTTATAGAGAGCTATTCAGGCTATTGTGTTCTTCTTGCCTTGGGAGCTAGGGAGAGAGGGATCAGAATAGATCCTATTGACCTTAGTATATAAAGTCTTACTCCCCCACATTAAAGGGGAATCTTGATCAGAAATTTCCTGACTTGATTCATTATTTCTTGCATCTCTGTATCCTACTTTCAATCCCCACTCCCTCTTTCAGGTTAACCCTGATTCGATATTTCCTGTAGGCTGGGACCCGACAAACAATTACAAATAGAAAAAAATAACCCCTTTCATCTCATCAGACCACCATGAAATAAAACTGGAAATAAATAACCACAGAAACAACAGAAAGCCTACAAATTCATGGAAAATGAAGAATTTCCTACTCAATGACTATTGATTAATTGGTGAAATAAAAAAAGAAATCAAAAGCTTCTTAAATTTCAATCCAAAGAAGGCGCAACATACCCAAATTTATGGGACACAATGAAAACACTGCTATGTGGAAAGTCCATAACACATAAAGAAAGTGGAGACGTCCCATATTAAAACTTAGCAGCACACCTAAAATCTCGAGGACAAATAGAAGAAAACACACCAAAAAGACACAGATGATAGATAATAATCAAACTCAAGAATCCAATCAATTAATTAGAAACAAAGAGAACAATACAAAAATCAATGAAATGAAAAAGATGGTTGTTTGGGAAAATCAATGGGATATACAAACCTTAGCCAACCTAACTAAAAGGCAGAGGGAGTGTATCCAAATTAAGAGAATCAGAAATAAAAAGGGAGACATACAATAGACACTGAAAAAATCTCAAGGATCATTAAGCCTTACTTCAAAAGCCCATATTCCAGAAAATTGGAAAATATAAAGGAAATAGACAATATTCTTGATAAATTACATTTGCCAAAGTATAGTCAAGATGAAGTAAACAGTTTAAACAGTCCTATAACACCTAAGAAAATAGAAGCAGCCATCAAAAGCATCCCAACCAAAGAATCTCAGGGCCAGGTAGTTTTAGCACAGAATTCTACCACTCTTTCCCAAAAGAGCTAATAACCAATACTCCTCAAATTATTCCACAAAATAGAAACAGAAGGATCATTGGCAAGCTGATTTGATGAAGCTACAGTCACCCTGATACCTAAACCACACAAACACTCAGAAAAGAGTGAGAATTTCATACCAATTTCACTCATGAACATTGATTCAAAGTTACTCAATAAATATACTTGAAAATTGAATCGAAAAACTCTTCAAATATATCATCCACCAAGAACGATAGACGTCATCCCATAGATGGAAGAATGACTCAACATACAAAATTCCATCAATATAACTAACCAGATAAATTAATTGAAAGAAGAAAATTCACATGATCATCTCAATAGTACAGAAAAAAATCTTAGACATACTACAATACCTCTTTATTAAAGTCTTGTGGAGATCAGGGATACAAAGCCCATACATAATCATATTAAAGGCTATGTATAGCAAGCCGATAACCAACATCCAATTAAATGGAAAGAAACATAAAGCAACCCCACTATAATAAGAGACAATACAAGACTCTCTACTCTCCATATTTCTTCATTACAGTACTTGAAATTTTAGCTAGAGCAATAAGACAACTAAAGGAAATAAGGGAATACAAATTGGAAAGGGAGTAGTAAAAATATTGGTATTGTAGGAGATATGATAGTATATATGAATGAGCCCTGAAATTCCACAAGAGAGCTCCTACAGCTGAACTACATCTTCTGCAAAGTGGCTTGATAAATTACTAATTAAAAAAATCAGTAGTCTTCCTATATACAAATGACCAATAGGCTGAGAAAGAAATAAGAGAAACTACACTCTTCACAATCAGTTGGATCAACATACTAAAAATGGCCATCTTACCAAAAGCAGTCTATAGATTCAATTAAATCCATATCAGAATATGAACACAATTCTTTACAGACCTTGAAAGTACAATTTTAAACATCAAATGAAACAAGAATAAAAAGTAGAACAGCTAAAACAATCCTATACAATAAAAGAACTTCTGGAGTTATCTTTATTCCTGATATCAAGTTATACTCCACAGCAATAGTAATAAAAAGCTGCATGGTACTGATTGATCAATGAAATCAAATCTAAGACCCAGAAAGAAACCCATGCACCTACAGTTGATTTTTGACAAAGTAGTCAAAACCATACAATTAAAAAAATAGCATCTTCAACAAATGGTGCTGGACTGACTGGGTGTATACATGTAGGAAAATGGAAATAGATCCATATTTATCACTCGGAACAAAATTCAATTTCAAGACCTCAACAAATACCAGAAACACTAAACTGGTTTGTCAAGAAAGTGGGGGAAAGCCTTGAACTCCTTGGCACAGGAGACAACTTCTTTAACAGAATACCAACAGCTTAGGATCTAAGATAAGCAATATTAATAGGACTTCTTGAAAAGCTTCTATAAGGCAAAGGACACTGTCAATAGATCAAAAGGACAGTCTACTGATAGGAAAAAGATCTTCACCAAGCCTACATCTGACACAGGCTAACATCCAAAATATATGAATAACCCAAGAAATTAAATACCACCAAACCAAATAACCCAATTTTAAAAGGGGGAACAGAGCTAAATAGAGAATTCCCAAGAGAGGAAAGTTGTAAGGCCCAAGAAGTACTTACAGAAATGCTCAAAGTCCTTAGTCTTCAGGAAAATGCAAATAAAAATGATTCTGAGATTCCATCTTACACCTATCAGAATGGTTAGGATCAAAAACTCAAGTGATAGCACATGCTGGAGTTGATGTAGAGAAAGGCGAATACTTCTTCATTGCTGGTAGGAGTACAAACTTGTGCAACCACATTGGAAATCAACCTGACTCTTTCTCAGAAATTTGGGAATAGTTTTACCTCAAGACCCACCTATACATCTCCTTTTCATATACCCAAAAGATGCCCAACTCTATGACAAGGAATCTTGTTCATCAATGATCATAGCATCTTTATTCACAATAGCCAGAATCTGAAAACAACCTAGATGTACCTCAACTGAGGAATGGCTGAAGAAACTAGTATATCTACACAATGGAATACTGTGTTATGTACTCACTTACAAGTGGACTTTAGCCATATAGTACAAAGAAAACATGCTACAATGCACATATCCAAAGGAGATAAGTAACAAGGAGGATGCTCAAATATCACTCAGAAGTGGAAAGAGAATAGACACTGGTGGTGGTTGAAGAGAAGGAGCAAGGTCAGAGAGAGAATACAGAAAGATATGAGGACGGTGATCTGACCTGCGGCTGGTGGGTGGTAGAAGGATAGGAGGCCGACCGAGAAAACCAAAACTGTGGGTGGGGCATCTCTGTGACAAGCCAGAGAGACCTAAGTCAGTACTGGCTCCTGGGAGAATATGAGGGGGACTATGGCACAGACTTCTTGTAGCAGGTGTCATAGTGTCTGGAGAAGACTTCCTCTAACCAGACAGGACTTCTAGTAGTGGTAGGGGAATACCAACCTACCCACAAAAACCTTGACTCCAAATTTACCTTATCTAAAAGTTGTGCAGGAATAAAAATGGAGCGGAGACTGAGGAAATGTCCAACCAATGCCTGTTGCAACCCAAGACCCTCCCCATCCCTGACACTATTGACGGTATTTTGCTATGCTTGCAGAATTGTCCTTTGAGAGGCTCCGCCCGCTAGCGCTTCAAAACAAATGGTGAGACTCATAGCCAAACATTGGCCAATGTATAGAGAGTCTCATGGAAAAGTAGGGAGAAGGAGAAAGGGACCTGGATGTGACAGGAGCTCCACAAGTAGACCAACAGAACCAACTTCCCAGGGTCCAGAGGGGCTTGCTGAGACTGAAGCGTCAAAGAAGGACTATGCATAGATTGGATTTAGCCAATGAGCAGCTCAGGATTCAAATGTGTCCTCTAGTAAAGGGAGCTGATACTGTCTCTGATATGGATTCTGATACCAGCCTTTTCACCATTCCTCTTTACCAGGACTGTCTTGCCAGGCCACAGAGGAAGGGGATAAGCACAGTACTAATGAGAACTTACGAGTTGAGTAGATCAGAGGGGGCAAACATTTTCTGAGGAATAAGGGAGGGCATAGATGACAGGGAGAGGGAGGGTAGGACTGGGAGGAGAGGAAGGATAGAGCTATAACCAGGATGTAAAGTGAATAAAAAAGTAAACATTAAAATGGAAAACAACAGAGATTTGGTATATATTCAATTATCTGTGGATATTAGCTTAATCTTAATCTTTTATATCTTATTAGCATTAGATTAAATCAATGATATCCAAGCTACAACCATAGAACCATAGAGGTTAAGTGTAAGGGATTATGGGAAGACAGATGGATCTCCATTGGGAAGAGAATATGATAGTTATGGATGTGTTGCAGGGGACTAGAACATGAGGATCAAGTAGAAAAGGAGACGAGGGAAGGGGGACAAGAAAGGGTATACAGAGAAAGACAGGCAAAATTAAGGATGACTTGAGGAGTAATATAGAAACCTAAAATAGTAGAAACTTCTGAAAAAAAGTATATGAATTTGATCTAAATGGCAAAAACAATTATTACAGAATACAGAACCCAATCTGGATATCTTTTGTAAACAAATGAAGCTCCTAGTATTGGGATTGATTTACATCTAATTAAATTGCTTCACCAAAGAACAACAGCCTTGGTTGTTGCCAAGACTATAAATTGGTCTCCGTAAGTAGAAGACATGTCACTACTGCTGAGGTCAATGCCAAAACAATTATTGACCATGAAGATGTTGAGCTGCTGCCTTCATAGAACATATACTCATGCATTCTAGCGTCTGAAGTTCAAGAGAGTACTCTGCAAACTACAGAACGAGGAAACAAACAAGGAAACAAACACCATGCCAGTCAAAACTATTTTATCTTTAATGGTCTCTTTCCTGCAAGAAATGCTAGAGCACTATTAAAGGTTGTGAGAGTAACCAACGAACATCTGATTTGACATAAAGCTTACTCCACAATATAGAACTGATGCCATTCACTGCCAGGTGACCAAGAACCTGGGACTAGATAGCTTGGAGACATAGGATAAAAAACAAACATTTCTGGTCTAAAATATATATATCAATAAATTTGCTCCTAGTGATATGCTGCTATACTCATAGATGCCTTGTGCAATCATCATCAGAGAGTCTTTCTCCTGCAGTGGATGGAAACGTGTAGAAATCCAAAGCAAGTGAGAGACCTCAAAATACAAAGCCCTGAATGGGATGTATTTATTAAAATATTTCCTTCATGCTCTTGGAATCCTGTGGGAGAGGATGCATAAAGAGTACATGAGATTATAACTAATGCAGATTAAGAGCATAGGAAAATAAGGTTCTAAATCAGCAAGGTCAAGGCTTGTATGAACTACAGAAACTGAAGCAACATGCAAAGGTCCTGTGTGGTTCTATTCTCTGCATATATATTTTTTCTTCCATTTGAATGTTTTTACAGGATTTCTTAGGGTACAAATTAATGTGTCTCTAATTTTTGTGCCTTATTTTGGCTTCTTTTAATTTATTATGTCCAGTTCCATTTGTTCAATTCCATTTGTCTAATTGTGTTAATTTCTTTTTTATCTTACTAAGTTATATTTTCTTATTTTTCTTTAGAACCCCATTTGCTTTCTGTAATGATAGGAAAACTGAATGTATCTGGATGGGAAAGGAGATAGAAGGGAAGTAGGAAGAGGAGAGGGAGTTTACTTAGTAGTCAGGACATATTATGTGAGGGAAAAATCTATTTTCAATAAAAAGAAAATAAGCCAAATTTTCAACCAAGAAGTATGGGAAGCAGGCTATCCTGATGAAGCTGTGATCATATGGTCAGGGAGGAGGTCCCCTTCTATCATATGTCTAGGAGAAGGGAATAGGGTGAAAGAGAGAGGGCAGACCAAAAGATACAAGTGAGGGGATAACAATCAAGACATTATCTGAATAAATTATTTAAAATATAAAAATAAAAAAATGAAAAAAATCCGATTGGTTTTCACAGATCAAAAAAACCTAAATAATGAATCCTTTGATGAATACTTTCAAATTACTCATGTAACATTTTTAAAGTGAAAGTTGTGATCAAATATAACTCAATTAACATTTTTTGTTGATTATTCTTTGCTGTCGATTTGACTACATCTGTAACTAAAGTCCATGAATGGAGGTTACACCTGTGAGGATTATTATTACTATTATTGTTGTTTTGTTATTGTTGTTGTTTATCACTTAATTTGAAGCAAGAAGACACACTCATAATCTGTATCTTTGAGTTGGGAATACATTCTTTAATTGGCATCTAGAGGAAAGAAGACATACCTTTAACCTGGGTCACACCATCTCTTGGAAGCTTATATATGAACGTTGAAGAAGGAAGCTTTCATACTTTGCCTGTTTACCCTTGCATTGCTAGGACACTCATTTTTTCCCCTACTGGAATTAGAGCCTCGTTCTTCAGGATTCCAGCATATATGAAGACTAGTTTAGACATCCATCCTTGTGGACTGAGCAACTACTGGATTCTTGAACATTTCGTTCACAGCCAGCCATTTGTGCATTTGTGGCTTACTGCAGGCTGTAAGTCATTCTAATCAATCTCCTACACACACAGACACACACAAACACACACACATACCTAAGAGAGAGGGAAAGAAACAGACAGAGAGACAGAGAGAGACAAGGACAGAAAGACAAGGTTTGTTACCTTAGAAAACTCTGACAAGCTGGGCAGTGGTGGTGCAGGCCTTTTAATCGCAGCACTCTTAAGGTAGAGGCAGGCAGATCATTGTTGAGTTTGAGACCAGCCTGGTCTACAAAGTGAAACCAGGACAGCCAAGGATATAGAGAGAAACCCTGTCTTGGAAGAGAGAGAGAGAGAGAGAGAGAGAGAGAGAGAGAGAGAGAGAGAGAGAGAGAGAGAGAGAGAGAGAGAGAGAGATCTGCCTAATACAACATTCATCACTCATCACCGTATCAATATTTGATCTTTGAGAGATAGTTCAATAGTTAAACATACTTGCTTTTTTCTTGTAGAAGACACAGTTTGGTTACTGTGACAGACATTGTTTCACATGTATGAATAATTTCTTTGTTACTCTTGAGCAACAATTTTATTCTTCAATGCTCAAGGGAAGAGTGAGAACAGCCTGATGTGTAGCAACCAGTCTATCCTGGTGATAGATCATATAACTTTCATGATAAGGGAAGAAGAAAAGACACTTATTTTTATGTATAATCTCTAATACTTGAATATTTATTAACCAGGGTAATTTATCAGCGTATTATTAATGGCAATATAAAAGACCTGGGACTAGTTCATTCCACAGACCTTAAGCATTGATTTATGTAATTAGTCTGTGCCTAAGAAAACTGTATATCCTTATTACTCTATGAAGATCCAGAGTAAGGTCATGATCCAACGAGCATAATGTGTTGCATCAGCTGGCTTTCTGATGTAGACATGACGACTTATTCATTTGTCTTCCCTTAGGTGTGTGAGCCTGTGATGGTAGGGTTATTATTGTGAGCCCTACGCAAAACCTACAAAGGGGATTTTAAGACTATGAAAAAGTATAATAAAACAAGAGAACAATAAATAAATCAGTATATCATTGAATGTCCATGTAATTATCAATTAGTACTTTAGTAAGATTTCTGTTAATGTAACAACATGACTAAGGTCATCAGCTTAAGGCCTGGTGACACTCAGAGGAAGGGGAAGCAGGATACCCAGATGATACCTGATAGTGGGGAAAGAGGTCCCTTTCTGTCACAGGCCTAAGGGAGGGGAATAAAGTGACAGAATGAGGGAGGGGGCAACGGGAAGATACAAACGAGATGTAATCCAAATAAATCATTTTAATAAATAAAAAAGAGAAGTGTTTACTTTGAATAGTGGTTTTAAAAGTTCAAATTCATGGATCTGGTTCCTCAGCCCTATTATTTTTTATTTGGGACCCTCTGTGTGTGGAAGAGGCTATTCTAGAAATAGATAGCAGAGAAGATGTATTTAAGTGTTACTCTAAAGGAATGAAGTAGAGAGAAAGATAGGGAAACATTATAAAGTTGTATGAGTAGGGTGGTGAGAAGGATCTGCATGGAGCATGGAAAGGGAAGAAATAATTTAATCAAAATATGTTGCTAACCTGCACTCCCTCAATACTCAGGTAATCAATTTTATTCCTTCTCTGATGGAGTTGAATACCAGATAGTTTAGTTTTACATTTAGGCTTAGTTGTTTAGTGGTTAAGATGTTTTTAGGTCTAGATAGATGTTTTAAGTTGATAATTACTAGATATGCTAGATACTGATTTTCATTCATAACCTAAGACTTACCACGATAGGAAAGATGTTTTCTTCAAGGCTGCCAAATACAAATAGCCAAAACACTGTGAATGTAACATATATATATAAAATCCCTGATTACTTCATGGTTCTTCTTGCTATAGGTAGTTTATTGTATATATGTGTAAAAATTTAATAAAAACTGTAACAAAACAAAACAAATATACATCAATTTTCAAAATAACTATTAGTATATACATAACATTTTACTGATTTTAATGTAATTGGTAGAAATAGGTAGAAATAGGTAGAAAATACTTGACTCTATATATGCCAAATATGAAAAGCCCTATGATACATATTTTGCAATGTCTTTTCAGTTTTTCCCTATTATAATTTTGGATAAATTTAATAAGTAGATCTGGCTTAGATGAATTTTTACACATTTTTATAATAAATTCCAAAAGATTAGTTCCAATTTAAACTTCTGCCAAGATCCTATGAGTCTTTCTCTTTAGCATAATCCTTGGGTGGTTGAAAAAGCAGTTCATCACAGTAGACATCACAATTTTCTATTTTAGACTTTCGTACTATTTAGAATGTGGTATATTCATTTGGGTCATATTTTTCTTACAATTTTCAATTACTCTGCTCTGTTTTTCTTAATGATTTTGAATTTGATGGAATGGTATCATATTTGCAATATATGTTCATAGTTTATATTTTTTAGATTATATTTCAACAGTCTTGAATATTATATTTTCAAAAAAAAAAAAGGTCAATAGCAAGTCTATAGATCATTAAATTTCCTTCTACCTGCAGACATGCCCAATTCCCTGTCCCCTGTAAAAACCATGGCACAAAAAGCTGTAGACACCATTGGCCAACTTAATACTGACATATGCTTTTATAATTTGAGAGTTTTACTTCTTAGTTACTTTTGAATATATTTCATTATCTGTGTCCTACAAGCTCAACTACTCATTCAGCCATTGAAAGATATCTGGATTCGTTTGAAGTTTTGGCATTTGTAAATAAAATTATTTCAAACATATTTACATGTTTCTATTGAAATTTATTTTAAATTATGAGGACAAACCTCAAGCTATTATTACTATATCAAATGGTAATTACATGTAGATTTTATTAGGAACGTCCAGTTGCCATAGAGACTGTCTTTATCACCTTCCCATTTGCACAAATGGCTGAAAGTTCTCTTGGCCACAGGCTCATTTGTTGCTCTTAGTTTTTACTACTTTATTAAACTATGAGTTATGGGAAGAAGTCTTCTGTCTGATCTTATAATTTTGTACCACCTGGATCACTGAACATCATTTCATATTCTTATTTGTCACTCATTTTTTTCTTTCTATGGAATCCAGTCAGATGTTTTATCTACATTTGAACTGCAATATTTATTTTCTTATTGAGGTTTAAATGATCTTTTACTGATTGTGAGAGGGTTTGGGCAAATGAATGTCTTAAAAATATTTTATCTAGGGTGGTGACTTACCTTCACTATTTTATCCACAAAGCAAAATAATTTCATATTTTAAAATTATCCGTTCTTTATGAATGTCATACATTGTATTCTTTTCACATTGACAATCTTTCAAGATTCCACTCCTCACCCTCATCACCCCAATTTTTTGATATTTTCCCCTAGCAAGACCAATTTGTGTTGCTGAAATAGTCTCATAAATATGGCCATAATACACCCTTATATAACATTGACTTTCTTCAACAGCAAACAACTGAAAATTGCTATGTATTGGGGCAGAGTTTCATGCCTACTTCTCTCGATATTTGGATTCTGTCTGGCTTGTTGATGCTCAGGTTTTGTGCATGCAGGCGCCATCAATGTGAGCTTATAAGTGCAATTGCCTATCTGTATACAAAAATCTCTAATTCCTCTTAGTTATCTACTACTTCTGAAATACTCTCATTTCATCTTCCATGATGATCACAGAGCCTTGCAATATATAAGTTCTATTTACTTTTTCCCTCAAGTATTATAGATTCATTAAACAGTACTATGAAATCTAGTTAAGAAGGATGAAATTCCCAGGACTTTCGGTTTCATTGTGTTTGAATATATGGTGTTTCAGCACTAGTTTCTTTTTAAATTTCTTTTCTTTTTTAGGTGTCTATATTTTAAATATATTTTATTATGTTTTTAACATATACATTTATATTATTTTACACAAGTAAACTACATACAGCAGGAAGAACCCCGAGATAATCAGGAATTACATAAATGTTACATTCACAGTGATATGATTGTTTGTATTTGGCAAACTTGAAGTAAATATCTTTCCTATAGACTTGGGTCTAAATTTATGAATGGACATTAATATCTATCATATCTCACCTCTATTAACTTAAAACATTTATTTTCATCTAAAAATATCTTAATCCCTAACCTACTAAGCTTAATTGAAAGACTAAACTATCTGGTCTTCAAACACATCAGAGACTTGAGAAGGGATAAAACCTAAATACCTGAGTGAACCCGGAGTGCAGGTTAGCAGCTTCTTTTTCAATTTCTTGATGGTAACCAAAGCATTGAAAACATAGTTGGCTACGTTGGTCTTCCTGTGGGGTGCCTGTCACGTCCAGGCCCTTCTGTCCTTTCCAACACTTTTCCATAAGACTCCATATGCTTAGCACAAAGTTTGACTAGAGTTTCAGCACCCGTTTCCATCCACTTGCTTGATGAGCCTCTCAGGGGACAGCTATGCAAGGCTCCTTTCGGCAAGCATAGCAAAGTATTGCTAATAGTGTTAGGGGAGTTATTTATTCATGCAAAACAGTCGGTATGTGATTGATTGTACCTGTCCACACATGTCTGACTGGCCTAAAAGGGATAGTATCACTAATTACAAATCCAAATCCTGATTAATGTTGTTCTGAAGATTAGCAACCTTTTAAAATGGAAGATTATTTTGCATCAATCCCTGGGTTATTACTCATGAGAATATCTCCTTTTCACTTATTTAGATGGCTTACTACTCAGTATTGCCTTAATACTAGAAAAATAGTGCTGCAATTACCAAACTTCTTTTAAATACACAACGCAATGCAGATAAAGGCTGCCTCTACTCCTTTTCTTCAAACATTCACTGCAAAACAGAACATTTTTAGAATAAAAAGGACTGAGTCTTTCTACTTCTGGGTTAACTCACTCATTATGATCATTTCTAACTCAATCCATTTATCCACAAATTTTGGGAAATCCTTGTTTTTAATAGCTGAGTAGTATTCCATAGTGTATATGTACCACAGATTCTTTATCCATTCTTCTACTGAGGGACACTTAGGCTGTTTCCATGTTCTGGCTATTATGAATAAGGCTGCTATGAACATAGTTGAGCAAATTTTCTTGTTGTGTGCTGGAGCATCTTCTGGGTATATTCCAAGGAGTGGACAAATGGTATATACTCACTTATATCTGCCTACTAGCCAAAGGGGCATGTCCCACGAAAGCCTTCACTTACCAGGAAACTGGGACAGAGGGGAGGACATCCTATTGGGACTCTAGATGAGAGAACCATGTGAGAATAGCAAAGTAGAAGGATCCAGTGGGTCCTAGAAACCTACAAGTAGAACATTATGATAGGCAGATTTGGGCCCAGGGGTCCCGCTCAAACTAAGGCACCAGCCAAGGACAATATAGACGGTAAACTTCAAAGCCCTACCCAGATCTAGCCAATGGTCAGAACAGTCTCCACACTTGAGTGGAGAGTGGGATATGACTTTCTCACGTACTCTGGTGTCTCACATTTGACCATGTCCCCTGGAGGGGGAGACCTGGTGGCACTCAGAGGAAGGACAGCAGGTCACTGAGAAGAGACTTGATACCCTATGAGCATATACAGGGGGAGGTAATCCCTCTCAGGAACAGTCATAGGGGAGGGGAATAAGGGGAAAATGGGAGGGAGGGAAGAATGGGAGGATACAAGGGATGGGATAACCATTGAGATGTAACAAGAATAAATTAATAAAAAAAAGAAAAGTATTGAATGAAGCAGTGCATGATAGATTTGGGCATATAGTTAGCTATACAAGTTTCTAACCCTTATCCATATAACTGAACAGAATGAGAAACACTTCACAGGTATATTTGTGATATATGAACACAGTAGATACTCATTAACAATTGTGTAAATAGATTTATAGTACTCACGTTTTACATAATTATGCAAAATTTTTCAGTAGTGTCAAAATAACCAAGCTGCATTTTACAGCTATACTTTTACACTACAGTTATTAATAAGCAATTTTACATATTTAGATTGTTTTTAAGTAAATGTTATGCAAATATGTTTGAGTAAAGAATTAAAAGCTAAGCTAACATGCTAAACTTTCAAGTAACTGCTAAAATAAATGTTAATTTGACACAAATACTTTTTTGTTATTTATTTTACTTGTCAGATACTCTGTGACCTATGCTAAATAGAAATAGCTATTGTGCTTACATGTTAGAAAGATAGAATAAATCTGCATAGTTTACGCACATTTTAAAACAAGGAATAAAACGAAATATAATCAAATGATGCAAGATCTCATCAGGTAACACACGAAACCTGGAATCACTAAGTAGCCTATGTTAGGAGCAGATGCGTAACACTTCTGTAGCTGACATCTAGTGCTGGTGTAACGGTATGAGGCACCATTCCAAGCTCAAAAACCACATATTATAATTTGAGTTATATGTAGGAAAATACATACACATATGTGTGTATGTGTGTCTGTCATGTGAATTTTCCCAGTGAAATGTAAATAGCATCTCTTCCTCAGATAGCTGTGGCCTCATCAACAGCATGCCAAAGAAATACAAGTCTTCCTCAGTGACCCAGTGAACAAGTTGTACTTACATAATCATAGGTAATGTGATAGTTATAGAAATATAGACAATTAAAAGGCATTGAAAAGCATTCTCTAGTGTATGTAGTAACTCACAGCAACTAAATTCCTGGAGCTCTTTACACAGCTGTATTTACTTCTACTGAGCCAAGTACTGTATTGTTGTTAGATAATGTTTAGTCCTTTTATAATAATGGAGAGGGTGTCTAATGGATATTAAAGTGTTCCTTGTACCTTGAACTCTGTAAATTTTTTGTACTCTCTTAAGTCTTATGAGCACTTGTCTTCACTTAGGATAGAATGTTTCTATTTGGAGGAAATGGCTATATAACAATATTGTATTAATTGTAAAAGCTGGTCAATTTAGAATGAGGAAGGAAATTGGTGACACATAAGAGTGGATATTGTAGCGGGGCAAAGTGTGTTTTGTTCTTGAATAAAAATGTCATGAAACACAACAACATGAACAACAAACATATACCTATAATATTTTATAGAAAATCACTTTTAAAAAGGTAATTCTGCACTTCTGAGTTATTATTTATATACAGTGACCTCTATAATGTGAAATCTTTGATCTACTATATTTATCAGTTTTATGAGTTCAACATCAAGATAAGTAACATATTTCACAGGTTTGCTCATGTTCTTATTGAATATCAATGATATATTTAATATCACTCTTTTTCACTGATGTTGAATAAATATAAAGATAAAGAACAGATATGAAAACCCTCTTTTGGGCTGTTGTTTTTCATGTTGTTGCATTAATCAAGACATTATTTATTTATGCTGCAAATATTCCACTATATATTCAGTTTACTTGTGGTACTAAATAAATAATTTTTTCAATATGCAAAGTACAAATAGAGATTGCATAAACATCTTTATAAATATTGATTTCACCTTAGAATAAATACATAAGATAGAAGAAGATGTTGCATGTTTTAAGTTTTTTTTTGAAATTTTTAATGTAAATTTCTTGTGTATATAGATTTCTTGTTCTATTGTATAAAGGAAGTAATCCTGCTATTTTTCACATACATGGGCTATATGAGGATACTAACTCTAATAAGCAACATATAGAAAAAAATTGTTTTGTGACTGTACCTATATATAAATTAATCCTATATAGATAGTGAAAAAGATTGAATGGGCTTCTCAAAATTATGGGCTAGTGTTTCAATCAAATAATTGTATTAATAAAGGAAGATTGATAAATGATCCTAAAATTATACAAAGTATCAATATGTGGGAAGACATAAAATATTATAATAATATTATTCTATATACAATAATTATGCCAAATTATTTGCTTATGATTCATCTAACTGGACAAAGTATAATATTACATTGAATGAGATTATGTATGGAATGAATTGTAAATAGCATTTGTATTTATGTATGTACAATACTAATACCTTAGACATCACTACAAAATTTGTTTAAAGTAAAAATGGTTGGTATGCATTCATTTTATTTTAAACATATCAATTTTCTATTGATCGACACATTGAAGATTTCTCCTTAAATCAATTATGAGCACATAAATAATATAAAATAAAATGTATAAATAATAAGATTTTCATAAAAAGAATATGAATATGACTGATAGATGCTTAAACACTGGGTAGTCCTTAGTTTCAGAGAGATAATTATTTATATAATAATGAAAGGAGACAAGATTCACAAGGTTCATATGATATAATTCCATAATTCAAATGTATGAAGAGAGACATTTGTATATGTCAAGGGTTAACTTTGGGAAATAAGAAATGGAGTGAACTGGAGATGAAATATAAGGATATGAAATGCTGCTCATGTTTTACGTATTTGGTATTGATACTGCTCCAACTGATCTTGGTTTTTTAAATAAATCAACCTGATTCATACATCTATAATTTGGTAATTTTTATATGTACATTTTATTTCCATAAAATGTTACTCAATTATAAATGCTACTAAATCTTCTTATTCTAGTTTTTTATCATTTAAATATCACTCTATTTCTCATTCATACCCATGTTTAGGGAATAGTTGAGAATAGATTACTATGATGGACATTTTTAAATGAGTATTCCATTAAAAATAAATAATCATTACATAGACATATGGGAGAAGTAGGGTTACACATGCCCTTGGTGGACAGAAATCAGTATCAGGCATCTTTCTCAATCACCCCCTACAGTACCATTAAGTAGCTTGAAATCCCATGTGATCCCTAGGCTCTTCCTCCCTTTATAGGCATTATAGGGCTAAGCTTAGAGAACAGTTAACTTTTTATAGGGATGCTGCAGTTCAAAATCTGTTAATAAGGTACACATAGCAAGTACTTTGAATGAAGGCTTAAACTCTAGTCACGATGTACACATGAAAGCCATCTCACCTATATTAGAGTGTTTATTCTACTATATTCTGATTGGTGAGAGTAAGTAATAAAAAGAAGTCATGAAGATAGAATGGGGCTTGGAACTAAACAGAGAATTCTCAACAGAAGAATATCAAATGGCTGAGAAACACTTATAGAAATGCTCAACCTCCTTAGTCATCAGGGAAATGCAAATCAAAACAACTCTGAGATTCCATCTTACACCCATCAGAATGGCTAAGATCAAAAACTCAAGCGACACCACATGCTACAGAGAATGTGGGGAGAGAGGAACACTCCTTCATTGCTGGTGGGAATGCAAACTAGTACAACCACTTTGGAAATCTATCTGGTGCTATCTCAGAAAACTGGGAATAGGGCTTCCTCAAGACCCAGCTATTCCACTCCTTGGAATATACCCAGAAGATGCACCAGCACACAGCAAGAAAATTTGCTCAACAATGTTCATAGCAGCCTTATCCATAATAGCCGGATCATGGAAACAGCCTAAATGTCCCTCAGTAGAAGAATGAATAAAGAAACTGTGGTACATATACACTATGGAATACTACTCAGCTATTAAAAACAAGGAATTCCCGAAATTTGTGGACAAATGGATTGAGCTAGAGATGATCATAATGAGTGAGTTAACCCAGAAGCAGAAAGACTCAATGGTATATACTCACTTATATCTGCATACTAGCCCAATGGGCATGTCCCATGAAAGCCTTCCCTTACCAGGAAACTGGGACCGAGGGGAGGACATCCTATTGGGACTCTAGATGAGAGAACAATGGGAGAATAGCAATGTAGAAGGACCCAGTGGGTCCTAGAATCCTACAAGTAGAACATTATGATAGGCAGATTTGGGTCATGGGGTCCCACTCAAACTAAGGCCCTAGCCAAGGACAATACAGGCGGTAAAATTTAAACCCCTACCCTGATCTAGCCCATGGACAGGACAGTCTCCACACTTGAGTGGAGAGAGGGATTTGACTTTCTCAAGTACTCTGGTGCCTCACATTTGACTATGTCCCCTGGCGGGGGAGACCTAGTGGCACTCAGAGGAAGGACAGCAGGTCACTGAGAAGAGACTTGATACCCTATGAGCATATACAGGGGGAGGTAATCCCTCTGAGGAACAGTCCTAGGGGAGGGGAATAAGGGGAAAATGGGAGGGAGGGGAGAATGGGAGGTTACAAGGGATGGGATAACCATAGAGATGTAACAAGAATAAATTAATTAAAAATAAAAAAAAAAGAAAAAAGAAACTGAAAGAAATTCATGGGATATGAGTCAGATTGGGTGGATACAAGAAGTTAGAAGAGAACTTCAAAAAGCTTAAATCAGAGAAAAATTATAGTTTATCTTCAGTTTTTACTAAAAACTATCTTGTATGAAAAGCTGAAGATGGTGAGTAACAAAAGTCTGCTTTCTCCAGTAATATCTATATATTTCATGCCCATGAATATGTATGACAAAGGTTTTCTTCTTCTGCACAGCATCTCTGATTAAACATTCCACATTCTTATGAAAGAAATGGTTTCTTGGTTTCATCTCATAATAAATTCCTCAGCTTAAATTTAAAAAAAAATTACCTTTGCTAAAATTTCTCTTTTGGACTCCTAATGATTACATTAAATTTCCCTTATCTGTTTGTCTACCTATCTATCTATCTATCTATCTATCTATCTATCTATCTATCCATCTATCTATCTATCATCTATTTACATGACTTATTTGCATATTCTCTTTACCTATTGCACCTCAGTATTCCCAAGTCATTTTGCATTTAAGAATATCTTCAGCATTGACCTCACTACTCTTTAAGAAAAGTCACTATATTTCTAAAATATTCTCAACAACCATCACTTATTTCTATTGCTTTGTAAACATATCTGAATTTGTTTTTAAGTTTCAAAGACAATGAGAGACTTATTAAGGCAGATTTCAATATAAATTCTATATACACAAAATATTTATTGTATAACATTTAATAAAATATGAGTAATAAAAATGAACAATGAAGGTTACACATTATTGCTAAATATGTACTTGTAATGCATAAATGTTACTTCACTGATTCAAAGCCAATATTTCTGTGGTACTAGGAATCGTATGTTGCATATTTTACAATGTTTAATAGTAGAATGCATTTGACCCTTGTTGACGCTTACAATGCTTCCAGGCTGTTAGACTTCTGACAGAGCTGTCATTACCTGGCAGGCATGACCTTGGTCTTAGATATTCATACTGTAATTACTTCAATTGAATCATACACATTATCAGAACTACACATGTCAAGTTTGATTACCCTTTAAAATGTCTTTTAAAGTGTTCCACTGTGTTTTAGATTGGAACACAAAGTGTTATTGTGTATGCAGAAGCACAGAAGCGGAACCGCAGGGCATAAACATGACATTAGAGAAGCAAATAAACTTTGGCGAAGGAATGGTAGCGATTTTAAATTGTCTCAAAAGTGCATGGAGAAGCTTTATTGGGCACTCTGACTTTCTTCCCTCATAACAATTTCAGTGAAATAAGATATGACTGGTACGCAGTAAGGAACAATTTAAGTATATTTATTAAATAATTTTACCTCCGTTGTTTTTCTACCTTATGAGCTCTTTATTAATATGTTTAATTTTATTTACCTTTTTAATCAGTTTAAAGTAATTTTTAAATGAAACATAAAAGGTATATTTATGGTATATACCATGGTCTATTGATGTATGTGTACATATATAATAGTTCCAGCCCTTGTTAAAACCATTTTATTTTCAATATTTGTGAAAGCATTTCTTTTTATAAATTAGACACATTAAGGAAATTACTTGCTATCTGTCTTTCTGTATTTGAATTATTTCACTGAATCTGATATTTTCTATGTTCATTCAAGTTCTTTCAGAATAGATTTTATTCTTTTTAGTTCCTGAACGGCTTTCCATCATTCTATGTCCTATACGTTCTTTATGTATTTGTGACTTACGTTGATGTGTTGATCATATATAACAATGCTTCCCTGAGCCATAGTCGCACAAATATTTGGGAAAAGATGAGTAAATAATATCCACTTACTAAATGGGCTAAGTTATAATAAGCCAACCTGGATATTGATTATTAATCACATCTGAATCCAGACATAAATAAGTGATTCCAATACATAATTCCTCAAACAAGACAAGAAGCTGCCAGAGATTCAAGAGTTACTGGCAGCTTTGTAAGCATTTTCTAGTTCATGAAAACTTTTCTTATTTTTAAAAATATTCAGGCAGATTTGTAGGGTAATGGCAACAGTAGCTTAGTTTATCACCCACCTTTAATTCTGCTTCCTGTCTCCAAGAGGTTTGTGACATATATTTATATTAGCAAAACAAAAGAGATACAGAACTAAGAGATATATTACTCCTGGCCAGTGCCAAATAGAACTGAGGTCATCTGATAGTTATGCATTTGATAACTGTTAGAGAAAACAAGAAAGGCCCTAAATGGCTCAAAACTGTTAAGTAGGCTTATTTATTCCATGTTAAACATCAGAGATTAATATTGCAGGATTTAGATGAGACAAAAAAGGTTCTCATAACTGTATTAATGTTTCAAAAATCTTTCTCAAGTATATGCTTGTTCAAATTAGGCATTTCTCTGTGTTTGATTGGAAATGTGAAAGATTATTGTCTTGATATTTCAAAGTAATAAAAGTAAAGAACATAGGGGAGGCATACTTATTTCTGAAAAAAAAAGACTGGGTATATCTGTATTATTTTATAAGTTAAATTGTTGAAAAGAAAAAAATATTGCCTCGAAGGATGGCACAGGAAGCAAGATGCTTGCTATTCAAGCAGGATCATCAGAATTTAGATTATAAGAACCCATATGAAGTCATATTTCATAAAATACGTTCATAAGCATAGCAGATCCATACCAACCAGGGAGGTATAGACAGCAGAGTATTTGGGAGCTCAAGGGCCAGTTTGTACAGCTTACGATGTGACAAAATTATTTCAATTGAGGTAAGATATGAGGAACGACATTCAAAAAAAAAAAGCAGGCACAGTTATGCACTAACTCACATGAATATGCTTGAACACACATGCACATACTTGAATACATACATGCCTATACACAATGTACCATAAACACATGCATTGTTTTTAAAAAGTGTTGAAATTTAAAAAAAAAACTCTTCTTAATACATATAAGCACCAAGAGTGATTATACCTAATTTAGATAGTAATTTTGAAAAATGACTTGTGTTAAATATATGATAGAGAGACTACTGAACTGGATTTGTTCATTAATATTAAACATTTCAATGTGTGAAGGTGCTATTCACATGTGTATTTTTGTTAATTAGTAGAAGCAAACTATATTTAAAATGTAATAAAAATGCTTGTACATGTATATATAAAAATTTTCCTTTGAAACCCACCAATGACCTGTATGGCAGGGAATGTGTATAGATATCACACTGTTACTAATATTTTGGCAGTACACCACAGATCTCTAATTGGACACAAAAATCACTTAATAAGTAGGATATCATGTATGGTACTTGTAAACTAAATCACCTTCTTATAGCTACTCATATGATGGGTGCTAGAGGAGAACCTACAATTACCACTTCTTAGAACAGTGTAATTGCTAACAGCATTCTAAATACCTTACTTATAGATAAGCATAGTTTTCACCACTCCTCCAAGAAGCTTGTTTTTCAGCAGAATGAGACCATTACAGAAAACATCAGCTAGTCATAATGCATACACAACTTGCCAGGATGTGACCAGTCCCAGTTGATATATCACCACAACGCAAGAAAACATCTTGGATGATGGAGCATAATTATTATGGGAGTTAAAGGCCACGAATGAGGCTGTGATTTCTGGCTATGACAGGGAAGTTATATCTATATCTCAACAACATGGCTGCTAAAGAAGACTTGAACATTTCTAACAGCAGCTCACATCCCAACCTAAATGGGCAAAACTTGCATGATCCACTCCTGCATGAAGCTATAGGTAATTTAGAATTGGAGACAGAGAGAGAGAGAGAGAGAGAGAGAGAGAGAGAGAGAGAGAGAGAGACAGAGAGACAGAGAGAGAGAGAGAATGAATTAGTCTGCCTGTATTGGGCCACATTGTGTTCAAAACTTATATTTTAAGGAGTTGCTGCTCTTTTACCTTTTCCTTACATAATGAGAGGTTCAAGATCATCAAGACTAAGAATCTGGTCATGTGGAATTGTGTCTTTACACTGACTCCCATCATGTATGTTGTTCAGCCAATGAGGGTTCTCTCACTTGACTAAGTTATAAATTAGAATCCTTTCTAGAATGTAACAACAGTAATTGCAGATAGACATGCCATGACTGTTGCTTTCAGCACAGGAAATTTACAGAGTCAACTTTTCATACACACTATCAGGGACTGTAGAAGTAGAATAGATGGCAAAGTGCTTACTGATCATACATAAGTATCTGAGGTTGATCTCCAGTACCTATGTTTAAAAATCTGGGTGAGAGTAACGGCAATCAGATATATTATCATCACTCGAGAGACAGAGACAAACTATGCCTAAAGCCCAGGCTAATCATTGAGCCTCAGATCACTGTACAAACCCTCATTTTCAAACAAAATTGGTCTGATCCTTAGAAAGGAAGAATGTTGTGTGTGTTTGTGTGGAATTGAGTGCTGATGCCTTCAGAGGCCCACCCTACCATCCAATAGTACCTCCTAGCTGTCCTTCAAGTGTATGTATTCTTTTTATTGTTATTGCATGCATACGTACACATGCATTTGTATGTATGTATATGTATAAATATAACCTGTTAAGTTCATATAATGTTACCTATTACTGACTTTTAAGGTGTAACAAACTATTCATGCTTAATCAAGCCAGTTTTTGATAAGCACTCTGCTTCAGAAAATTTATAATCTGATTGTTCACATAGTAAATAATAGATATAATGTAATTAAATCAGTTTCATAGTTTACATTTGTTATTGAAGTAAGTGACAAACTCATAAGTGAATCTTAACAGTATACTGACTGTGCTGACTCTGGGCCAATGTCAGCTCATTGGGTGGGGTCTGATTCTGATAGTGATTTCAATATCCCCAGGGAACAATTCATGCTTCTGGGAATCACATCACATTCTCAGCCATTGCTGAGTAGCAGTGTTTCAAAAAAAAATTCAAACTAAATCTCTTTTTTAAATTTTTAATTAATCATCTAAATGAATGCCCAGTTTTCTTCTCCTTCAGTGCTGAATATGAATCAATTTCAAACAGAAGCTTAATGAGAAAGAGAACAAGTAAAATTTGGCCTGAGAAAGAAAAGGTGTCATACAAAGGGTCAAAACACTCAATCAGCACTGTCCTCATTAGGATCATTTGAATAAGTGAGCACTAAATGCTTTTTAGTATAAGAGAAGTGTGATTATCCTATCCAGTAGCCTGCAGTGCTTAGTGAATTCTGATTATTAACATTAGAAACAGTTCATTCCCTCATTTTCAAAGGAAAGTACTGATAGTTCTCTTGGTTCCATTCTTTTATGTAGCATTTAATTATAATAGTTATGATATTTAAGGTAAAATTTATGGCCTCCTTACATTTGTCTAGTTTAAAACACTAAATCAATGACTTTTATTCAGATAAATCATGTTCTATGAAGCTGTCCTGAGAACTGCCTTCTTCTCATGAGGAACAGCAACTGAAGCACTTGGTGTTGGATCATGATGGATGCAGGATGTCAGTGTTCAGCATGCTGAGAGGAAGGAATCTTGTCAGGTCTGGTCCAGCGTTAGTGTTGGATTCTTTTGTTCTGAAAATATATAACTTTTTACAAGTACCATACAGTCCTAAAATTATAAATGTATGAGGTGTACAGGATGCACAGAACATTAAGGCTGGTTCTATGTTCTTTCAGCAGAAGAAAGACCTCTGCAGGCCAGGCATGATGGTTCATGCTTCCCATACATAGAAGGCAGAGGCAGGCAGATCTTCATGAGTTCTAGCCTGGTCTACAAAACAAGTCCAGGACAGCCAGGGCTGCACAGGGAAGCCCTGTCTCAAAAAACAAAAACCAACCAACCAACCACACAATCAAACAAAAGAGACATCTGCAAATCTTCATTCATGTCATATGAAAAATGGCAACTAATAATAAGTCACAGGGATTTGTGGCCAATAAGAAGCCTTGTCTGTGCATAGACATTCATGTACTTGCATTAGCAACATAAATTACCTGCTTGTTCTGCAGTTTGAATTACTTATTCAAACTCTCATCACCTCCTTATCCCACCCTCTCTCTCTCTTCTTCTCACCCTCTCTCCCCTAGTCCTCAGAAACAGGGCCCTCCTCCCCTGATATCCGACCTCAGTTTATTAAATCTCATCTGTACTTTCTGTGACCTCTTCCTCTGTGGCTTGACAGGACCACCCTGCCATGGGGAAAGTGATCAACATTGGGAGGTCAGTGTCCAGGTCCAAAGTAGTCCCTACTCCCCATATTGTGTGGCCCGTAAAGAGATTGTCCTGCCTGTCTACTACATCTGAGCAGAGGGTCTAGGTCCACATCATGTATTGTCCTTGGTTGGCTCATCAGTCTCTCTCTGTATTGTAATGAGGTTAGCCTGTGTTAAGTGAGTCTTTCTGGGTGCATATCTCACTCAGGATGATTGTCTTTAGTTCCATCCATCTATTTGCCTGCAAACTTCAAGATTTCCTTGTTTTTGCTAGCTGAATTGTATTCCATTGGGTAAATGTACCATAGTTTATTTATCTAGTTTTTTCAGTCGAGGGACATCTATGTTGTTTCCAGATTCTGGTTATTATGAATAAGGCTGCTATGAACATATTTGTCTTGTTGGATGGTGGAGTATCTTTAGGGTATACCCAGTTGTGATATGGCTGGGTCTTGAGGTAGTATTATTCCCAATTTCCTGAGATATTTCCAGATTGATTTCCAAAGTGGTTGTACAAGTTTACACTCCCACCAAAAATGGAAGAGTGTTGCCCTATCTCACCAGCATGTGCTGTCACAAGAATTTTGATTTTAACCATTAGGTGTAAGATGGTATCTCAGAGTCATTTTGATTTGCATTTCCCTGATGACTAGGGGCTTTGAACATTTCTTTAAGTGTTTCTTAGACATTCAATATTCCTCTGTTGAGAATTCTCAGGTAAATCATGTTCATTAACTGATTTATTAAAAGACAAGTCATTTTTAACACTATTATATAAAAATAAAATTAAAAAAGATGAAAACTATTGATATATATTTATGATAAATAATATATTAACTTAATATTTTATTGCAATTTTAGTTTTAAAAATTATGACATGATCCCTTTTACCACTCTTGAAAATAAGCACAGGCTTTCTACTTGCTCGTTTGAAGAATTTGAGATTACGTGATCATATGATTCACCACTGTCACTGTTAAAACCTCAATTCAAAATTGAACTTATTTCTAGTCTAGTGAATCAAATTGAAATATATGCATCTTTACAGATCCTACTTTATGATAAAAGCAAAATTTACCAGAACTTGTAATACTTGCTGTTATTGAACAGCTACTAAGACCAAATAATTCAATGATCCATAGATCATCATTGATCTTACATTTAAAGTATTCAATTATATATTACAAATAGCGTGTATATTCAACCTTCTAGATATTTTCTCTAACATTACTTAAGCATGAGGATAAAGATATAATGAAAGTACAAAGATTTATAACTGGACAAAAAAAAAAAAAAACAGAGAACTGCCAACTGTTAAGTATTCAACCTTAACTTGAATCTTTCTTTACACTCTCTTCTCTAAATGCTCCAGAAACATCACAGAAGAAGGAGTGAACATGCTTCATTAGAGATCTGTTAGAATTTCTGTAAAATATTGTCCCCAGGACATGACTGGATCATTGCACTTATAATTCATAGTTACTATAGTTGCCTGCACATACACCAGTCAACATTCCAGCATGTACAGAGGTGTTCACAAAGCCACAACCCTATCTGAAGAACTTTAGCAAGCAATAGTTGCTGAGGGAGGAAACATCAGTTTTCCTCAGTGGTGTGTCTACTAGTAGAGAGTTTCTGTGATCCAGCGGATGGTCCTCTACCTGTGTAAATATGAGTACCACTAACTAGACATAGTAGTTTATAGAGGGAGGAAGAGAAAGAGGAGGAAATGAAGATGGGAGGACAATGTGTGCGGAGTAATTGTTTAAAAAGAGTTAAGAGACAGTCAGGGTAGAGATAATGTAAGTAAATACATGCTTTTTATATTAAATTACTAAACTAAAAATTCAAAGAAATCTGTGAATATGTAAATATCAGCCCCAATTTGAAAGTGAGAAATAAAGATTTAGAAAACTCACTTTCAAGGTTTAACTTCACAAATAGTTTCTGTTCTATACTATATTTTTGTAATGAACAGAAAAATTCATTTTAATTCTAATATTATAATTACCAGTTTTCTCTATTATAGGTGGGATTACAAAGTGTACATAATTTGTTTATAGAGAAAATGTTATTTAAACCATCTTAGGAAGTATAGATTCTATTACATCCACAACATTTTCAGCATTGTGAATATGCAACATGTAAAGCTTAAACACCTACAATCATGTACTTTTTTCCATTTTTAAAATTATGTTCCTTTTTAACATATTCATCTATATTATCACACATAAATAAATTAAAATACATAAAGCAGGCAGAACCACAAGACCATCAGGATTTATATAAATGTTACATTCATAGTGATTTGGCTATTTGTATTTGACAGACTTGAAGTAAACAGCTTTCCTATCCTATTGAGTCTAAAATTCTGGATGAAAATCGATATCTATCATATCTCATCTCCATTGACTTAAAACATCTATATAGATCTAAAAAATCTTAACCCCTAACCAACTAAGCTTAATTGTAAGACTAAACTATCCAGTCTTCAACCCCATTAGAGACTAGAGAAGGAATAAAACTTAATTACCTGAATGAGCAGGAAGTGCAGATTGGCAGCTTCCAAAATGAAAAAGTGACTGAGACAGTTTATTGCCAGAACATTCACATATAACTCTCTATAACATTGGAGCATCATCTTTAGCCTTCTGGCACATAAAACTGACAGACATATTTGCAAGACAAGAACTATTAAGGACTTGCTTACTCTGTCTTGGCAGAGTTTGGCCATTGTCTCCGCCTGCATCCAAGCTTGCCTATTTAGAATTCAATGTTCTAGACCAGGAGATTAGGAGATAAATCAGCAACATGCTTGACATCAGAAGAGAACTGATTAGTTATTTATGAATAACCCTGATATGCTGGTAAACAGTCTATATTCTAGAGAGACTGGGGATACCTAGGCAGTTCATGTTCCCTCTGTGGGTATGTTGGGCCTTTGGTGTTGTTTGCAGGTGAGACTTTAGGGACTGGAAAGGTGATTCAGTTCATGTAAGACATCGTGTAAGAACAATAAGTTCCTGTATCATTACTGTAGTGGTCAATAGTACAAATTTATTCAGTAAATAAAGTACTCTGTTATAAAAAAAAAAAAAAAAAAAAAAAAAAAAAAAAAAAAAGGTTAAGCATCTAATCAACTCAGGTACTGAGACTCACAGGCAAGCATTAGGCAGAGCTTGAGGAGTACTGTAGAAGAGTGAGGTGGAGGAAGGATAGAAGGACCCAGAGGGTACATGAAAGCCAAAAGAAGACCAATGAGTAAAGTAAGGTACACACATGAGGGCTTACAGAGATGGAAGCATCAACCGAAGAGCATTCTTGACTGGACCTAGACCCACTACCCATATGTTATCAATGGGCAATTTGATCTTCATGTGGGTCCCCTAGTAATTGAGCTAGTGCCATCTATGATATTGACTCTGTTGTCTGCTTTTTATCATTTTGCCCTAATGGGCCTGCCTTTCATGGCCTCAGTAAATGAGGAATTGATGTTAGGATGGGTTGTTTGTGGTCGAGATCCCCTTTTCTGAGGGCAAGGGAAAAAGAACAGGAAGAAGGGGGTAGGATGGTGGCCCCAGACCAGGAGGAGGAGGAGGTAACTACTATCGGGATGTAAACTGAATATAACTTAAAATAAAACAAACAAACAAAAAAAAAACAAACAAAAAACCAAATGGCTTCAGCAGGTCTTAGAGAAAAGAAATATATTGGGAACAGAGATATTATGCAACAATCAAGGATTAAGTTTACAAAGAATCTTAAGATAATAATGCTTTATATATCTAACTTTAAAGCTCTAATAATAATAATGCAGATTTTGTACTTTCTTTAGAAACATGACTTTAAGTACTTTGCCCATTTTTCTCCACCAAAATGTTTAGGAATTTGTGTTGCTGAATCTTAAAATTGCCAATTATTCTGGACATTCTTATCACCTGCACCATTGACAGCTGTTATATTCCTTCTGTAGGTTGCATCTTTACTCTTCATACTGTATTCATGGAGCTTAATTTTTTTCATAAAGTACTCCATACACAAAGCAAACAAACAAGCAAAATAAATAAATAGTTAGTTACAGGCAGACAGGTTAGAATGTACATGTGTGCTCAGTAGTTTTATGTTAACTTGACACAAGATACAGTTAACTGAAAGGAGGGAACCACAATTGAGAAAACACGTCCATATCATCTAGTTGTAAGGCATTTGTTTCATAGTGATTGATAGAAGAGGTTCCATTCCACAGTGGGTAGGACCAGTCCTGAGCTGCTGTTCCTGGGTTTTAAGAGGAAGCTGACTTAGCAAGCCATGAGGAGCAAGCCAGTAAGCAGCTCTCATTCATGGCCTCTGCATCAGCTCCTGCCTTCAGGTTTCTGCACTATTTGAGTGTCTCTATGAACTTTCTTTAATAATAGACTATGATGTGGAACTGTAAGCCAAATAAACCCTTTTCTCCCCAACTTGTTTTTGGTCATAGTATTTCATCACAGCTAGAAACTCTAACTAGTATACATATATAGATATGCTGTTTTATTTATTTTTTAAAGAGTATCTAAATATCTTATTTTGTTATCATACATTTTAGTAATGTGAAGTCATGGTTATGAAAGAAGTCTGCAATATTAACTCGGTCTTAGACTACAGAATAAGCATTTAAAATTATGATAGCATGATTAATTTAATGGATGTCATAAGTGTGAGAAATTTATTTCAGTGGCATTAAAATTTATAAAAATTAAGGAGAAACTGAACATACAGAGATAGAAAGTGATAACAGATGCAACTTTAAATGTATTTTGAGTTTTCATATTACATCCCTACATTTAAACATGATATTGGCTAATTTCTTCCCTTTTGACCATGGAAAAAATACATTGTTGATTTCTTGTTTTAGAAAATGGGTAAAACTGTAGTCCCTAACTCATAGGGAGATAGCCATCAACTTCATTGATTTTTTTCATATCATGTGTGTGAACTCATGATAATGTAAGTTTTCAATTGGTTAAGAACCTTACCTTATGAAAATGTAGTTAATAATATTCTGAATGTTTTCATATGTGTTTGGATTCCAATCTGTATTTCTTTAGAGGAAGATTTATATTTTTTACACCATACCACACAGTTTTACTAACAACACATTTAATAAAACTGAGTATCATTGAGGATGTCTTTGTAGAATATTTGAATGGAACTTGGGTGCTGATCATTTTGGGCCAACTATAGAAACACAGAAATTATTCTGCCAGAAAATAATGTATAACCAATTCAAGTGACACCAACAAGTTTTTAGAAATTGTTCACAAAAGCCTATTCACAAAATGGTTGGTTTTTCCCAATCCACACATCTGGCTTTCATGAAGCCTTTTTAAATAGAGAAATATAATTTTCAGAAATGCGGATTTACAAAGCACAGTGGTCATGAACTCTTCTCCATATTTCAAAACTGGGAAGCCAGACACAGAGTTCCTCTGGGCAGTTGGCCCATTTAATCATGACACAAATAGAGTACTGGTTGAATGTGCTGAGTGCCAAACTAAACTCCAAATGTTCTATTTCCATCCAGCAGTTCTATTGTAGCTGATTTTGGAAGAGGGGGTAGGTTGGCTTCCTGCCACACTCTTCAGTCAACTCTACATTAGAAACAAAGTAAAAGAGTGTGAGAGAAAAATGTGTGCTGATATTTTTAAATGTTTCTTTCCTCTCTATAATTACATATCATATTAATTGAACTCCACAGAAAGTTGGAAAACATTTTTTAATCCTTCTCTCACTTATTAAGAGACAAGATAGGCACAAATTCATATTTGAAATAAAAATTTATGACCAATTGAATTAGTAATGCATGAGTAATACAAATAGGGGGCATTGGATTCTTAAATTTAAGCAGGATATGCAATGTGACAGAAGTCAATAACTGTCCACCTGTCTCAACACAGCTCAGAAATGGCAAATAGCAAGAGTACAAAAGGCACCTTCTGTCATTCTTTAGACTAAACCCAGAGGAGGAGGAGCATCAAACAGGCATGTTGATCCATTAGAGTATTCAATAAGGAGATTTATAAAGCAACACAGATACTTGCACTGTGAATACTGGTATAACAGCTTATTCGACAGCATTATATACAGTAGTCATGGTCATATAGACACAGTTTATTCATATTTCACTTTATTGGTTTACTATTCACTCCAGATTGAGCAATCTCAGTGTTTCTGAATGTAAGTGAAATCCACACACAATCAAAAGTTTATTTTCATGTCTTGCTGTTCATTTTAAAACTCATCTCAATATACATCTAAAAATAATAAGAAGAAATTTCTCCGTTCAGCATTATAAGAGTGATAATGCCAGAAACAAATATCCAGTTTTCAAAATAATATGACAATTCTTTTTACTCAGAAAAAAAATACATAGCTTCATAGTTAATTTCCAAGAGAAAAAGAAAAAGATAAACAATAATGGTGAATTCACCTTCATATAGAAATCTGGAGCATTGGAAAATGAAAGGTTGTTCTTATGATATCCTTAGTAGATTTAGGACTGTCCTTCAGTGTCTTCAGTAGAGAGATTTTAAAGCAGAGCGCTGGGATATCTGTTATGACACAGTGTTTTCTATATATTACTGTGAATTGCACAGATGAGATCTTACTAACATGGTTGCCAGGCAAGACTTACACAATGTCAATACTGACTGGCTTGTTAATATAGAAGGGGGAATTTCATAAGGCATCAAGCGTAGAGGAAGGGCTACAGGTAATTAATAGCTGGTAAGAAGAAGAATCAGTTGCTTCCAGTCATGACTTTCCCCAGGTTATGTGATCCCAATCCCAAGTGTCACTCATAAACACACACACACACACACACACACACACACACACACACGAGAGAGAGAGAGAGAGAGAGAGAGAGAGAGAGAGAGAGAGAGAGAGAGAGAAACTGATAATTCCATTTTGGGGTTATGGTTATGGTTAGGGTTAGGGTTAGGGTTAAGGTTAGGTGTGTGTGTGTGTGTGTGTGTGTGTGTGTGTGTGTGTGTTTGTGTGTGTATGTGTGTGTATGTGTTTGTATCCATGGCAGGTATTAGTGAGAAGGTTGAGTTTGAAAGGTTATATGAAAGATGTTGGAGGTGGAAGAGGATGAAGAAGGAATTATGGAAATATAATACTCATGTTGAAATTCTCAAAAGAATCTCACTAAATCTTGAAATACAAAACTAAAAAGTGAAGAAAATCTCAAGTCTCTGAAAAAAGAAATGGAGAAGATATCAGAAGATGGAAAGATATCCCATTCCCATGGATTGTTAGGATCAACATAGTTAATATGGCCATCTTACCAAAAGCAATCTCAGAATTCAATGCAATACCCAATTCTTTACAGACCATGAAGGTACAATTCTCACTTCATTTGAAAAAAATTAGAAAAAGAATAACTAAGAATATCCTTTAGAATACAAGATCTTCTGAAGGTATCTCCATTGCTGATCTCAAGCTATACTAGAGCAACACATAAAAATAGTATGTAATGGCATAGAAACAGAGAAGTGGATCAATGGAATCTAATCGAAGACACAGAAATAAAGCCACACACTTAGGGACACTTGATTTTTGACAAAGAAACCAAAATCATACAGAGGAAAAAAGATAGCATCTTCAACAGATGGTGCTGCTCTAACTGGATTTTTTACTTTAGAAAAATGCAAATAGACCCTTATTTAGCACACTACACATAAGCAAGTCCAAGAGGATTAAAGACCTCAACATGAAACCAGACACATTAAATCTGTTAGAAAAAAAACTGGGGAAGACCCTTGAGCTCATTGGCACAGAAGACAGCTTCCTGAACCGATAACACAGGCTCTCAGAGCAACCATTAATAAAGAGGACCTCATGAAAATGAAAAGGCAATGGACACTGTAACCAGAACAAAATGGCAGTATACAGATGGAAAAGATCTTCACCAACCTTACATCTAGCAGAGGCCTAATATGCAAAATATATAAAGATCTCACGAAACTAAAGAACACCAAACCAAATAATCCAATTAAAAATGGGGTCAGAACTAAGCAGGAAATTCTCAAAAGAGAAATATTGAATGGCCAAGAAACACTCATAGAAGTGCTCAAAGTCCCTAGTCATCAAGAAAATACAAATCAAAACAACCCTGTGATTCCATCTTTTACCTATTATAATGGCTAAGATAGAAAACTCAAGTAACTTGAGTTTTGTGCACGGTGACAAATATGGGTCTAACTGCATTCTTTTTTTTACATGTAGACATCCAGTTAGACCAGCACCATTTGTTGAAAACTTTATCCTTTATCCAGTGAATACATTTGGCTTCTTTGTCAAAAATCAAGTAACCATATGTGTGTGGATTCATTTCTGGGTCTTTGATTTGATTCTACTAATCAGCCAGCCTATTGCTATGCCAGTACCATGTTGCTTTAATTACTGTTGCTTTATAGTACAGCATGAGATGAGGTGTGGAGATTACTCAGGAGGATCTTTTATTGTACACGATTGTTTCAGCTATTCTGAGTTTTTTGCTTTTCCATCTGAAGTTTAGAATTGAACTTTCAATGTCTTTAAAAAATTGTGTAGGTATTTTGATAGGTATTACATTGAATCTGTAAATTGCTTTTTACTATGTTAATTCTCCCGATCCATGAGCAAGGAAGATCCTTCCATCTTCTCATGTCATCTTCAATCTCAATCTTCAGAGTTTTGAAATTCTTTCGAACAAGTCTTCCACTTGCTTGTTTAGAGTAACTCGTAAATATTTTTTACTTCTGGTGGCTAACGTGAAGGTGAAGTTTTCCTAATTTCCTCCTCTGCATGATTCCTGAACAGTAAACCAACAGCCCAGACCTTAAGGTCAACAATTAATAAATGAGACCTCATGAGGCCAAGTGCTTCTGTGAGGCAGGAGACACTGTCAACAGAACAAAGTGACCGCCTACTGACTGGGAAAGGAGGGAAGGACATGCTATTGGGACTCTAGGTGAGAGAAACAAGGGAGAATAGAGAAATAGAAGGATCCAGAGGGTCCTATAAACCTACAAGAAGAACATTATGATAGGCGTATCTGGGCCCAGGGGTCCTGCTCAAACTATGGCACCAGCCAAGGACAATACATGGAGTAAACTTCAAACCCCTTCCCAGATCTATCCAATGGACAAGACATTCTCCACAGTTGAATGGGAGTGGGGACTGAGTTTCTCACAAACTCTACTGCACCATATTTGACTAAGTCCTCTGGATGAGGAGGCTGGGAGACACTCAGAGGAAGGATAACAGGCTACCAAGAAGAGACTTGATACCCTATGAGCATATACAGAGGGAGGAGGTCCCCCTCAGTCACAACCATAGGTGAAGGGAGTAAAGGAAAAATGGGATGGAGGGAGGAACGGGAGAATACAAGGGATGGGATAACAATTGAGATGTAATATGAATAAATTAATAAAGTATATTTTTAAAAACTCAAGTGACAGTACATACTGATGATGGTGTGGAGAAAGGTGACCACTTGTCCATTGCTGGTAGGAGTGCAAAGTTATGCAACTCCTTTGGAAATCAATCTGGCATTTTCTCCAAAAATTAGGAATAGTTTTACTTCAGGATCAAGCCATATCACTTTTAAGCTTATACCTAAAATATGTTACCATACAACAAGGACATAATCAGAATCTGGAAAAAAAAAACTAGATTACAAACAAAGAAACTTTGAAATTTGCAGGCAAATGGATGTAATTAGAAACAATCATCCTGAGAGATGTAATGCAGATCCAGAAAAACATGTATTGTATATACTCACGTATAAGTGGATATTAGCCATATAATACAGGATAAACTTATTACAATACACAGACCTAAAGAAATTAAATAACAAGGAGCACACTAGGGAAAATGTTTAATTATCATTCAGAAGGACAAAGAGAAAAGACATTGGAATAAGTTGAAGAGAAGGAACAGGAAGGGAGCCTACCATAGAAGTCCTCTGAAAGACCCTACTCAGCATGAGATCCAAAGAGATGCTGAGACACACAGCCAAACTTCAGGGTGGAGCACAGGAGTCTTGTGGAAGAGTTGGGGGCTAAACAACCTGGAAGGGTTAGGAGCTCCACAAGGATGTCACTCCTGGAGAAGGAGGGGTGCTGCAGAACCTGATGCACCAACAAAGGACTATGCATGGTGATGTAGTAGATAGGCAGCACAGTCTCTTTCTGTGTCCCATATTATGGGGAGTAGGGACTACTTGTGGCAGGGACTCTGGCCCTGAGACTTTGATCATATCCCTTTGCAGGGTGGCCTTGCCAGGACACAGAAGAAGAAGATAAAGCTAATCCAGGTGAGACTTGATAGGCTGAGGTCTGATGTTAAGGGAGGAGTGCTCCACCTTCTGAGGGCTAGTAGAGGCAGGAAGAAGGTATCAGAGAGGTAGGGTGAGATGGGAAGGTGAGGGGAAAGGGGCCTACAATGAGGACGTAAAGTGAACATAGAAAAAAGAAAAAGAAAATCTTGAAAAAAAGCAATACAAATATTAAAAATATATCATATTAAAATATTTCAATAGTCTAATTGTACTCATTTTATAGATTGGCCTGCCATACATTGTTCTATCAGAAAATACTGTAATGTTATAAACAACTTTTCAAGTTGTTGCTGTGGGATGACAAGAGTCTCACAGAAGTGTATAGGCTATTACTCTTGTCCCTGCTTAGGTTCCATTCAGGATTTAAATTTAAGTCCATACTGGTGGACTTCATGCATTTCAGACACAAAATTTGGAGTAACTTATAAGTATAGGACTAAAATCTTCTTCTCTGTGATCTGACTTTCTTATTAACAAAGGATGCTATGCAAGCTGCAAAGGAAGGACAAAAAAACAGTAATCTTTCATAGCTTTGATATGTATATATTACAACAATAACCAGATAGGCATGCTAAACCTAAAGATGGAATTGTGGCACTTACAACTTTGTATAAAGGAAGACAAATTTAACTGGACTTAAAGGTCATTTAACAGGAGAAAAATAATGCTTGGTACTGTAAACCTCATACATTTCCCATTACTACTGAGGTCATAGATCTCAGAGGAGAACCTCCCCTGTCTTAAAACAGTACAATTTATAACAATATTCTAAACACTCATCTTTATATCCAAATTCAACTATACTTCCAACTACTCAAGAAAGAAACAGTTGGGCAAAATACAGGGAATTAATAACCAAAAGAGTGCCCATCCTGAAGTGATCCATTCACTAAATGACTCCAACACATGATTCAGACAGCACTGAGGAAGGGCTCTGAATAATGATAGGAGCAGGACCATGATACACCTGCCTCAAAATAACATGTTATTAATAGGATAGGAAAGATCCACTCGCAATATATCAATAATATGGGTATCTAAAGAAAACATATGCAATGTATAATGTAATAAATTAAATGAAAAATGCAGCAGTGGACTTATTACAAGATCATCTATGAAATAAAATAAATATTTGAAGCAAAAGGAAAACATTTTCAGAAAGTAAATGTGACGTAAGGAAAGTAGTTTAATTTTAGAGCATACATGCAAATTTTCAATACAAGAAACCTGAATAATATATAATAATATATTAAATGTAATACAGATTTATATTACTTCAAAATGAATTCAATTAAAAAAATATGAATGCCTGCAAAACAGCCTTTGGATCATTTCTCCCGAAACTGGGCTGCTATGTCTAGCCTCAATAGAAGATGTGCCTAATCATTTTTAAAAATTAATTTACTCATAATACATCTAAATTGTTATCCTATCCCTTGTATCCTCCCATTCCTCCCTTCCTCCCGCTTTCACCCTATTCCCCTACCCTAATCTTACTGAAACTTGATAGGCCAAGGATATCCATCAAAGCCTCCCTTTTTCCTGAGGAGCAAGGGAGGAGTGTGATGTTGGGGGCAGGGAGTGGACATGAGAGGGACTGACTGGGAAGAGACAAGGAAGAGAGGTAGCTGAGATTGAGATGTAAAGTAGATGCATGACTTAATCAATTGAAAAATCGGAACAGATAAATTAAAATGGCAAAGTGATTGAAAGAAACTTCAAATTTTTAATCAACTATGAAACATACATCATTGGAAATGGTAATGGAAACAAAGCACTATTCAAGAAAGGATTTCTAGGTTTTGTTTATGTCATAGATTTATATTTTCTAGAAATAACTCACTGGCATTTCAACAAGATAATGAAAGGATCCCACGAGACAGTAAATCATAATTAAACTGCCAAATTCAAAGTGAACAATTCAAAGTGTTCATGGTAAACATCAGAGAGAAACAGTGCTTGGAAGGAGAAAATGATTATAAACCACAGGCTTCCATGATGGAAATCACACAGACCAAAGTGACATGGACAATGTACACACAACCTGAAAGGAAAAGAGTTGTCAGCTCATGTCTTATGTCTTCGAAGGTGCTGGCCAAGTAAAGCGCAGATAAAAAGACTGGGAATGATGAAAAAATTGCTATTGTCCCTGCTTTATATAATAGTATACAAATGAATCCAAATTATCCAAGACACATGAGTAATGGAAATAATATGACATAGGGAGTAGAGAAGTTCTTACTATCCACTTGTAATTTTTAAAAGCATTTATCTCTGATATTGAAATATTATATTACATACATACAGGTATTTAAGATCATCAAAAGGTCATTCTAAGAGTGATATGTGTATATACTTCTAAATATAAAAATAAATACACACATAATGGGCAACTTACGTGTACATGTCAATTTATATACAGTACTTATAAATACATAATGGCAGCATATGTATGTATAGCTATTTATGTATATATTATATATACATAGTGGGCAACTTACATACGTATATGTATATATGTATGTGTGTATATATAATGGGCAATTTATATACAATCTACATAAATATATATAATGGAAAACTTTCAGTCATAATGTTTATTCTTTTTGCAGAAATGATTACTAAAATATGAGATGGTTAACTGTACAATAATTGTACATATTAATCAACATGTCTTCCTATTAATGGAATTATGGACATTATTTCACTATCTATTATTTCTGAGCCTCTTGGCTAAGATCACGTGTATTTCAGCAAATTTTCCAATGGCAGAAAGAAAAGATTTTAAATGAACATTTTACATTCATTACACTATACAGCCAATATATGATTCTGCTAATTTCTCCATATGAATGAGTAATTTTATACTTTGGATTGCATTATAATTAGTGATTATCCAATAGGCTCTGGATAGGGACTATCTAACTCTTTGGAATTGTGCCATGATATATAATTTAATATTGGTTCTCATTCACAGTTCTGGAACACACACAGCCTGTAGGTGGGAGATGACTGATAGGATAATGAGATTAGTCAATTAAATACATCAGGCTTTTTTTGTTTTACTTCTAAAGTCCACTTTTACATATAAAGGACCATAAACATAATGAAGGGTACAGATATTTTGGATAAATCCTTCTTAGTAATAAGTAGACTCTTGTAAATGTATTGAATGACTGAGGGCAGGGGAGGGTTAGAGGACAGGATTCTCTCCAGCTGAATGCCTTTGATGCAGCTAAATATCCATTGTTGTGCTTAACATCTAATTTTTGAGGATGATCATAGCATATTTGCATTTATTTAACTTAACCATTTTCTAGAGATTTCTTTACTGAGGCAGATTGTTTTTCAGGGCAAAACAACTACAGCCCACTGGTACTATTTGTTAGAAAATCATTCAGTGGTTTTAACAATGCTAACATAAAAAAAAAGACATTAAAAACTCAGTTGGCAGTTAGTAGCATTTTGCCTTTGGCAACTGTGGCAGCAGATTTTTTTTTTTTAACATAAAAGCACTGCCACTCAAAAGATAATTTATAATGTGAAAAAAGCATTGATAGAAATAGTGGAAGGGAAATAAAACAGTACTAATTGTGGCATAGTATTCTCCTCATCATTCTTGTGTCTTTAATTCAGATTTAGGTCCTGTGAAGCCATCCATTTGAAATGCTTTGATTTCCAGTGAACTGAACTGGCCATGATAATCATAAGAACTCTGAATATAGTTTCTAAATATACATATTTTTCCTGAAAGTTTCTATCGGAAGAAAAGATACATTTTCTATAATTAGTATATTCTGTGATACCAAGAAAATTAAAATTCTCCTTGTACACAGCCTTTTAAATGCAATGTATACATGGTTATATAATATGATAGTAATTAGGACTGATATATGACCATAGTATGAATATTTAACGTAAATGACATTTTAATACTCTGTGTGTTCTCTCTGGGGATCCAAAACACTTCTTTTATTTTTATATATGGCCATTCCCAACTCCAGAGTTCATCCTTGAGATGCTTTTCTTGACTCAAGCAACAACATGCAAAGCTTTATGTTTATGAATTCCATCTTCCTGTTCTCACAGATAGAGTACAATTGCATTCAAGAGTGTAAACACACAAGCTTACATAGTTTTGAAATACTGCTAACTTTCCCCAGAGCATCCAGACTGGATTTTGTTTGTTTGTTTGTTTCTTTGGTTGGCTGGGTCTGTTTTTTTCTTTCTCCATCTATTTAATTATCTATTTATTTATTTATCTAATTTATTTTTAATTCATTTTTAATTTATATATTCATTTTACATGCCAATTTTAGCTCCTCTCTCCTCTCCTCCTGGTCCCTTCCTGTCACTCTCTTACTCCTATGCCTCCTCCACTTGTCCTCAGAAGATTCCCACACACCTACACATCCCATAGTAGCACACCAAGTTGTCACATCAGGACTGAGCTCTTCTTCATCTACAGATGGCAGGTAAGGCAGCCTCATTATGACAAAATGTTCAAAAGCAGCCAACAGAGTCCATGTCATAGACAGCTCCTGCTCAACTTACTAGGGGAGCCATATGAAGATCAAACTTCCATTGGTTACAATGAGTAGGGGTCCTAGGTCCAGTACATGCATGCTCTTTGGTAAGTACTTCTGTCTCTGTAAGACCCCATGGGTCTAGTTTAGTTGTCTCTGTTGGTCTTCTCACAGTGTTTTTGTTCTCTCTGGGTCCGTTTATCCTGCCCTCCCTTTCCTCCACAGGACTCCTTGTTTTCTACCTAATGCTTGGCTTTGTGTCTCAGTAGCTGATTAGATTAGCTGTGGCGTGGGGCCTCTCAGAGAATGGATAAGTTAGGCTCCTGCTTCCAAACATAGAACAATATCAGTAATGGCATCAGGGGTTGGCTCTTTCCCATGGGGTGGGTCTCAGGTTGGGTCAGACATTGTTTGGTCATTCCCTCAGTCTCCATCTTTATCATCTCTGCCAGACTTGTAGGTAGGGTAAAATCATGGACCCAAGGAAGCTAAGTAACAAGGAGGAAGCAAGAGAGGCCCCTCCTTGAATGTCACATAGATAGAAAAAGAAAATAGACAATGGAAGATGAAGTAGAGAGGGAACGGGATAGGAGAGGGTGTAAGGAGGGAAATGGAGATGTGACAAGGGTGGGGAGTCTGGGGGAGGAAGATCAGGTGTGGGGAGGATGGAGTGGGGAGGTTTGACGACCTGAAGAGAAAAGGGAAACCAAAGGCTGAGACAAGCTGAAAACCTACTACAGTGAGCAAATATGGAAAATCTGTAGCTGAGCTTCCTAACAGCAGGGGACACAAGACAGAGGAGACCACCTTCTAGCCAGGCAGGTCCTAAAGTGGTGGGAGGGGAACACTAATCCACCTACAGAACCTTCCAAACAAAATTTGCTCTTTCTCCTTTTTAATCGCTTTTCCTTATATCCAGTATCAAATGGAAGTCAGTACTAGTAACAACAATAGCAAAATTAACCAAAAGACAGACTCTTTAGCTGTTTTATACATTCCTAATTCTTTAACTTAAAAATATGTGCTGTGACTTTTGTACACCAGTATTAGAATGATGGAAAAAAATCTTTCTTTTATCGATTGTGTAATACATTAATAAGATAAAGAAATTAAAAAATCACCTATGCATTGAAGATATTGTTTGCATTCCTTGCTAAACAAAACAGCGTTATCCCAATTCTACATGTCCACCGAAAGAACTTCCATATCACCTATTTAGATGTAGTCAACTTGAAAAATTATGACTTGAGGCACTATTGCTCCAGACTAGACATAAGTTTGACAGAAAGCTCATATTATTCTGGCACTCACTGTACTTTTTACCAGGTCATTGGAACTGTACATTCCAAACAAGGCCCCCTTGTTCAATGTCAGTGTCCAAAGAAGAAAGACAAACCAAATCAAACTTAAACTCATGACAAGAAATAAAATCTGGATTCACTATGAGTTAAATTAAAAAGATAGTTTATATTTATATTTGTTTAGAAAGAAAATGAAAAAACTTGATATTTCAAATAACAAATGTCTTCTAGAGAATTAAAATATTCTATTTGTGTGTCTCAAACAGGTTCATCAATAACTTTATGTTTAATTATATACAGATTTATGTGTAGTAAAACAATGAAGAGATTTAGTTTCATATTCGGCTAATTTCATTCAAAATTTACAATTTTTGATGTTAATCTACCAATGATTTATAATATAACATAATTTATTATCATCCATCACAATATTATCTTGTTTTAAATAGTAACACCATACTCTATAGCACACTATTTATCTGATGTGTTTCCTGAAAGCAGTTTAATCTTAAAAATTAAATCTTGCAAGAGGTATATGAGAAGCAATTCAATGTCCATCATACAAGTACATTTTCTTCATTTCTTTCACAGTTTAGAGTAGTGGTTCTCAACCTGTGGGTCAAGAACCCTTGGCAGGCATCAAATGATCCTTTCAAGGGGTGCCTAAGAGCATTTGAAAACATACATTTAAATTATAGTTCAGAACAGTAGTAAAATTACAGTTATGAAGTAGCAGCAAAATATTTTATAATTGTGCTTCACCAACACACTGCTGCATCAGTAGAAGGTTAAGAACCACTGATGTAGAGTATTTTTTCACCTTGAATCTCATGCTGTTTAATAGTGAAATCATCGTGTTTTTCTTTTGGGGAAAACTAACAACTTTCTAATGGGTCTTAAGGTATTGTCAATAAGGAAGAATTCACTCCAGGTACTAGAAATCTAGCCACACTTGACACTTGAATGTCTATTACTACTATTTTATTAAATCAACATAACTTCTAACTGCATCACAAATCCTTATCCTAGACCCACTGATGATTCTAGCTCTCATTATACATCAAAAGGAAGCTTCTGTTTTGAAGAAAATAGTGACAACTACAGAGATCCACAATTGGTTAAAATACAGAAAATAAGTCATGCTTAGTTGCACATCCCCAAAGAACAAATTTATGACCAAAACCCTACATGTAATTCTCAGGTAAAGTATGAAAGAAACTGTAGAAAAAGTGTAAAAGTAAAAAACAAACAAACAAAAAACAAAAAACAAAAAAAAAAAACAAGGGATCTGCTACTGGATTATGTTTTCTAGAATTTGCAGTGAAGCCACTGCAATGAAACTTCAAAATTATGGTGTCCTACATGAGACCTGCCATTTGACATGACAAATTGAAGGGAGCATTTTCTAAGATCTCACCTCTAGACAAATTGCTACAAGTAATCCTCTGCTGCTGAAGTTTCTCCTGGTCTGAGACCTCTGATGGATTATTCAGTCCCAATTGGTCAGTCTTAATCATACTTGCAATACTAGGTGAATTTAGTAAGATGTGTGTGTGTGTGTGTGTGTGTGTGTGTGTGTGTGTGTGTGTGTGTGGTGGGGCTGTGACTGACTCTGTAATTAAATAAGATGAGCTCCTTAATTTGAGAGGGAGTTGGGGGCCCATGGGAGCAGCTAGAGGGTGAGATGGAGAGGTAAGCATGTTATACAAATCATATTCATGTTTGCATTTCCAAGAGTTAACATTTTATATTAAAAATATAAAGCATTACATATATAACCCCCACAAAGCATGAATTTCTGGAAAGTAAACAGACAAATGTATTTATTCTTCTATTAATTTTTTATGCCATGTACGTGTGTATAGATGTGGTATGTCTGTGTGTGGATGTGTGGTGCATAGGTATGTTTGTGTGTGTGTGTGTGTGTTTATGGGTTTGTGCAAGTATGTGGTATGTATGGAAATGGAGATCAGATGTTGATGTTGGAATTAATCTTTGATCATGCTTTACCTCATTGTTTTAGACAGGGCCTCCTGCTAAACCTTGAGCTCATCAGTTGGTGTAAGCTACTTGCCAATTAGTTCTAGAGCTCTGCCCATCTCTGCACCCCATTGTTAGGATTATTAACATGTGCTTCCCCATTCCAGGTTTCACATTTTTCTGGTCATCCAAATGTAGACACACATGCTTGCACTCCATGTACTTTATCAAGAGAGCCATCTCCCCACAGCTTAGATTTGTTTGCCTCCAAAGCATGGTAAATTCAGCATTTTTGTATTCAATGAAAACCTATTGTCAATCAGACTTTGGTTCACTGGTCTTTCTCATTCCTTTTATTTTAACTTTATGTTTCTTTCAGCTGACATTATTAATAGTAATCCATAATATTACTGTTGCTAAAAATTTTACAGGAAATATATTATTTTAGTTCAGATCTTAAATCTCACATATTTCTAATTATTACATTTTAAAAATTTTGGACACCGAAGCATTTAAGATTATGTTGGCAAATATATCTAAAATCTAATGTGCAAATAAACTTAATATATCTCAAGAAAGCATTGTTTTTTGTTTTATTTTGTTTTGCTTGCTGACACAATCTTCACTAGCTGCCTTTTTTTTTTTTCAATAAAGCATTGTTAGTTGTGCTTTTTCACCTTATTTTATCTGTTGTATATTTTATTTTATTTTTTTCTTTTTTTTCTTTTTTTTTCTTTTCTTTTCTTTTCTTTTATTTTATTTTATTTTATTTTTAATTAATTTATTCTTGTTACATCTCTATGGTTATCCCATCCCTTGTATCCTCCCATTCTCCCCTCCCTCCCATTTTCCCCTTATTCCCCTCCCCTATGACTGTTCCTCAGAGGGATTACCTCCCTCTGTATATGCTCATAGGGTATCAAGTCTCTTCTCAGTGACCTGCTGTCCTTCCTCTGAGTGCCACTAGGTTTAAGTCATATTCCAGATCTTAATTTGGCTCATTGTTTTAAGCACTCAGAAACATTAATTACCATGGATAAATGTTACCCTAATTTTAAAAATGTCTAAATGTATATATGAGATGAACAGTAGTTAATAGGATCCAGAACTAGGTTCTGTATCTAGATTCCCTCCTTGCTTGAATGAAGATCATGAAATCAACGACATCCTTGTTAAAGTTTGAAATCTAGTCAACATCAAAATATATCAACTTAACAGTCAAAGTCACTCACCATATTTCCTTCCATTTGATCCTTATTATTCTTACCTAATATAGTATGTCCTCTACTTCTTACCTCTGTAGTGTTCCATATCCATACATGCAGCATTGTAACTATTCCATAATTACACAGCTTATGTCGTTTTTCAAGGCAGTTAGAAGACAAAGAACAAATCCCATCAAATAAAAATGATCAGCATGTAAGGAGAGAGCAGAGCTTATAAACTAATATAATCACCAAAAATTGCTCATTTGTGTTATTTGTTATTTGATAAAAAGTTCAAATACTGTTTCAATGCTAATAAAGACATTTATTTACGTATTTTGAATGGAGCATCAAGAAAGTGCTGGAGCTTTCATTAGAAATCTTCCAGCCACCCACAGGAAAAAAACAGACAAACTTTAGAGAGTTCTATAGAAGAGTTGGAGGAATGATTGAGGGAAGGCTCAAGAACTCCACAAGACCTACAGAGTCCACTAACTTAAGATCATGGGGGAAAAAATCATGGGGCTCACAGACACTGAATCACTAACTAAAGAGCATGCATGGACTGGTCTTAGGTTCCCTGAACAGATATAGCAGATGAGCAGCTGCTTGGTTTTCATGTGGGTATCCCAGAAACCAGGCAAGGGCACTCTGATGCCTGCCTTTGAATCCCCTTCACCTAACTGGGCTACCTTATCTTACCACACTGGGAGAGGATGCACCTAGACCTGAAGAGACTTATGTGTAGGCATAGGGAAGGTTGGTACCTACGGGGGAACTCTCCTGACTCTCAGAAGGACAGGGTAGAGGTGGGGCGAATAATATGTTCTAAGGGAACTGGGAGTAGAGGAGGGAAGGATGTAACTTGAATAAATAAATTAATTAATGGAAAATAAAACAGATTTACATGAAAAAAAAGAGAAAAGAAAGAAAGGAAGAACAGAAGGAGGAGGCTCCTGTGATTATGGAAACTAACAAATCATTACTCCCAAATACATTCCTGAAAATAACAAGTTTACACCACACTCCTCAATAAGGTTAAGTGTAGTGGATGTAAACATGTCTTTGTTTCGAACTCAAATGTGGGACGCGAAATAGACTTACTTGTTTGAGGATGTGAGGTGTTCGTCTGCTGGAAACAGACTTGTGAGAGGACACATGGTATTTGTATGCGGAGGTTTGCCAACTGATACACATCCTAGTGTAAACTGAGAGAATATACATATCCTTTGAGGCGAAAACAGGAGACTTGGCTTTTAGATCTTACCATTGCTTCCTATAGTTCAGCTGTTCATTGTTCTGCTCAGAGACCCTGCTAGAAAGAATACTGCAAAGAAAACTTTGAGGTTCCCGGTTCCAGCTGCTGCTCTGGATTTCAGCTGCTGAGGTTGCAGTCACCTTTGCTGAATTGCTGGTTTGTTGTTTAACAGGTCTGCTGAAATACTAAATATGAAAAGTGGAAACTTTCCAAGGAACAGAGTCTAAAAAGGCGTACTTCTATTTTCATTAACCTGTTTTCTCTCATATCTAGGGTAGGTGGGTTGGAAGGGAGGTATAAGCATTAAAGAACCCAAAAAAAGTAGATTTGAAAAAGTTCAAGGCCCACAGTTATGAATGCCATAAACACCTGCTGTGCTGCTGGGATCATCTGTCATGTCAAAATTCTGAAATGTCATGAAGGGAGCTCTGAGGGGCAATTTCCAGAGGGGGTTCAAACAGACAATTTGGCAAATCATCTGGCTGCAACCATAAGTAACCATCATCCACTCTAATTAATCACAATGAAATCCTTGATTCTTCAAGAAGGACTTCTTTAAAATTTTAACATTGAGAGTATAATATAAATAACCTTCCCCCCTTTTAAATCTTACAAGGACTCCAATATACTGCCCGCTACTCTCCTTCAAATCTATGGTATTACTTCACGAATATTAGTTGCCTGTTGTTCTTCATGAAAATAACAGAGAACTAATTATCTACTTTGGATATGTGAAATTTATAAACCAAAAAGAAATAAATAAACCAAAACAAACAGACCAAAACCCCTTTGCTCAATTTCAGCTACTTATTTTCATTTGAGGAATTAGATAATTGTATCATGTTTTCCAAGCGCAAGTATCAAATAAGCCACTGCCAGAAGAAATGGCTTGGTTTCTAGAATGTCATTATTCAAAAATATATTCTTAAAAAGAAAGCTTCAAGAGTTTTTAATTTAAATTTTATTACTCTTTTGTAACTGCCCACCAGTCTTTAATTCAGAGGTTTCCAGATAAATTTGTTTTTTATTAATAATTATATGTTAATATTTACATAAAATCATATGTAATGTATACATAATTTTCAGATACATATTAAGTCTCTAATTTATTAATATTATTGAATATTAGTAAAATAGTTCTCCAAATCAGAGTGCAAAGTGTATATTTATGATTATTCATGCAGATTGGATGAGCATATGCTAACATCCTCATGTTCTATCACATGCCAACGTTTGTCATCTCTCAGTGTTTGGAAATAAGAGATGAACTTGTTATTTTATTTCACTTTGTCATAAGGTTATAACATTTGCTAATTAATTAAGATAGAAAGGTTAAAAATGACAAAGCTGACAGATTTTGTCATTCAGTGAGCTGTGCCATCCAACTGGGCATATACATACTATAAAGAGAAGATACATTTAAAAATTTAAATGACCTAGAAGCATATGTAATCAATTATTTAAAATTATTCTCATATATAATGATCTTCAGAAAATATCTGATAACTTATAAACTGTAAACAAAAACAAATAAATTAGATTCTACCAACTTCAGAATGTAGTATTTACTATGGCTAATCTACTTTCAAATACAAAGTAATTGTTTTTATCCAGGACTGAACTAAATCCAACAGATCAAATATATAAAGAAAATGACAAGATCATATATGGTAGTATGAAGTTCATGAAGAACAAGGTTTTTCTATACAATCATTCCAGGTTGAAAAAAATAAGTTGGGTGCTGTACAAGGTTGAATAAAAACATGACTAAATTCATGCCCAACTGAAAATCAGAGTTTAAGCCTAAATATTAATTGAGTCTTGGAAAAGATAATTGTTAAGATGAAGATAAGGGTATACAGACATATATCACACAAAAAGACAATAACAAGGAAGCCAGCTATTTCAAACACACAACTTCTTGTGGAAGGACATCAAAGGGTACTGGTCAACCTGGAGCCAAGGAATTGACTACGGAGAAAACTTTTGTGAAATGTTCTGAAGTAATAAGATCTTAAAAACAAATTGATTTTATAGACTTACCTCCATAAGCACCATGGAGCAAACCCATTATATAATGATATCATATTACAGTATATTATAGCAACACTGGCAAACTAATACAAATAGCCATAGAGTTAGTTTGTGCTGAAGGAAAATTAATTGAATCTGTAGGGAAACATGATAGTGAAAAAAAAAGTAAAACAAAAGTGTTTTGTTTTTAAGAAAAGTGGGGGAAAAACAAAATTGAATGGGTAGGGAAGAGGAATAGGTTCAATATGGGAAAACATGAACAAAATACAGTATTTGAAAATAATTTTAATATAATAGTAATAAAGATAGGAAGGAATATCACCTAGTAGTAGAGGCCTCACATACATTAGCCATGGCTCTACTTTTGGTCTTCGGTGTAACAAGAAAAGTAAAACCTATGAATAAATAAAACATCATCAAAATCATATGAAGCAAACAAAAAAAATGAAAACTGAAAAGGAATGTAATGATGTTCCTGATATAGATGGCATACCTAAATGTATTTTTGATATTTTCTACAATATTAATTTTATATTGTTTGGTTTTGATGACAGGAAAATAAATGTGGCAATAAAATGCTAAGTACAACAGAAGCTTAAGTACAAGACAATAAGGCACACTTTAATGTTTGACTAAACACAGGGAAGAAAATTTAAATTGTGATATTGTTAAAAACTATTGTGGAGCGATGTCGACTTGATTATGAACTAAAATTAATCATGCTGTGAGGAAATTCAAAATAGACTGTAGGATCTGGTTCTGAAGTGGAGGAAGTAAAAGTCTTTTGTAGACACAACTGCACTTCATATTCCACTGCTGGTCTTCATGATGCTCTATCAAAGGGAATGAGAGGTGATTACGAGTGAGGTGGGCATGAACCATAGAAGCTGTGCAGTAGAAATGCTGTGCGCTGGGAGGATGACAGCTCAAAAAAGCAACAGGACTAAACTCACGTTTTCATGCTGGATGTTAATGTGACCATTTCTTTCTTTTCATCAACCTTTTTCTCTGATAACATCCTTAAATCCTTAAAATTGGAGCCCAAATCCAGGCACCTAGAAGGCATCATGAACAAATGATGCTATAAAAAGAGATGTAGGTTGGGGCTGGAGAGATGGCTCAGCGGTTAAGAGCACTGACTGCTCTTCCAGAGGTCCTGAGTTCAATTCCCAGCAACCACATGGTGGCTTACAACCATCTGTAATGTGATCTGATGCATATTTTATACATAATAAATAAATATTTTTTCAAAAAGTAATGTAGGCTCACCTTTGTGTCGATTCAAACTGAGAAGTTCAGGTTAACTATTAAGCTTAACAATATTTGAAAGAACTTGAGTTCTGAACCACATTTGGAGTTTAACATGCAATTCAGTGCTAATAGGAGACTAGGGAATCAATAGATCCTTGAGAATAAATTAAAACGAGAATCAGAGATATAGGTAAAGAGAAATGCAATCATACCAAACCTCTTGTTAGCAATACTTATTAGCAAGAATAATGAAAACAGCAGTGAATTTAATACTACAAACTTGCTCTGTGTAATAACAGAAGTGAAACCGCAGACTGATTGTGAGTAAAACAGTGGACTACTTAGGCAGATGTGCTAGTAAATGTTTGTAATCCCAGAACTCTTGAGGCTGAGCAAAGACTGCCATAAAATTGAGGCCAACATGCCATATTTAATGACTTGTGGACACAAATGTTAAAATCTGCTTCAAAAATTAAGGAGGTGGGCAAAATAGGGGAATAACTTATATGCTATAGTTCAAATTAAATACATTGTTTTTAAAATAAAAAAATACCACAGAGAAACTAAACACTTAGTCTAGAACAACATGTCAGAAATGAGTGACCATGTAAGCACTCTATTTTAGTTGGGTGTAATAGCATATTAACCCCAAACTCAATTTTAACTACCTTAATAAACTAAAATGCACATTAAAAAGTTTAATGACTGGAAAAGGCAAAGTAACAGGCCAAGAGACAGTGCTCAGTGGGAAAGAACACATGTAAAGCAAGAATAACTGAGTTCAGCTCTCCAGCACACACATAAAACACAGGCAGGGCTCTAAACCGTGAGAGTAGGACAGGGACATAAGAGTATTTGAGGCTTGCTACCCAGGTAGCCCAGCAAACAGTCAGCAAGCCCCAATTACAGTAAGATACTTGGATACACACATGCATATAACACACATACATGTAACACACACACACACACACACACACACACACACACACACGATGACTTGTGAACACTTACAAACATTTAACACGCTCTCTACAATCAGTGTGCTTGACTCCGAATTTCTTTTATGTGTTTGCGTTTAGTATTTTGAACCCTGAATGAAACTCTCTGCAGTTCTCATTTCTTAAATGGACCAAACCTCTGATAAAAGCATCTTTTAAAGCGTAATGAGCAAAATTATACAACTTTATTGTGGTAGGTATATAAAATTCAAGTAATTTAATTTGATGGAGATGAAATCCTTTATATTACATGAGAGCAAGCACACTGAGTTTGAGATACTAATATGTAGATGTGAGTTGTTTGTTAGGTGACTGGCAAGTGCTTGATTTCTAAACATAATAAAATGCATAGTCTGAAGAAGAAAAAATAATGTGTCCCTTTGAAATGAGAAATTAAATAATAAGGGAAAGATGAAAGAATACAGAATATTCAAAGTGGATTGAAAGTTCAGGCTTTGTATTTTAAAGAATTTAAAAGAATCAAAGCCACAGAAGGAAATTAAATAATCTAATATTGAAGTGAAGTATTGCTTTCAAAAATCAATTTCTACATTAGTAACAGTTGTAGAAAAATGATTGGAAGAAAGAATGACAAATTAACATTATTCATGAAATTATATGGAAGATGTTAACATATAATTAAGAAGAAAAAATAATACATTTGAAAAAAATTCAATGCCAGTTTTTATCTTGACATCCATCATGGTATTTTACTGCTCAGAAATTGAAGGAGAATGAAAGTTCAATAAAACTCAAAAGAAAGAATATATATTTAAAATAAATTATAGAATGCTGATAACAGGACTACACTTATGTTGGTTTATAACATGTTCAAATCTCTGGCTTGGGGATAACTAGAATAAATGCTTTTTCTCAACTTGAGAAATAATTTCTCTATGATAATTTATTCTAATATGAAAAGAGGCTTCATTCTATTATGTCACTTAGTTGTCATAAAATCACAGAATGCCTTAAAGGTATTTCATATAAAAACTAGGCCTAAGTTCAAGTTTGTGTAGAAATACCAATAAAAACTTTGTCTATTGAGAATGCAAGCAAACATACCATTATTTATAGCATACACTCTTAATATATTAGAGAATGCAAAAAAAATGTATCAGCAAGGCCCTGACAGAGTATTTATAATACACCACCTTACAGGAATATAGCTTATAGAGATTACAATTCTGTATTCATAAATAGAGCATATGAGAATAAATTACAAATTACAAAAACAACAAAATAGGCACAGTGAGAAAGAAAACAAATATAAATGTTTGATTTGTGCATACCACAGATTTTACACAATTTCATTATCATATAAATAGCTCGCATATATAATCTTCTATCCGTTAATTCTGATAAATGCAAGAGTAAAAATTAAGATTAATAGAGTTTGCTGTGAGAGATTTGCTACATGCTCTATAGGCAGCACTTCTCAGCATGTTTATGTTGTTTTCTGAGAAATTTTGTGCGTTCTATTAGTGATTTACAATATCTGCTTGCATGTGTTTTTATAGACTGCTAAGCTGTGTAAAATTGCTATTTTATTCTTAAAATTTGATGCTTACATTATGCGAGTTGTGAATCTTTAATTTTGCAGATCATATAAGAACAAATAAATAACCGTGTGGAACATTCAAAGACAAAAATTAAAAATGCAAATATTCATTAAATTGTCCCTTAGTCTACAGTAATCCTGTCATTTTTCTTTATCATTATAATAATTCATAATGGTTTTATCCCATTAAATTAGGCCTCTGTGAACTTGATGAGCGTTTATCGAACATCTATCATGCACTGGTGGTTCAACAATGTGGAAAAGTTCAAGAAAAACTGTAATTCATTCATCAGACTCAGAATTACTTCCTACTTGCAGAAACATATGTAATTTTCAATTTTCAATTACAATTGTAACATGCAATAAATAGCATTGTAAATGTAAGTTGGTGGTGTTATTGAAATCTAGGGAAAATGCCCTAGAAAAAAAAATAAATAAAAAGTGGCAATTCTCAGATCAGGTAAGGTCAGAATTTCTTGATGATTTTGGTGAATTCTAAGAAAAATGGAAACTGGCATATAATGTACAGATTTTGCAAGAGAACATGTCATGTTTGTGAATGTGAAATAGTAAAGTATGCTGAAGTATTGGATGCTAGAATACATACCTATGGAGTTCAAGCTTGGGATTCTACCATATGTGAAACTGCAAAGGCTCATGAATTCAGACCTGAAGAATTAGAGACACATTTATAAAAAACGATAGTCTTTAGAACATTTTAAACAGTAAACACAACTTAATATGCATGAAAGCTAATGATAAACCAAGTAAACTTTCTGTAGATGTTTTTAAAGATTCTGATACATTAATACTTGAGCTAAACTAGCTCAATGTAAACAAAGAAATTTTCTCAGTGAATGATAGAGGAAATTAAATCAGCAAATGATTGTAGTATTAAAAGATAATTATTTAGATGAATAGAAACTCAGGTCCTTCCTAATTTTAATCAAATGATATTCTTGCACTAGTTAATTTAATTCTTTATAAATGTTTTCTGAAATTAACAATTGTGTTTATGGATTTTCTCAATAATATTGATTTTAATTTATTCATGTCCTCATTATTTTCCAGATCATCCCTTTCAGGCATATCTGTGTTATTTATAAATTTTCTCTTTATATAATAATATTTTAAATGGTCAATAACTTGAAGTAATTTATTCTAACACTCAAGTAAAGCAAAATATTTTCACAATAAGGATACTTACATTTATTTCTTTTAAAATGTTATTAAGTTTTTTATTAAAAAATGTACAATATATTCTGATCCACACTTTCCCTCTCCCAAGTCCTTAGATTCCCTACACCCTCCCCACCTACAAAACTCCAAAGCCTCAGGATTAAGCATGTCCTCTTCCACTGAGGCCAGACATGGCTGCCCAGCTAGAAGAAAGTGATGCACTAGCAGGCACTTGCATTCACGTTGGTAACAGCTCTGCAGCAGTTGCTAAGGGACCGACATGAAGACTGAGCAGACTATCAGTTCCAGGCCATGCATGTGCATAGGGTCGTGTTTCAGCCTCTGTTAGCCCCATGTGCTTATGTTAGTCAATTCTCTTGGGTTTCAGCATATTTTTTAAAAATTAAAAACTCAAGAAACACACACATACAAATAAACCGAATATCCATAAAACACACAATTATAAGCCAGAATAAATGAGCAAAAGGCCAGTAAAACAGAAATTGCCCAATAAAGCAATATGGTCCAAAAAATCTACAGAAATACCATTGAGTTTGTTTTGTATTAGCCATCTAGTGTTGGACAGGCGTCATCCCACTAAGTGTGGTTAATATAACCAATGAGACTCCAGTAATGAGAACTTTGTTTTCCTTTCTTTTTAGTTTTCATCTGTTTACTGCTTTTGTTTGTTTTGTTTGAAAATCTTTTATTTTTATTTTTTTTACTCTTTTTTTTTTTATTAATTTATTCTTGTTACATCTCAATGGTTATTCCATCCCTTGTATCCTCCCATTCTTCCCTCCCTCCCATTTTCCCCTTATTCCCCTCCCCTATGACTGTTCCTCTTTAAAAACAGAGAAACAGAGGAGTAGATCTTAAGGAGAAGTAAGGTGGTGGGGGAAGGCTGGGATGGAGAAAGTGTAGTAGGGATGTAAAGTATGTAAAAAAATTAAATTTAAATTTAAGAAATGCAAAAGAAATCCTTGTAATAATTGAACTGCTGTTGTGGAGATTAATAATAATGCCAGTCTTTAAATCTTACACATTATAAATGGTAATAATATGTTAATTCCTTTGTTGTTGTTTGTGAATTCAATATGTAGACTAGGCTGGCTTCAAACTCATAGAAATGCTCTACCTTTCTCTGTGCCTCTGCCCCTCTGAAACCCTAGCTCCTTCCTCTTTACTTCTCTCTCTGTCTCTCTCTCTCTCTCTCTGTTTCTCTCTCTCTCTCTCCCCTTCTCTGTCTCTCTCTCTGTCTCTCTCTATTTCTAACTTTTTAAAAATGTGTTCATTTTACATCCTGATTGTAGCCCCATCCCTCATCGCCTCTTGGCCCCACCCTCCCTCCATCATACCACTCCCTCCTTCCCTAGTCCTCAGAAAGAGGAGCCCTCCTCTCCTAACATCTGATCTCAGTCTACCAAGTCTCATCTGGACTTCCTGTATCCTCTTCCTCTGTGGCTTTTAAGGCTATTCCATGACGGGGAGGAGATCAACATGTTAGGACCAGGGTCCACGTCAGAAGTAGTCCCTACTTCCAACATTATGGGAACCACAAGGAGACTGTGCTACTTATCTGCTGCATCTGAGTATCTAAGCCCTTACAATGCATGGTCATTGGTTGGTGCATCAGTATTTGCAGCACTCCCATCCTCAGCTCAGATTTGTTGGCTCCATTGGTGGCCTTGTGGAGCTCCAGACAGGTTGTTCTGTTTCCCAACTTTTCCATAAGACTCCCTGTGCTCCACCCAGAAGTGTGGCTGTGTGCATTATTATCTGCTTGGATTCCCTGCAGTGTGGAGTCTTTCAGAGGACCTCTATGGTAGGCTCCTTTCCAGTTCCTTCTCTTCAACTTCTTTCAGTGATTCTGAGTAAGAATTAAGCATTATCCTTGGAGTTCTCCTAGTTATTTCTTTGTTTGTTTGGTTTTTGGTCTGTGTATCGTAATGTGGTTTTCTGTATTATGTAGCTTATATCAGCTGAAAAATGAGTATATATGCCGTGCCTGTCTTTTTGGGTCTGGGTTACCTCATTCAGGTTAATTGTTTCTAGTTCAACCCATTTATCTGAAAATTTCAAGATTTTCTTGTTCTCAATAGCTCAGTGGTATTCCATTGTGTTTATGTATCACAGTTTCTTTATCCATTCTTTGGTTGAGGGACAACGAGGTTGTTTCCAGATTCTTACTATTATGAATAATCCTGCTATGAAAATTGTTGAGCAAATGTCCTTGTTTATGGTGGAGCATCTTTTGGGTATGGCTGGATCTTGAGGTGGAACTATTCCTATTTTTCTAAGAAAGCTCCAGATTAATTCCCAAATGGTTGTACACACAAAAGTCAAAGTGCATTAAAGATCTCAACATAAACCCAGATACACAAAATCTGTTAGAAGAAAAAGTGGGGAAAACCTTGAACTCATTGTTACATGAGACAACTTCCTGAACAGAACACGAACAGCTCACCTCTAAGATCAACAAATTATAAATGGGACCTCATGAAACGGAAGTGTCTATAAGGCAAAGGACACTGTCAACAGAAAAATATGACAGCCTACAGACTAGGAAAAGGTCTTTACCAACCTCATATCTGACTATGTGAGGGCTAATATTCAAACCATATAATGAACTCAAGAATTTAAACACCATTTAATGTGTGTAGGAGTTTAAAGTTTACCACCTGTAATGTCCTTGGCTGGTGCCTTAGTTTGAGCGGGACCCGTGGCCCCAAATCTGCTTATCATAATGTTCTACTTGTAGATTTCTAGGACCCAATGGATCCTTCTACATTGCTATTCTCACATGGGCCTCTCATCTAGAGTCCCAATAGGATGTCCTCCCCTCTGTCCCACTTTCCTGGTAAGGGAAGGCTTTCGTGGGACATGCCCCTTGGGCTAGTATGCAGATATAAGTGAGTATATACCATTGGAGTCTTTAACTCACTCATTATGATCATTTCTAGCTCAATCCATTTATCCACAAATTTCGGGAATTCCTAGCCAAAGGTCAGAACATTCTCCACAGTTGAATGGAGAGTGGGATATGACTTTGTCATGTAGTCTGGTGCCTCACATTTGACCATGTCCCTTGGAGGGGGAGACCTGGTGGTACTCAGAGGAAGGACAGCAGGTTACCAAGAAGAGACTTGATACCCTTTGAGCATATACAGGGGGAGGTAATCCCCCTCCGGAACAGTCATAGGGGAGGGGAGTAAGGGGAAACTGGGAGAGTTTGGAAGGGAGGGAGGGAAGGGAGGGAAGGAAGGGAGGATACAAGGGATGGGATAACCATTGAGATGTAACAAGAATAAATTAACAAAAAAAAAACACCATTTAATCAAATAATCAAATTAACAATGGGGTTCAGAACTAAACAGATAATTCTAAATAGAGGAATGGATGAGAAACCCTAAGAGAAATGCTCAACATCTCTAGTACTCTGGGAAATCAAATGCAAATCAAAAGAACTCTGAGATTCCATCTTACACCTATCAGAATGGCTACGATAAAAAAACTCTAGTGACAGCACATGCTGGTAAGGATGTGCAGAAAGGAGAAATGTTTTTTCTTTTGAAACTGGAAGTCAGTTGGCTACACCTTCTTGGTTAGGAATGGAAGGCCATATCCACTGATACTCTACTTTCAAAAACTTTATTCACCCTCTCTCCTCCAACATCTCCCCTTACTAAACTATCTTTCAATTCCTTCCACCTCATTTTTGACATTTTGTCCTCTTTTTTTTCTTCTTCTTTCCCCACGGTGTTGTTTGTACTGCTCAGCTAGTCTTAGGTGTGGAATCTACCCTTATGTGTGGTTAGTCTACCAGGGTTTCTATCATTAAAGAAACCATACTCTGCCTCACCCATCATCAATCAAATATCCATAGTACTTCAGAGAGTAGAGAGATATTGTGTACACCTTTCTACCTAAATGCTACAATTTAATCTGGTTATATCTTACACAGGTCTTGCTCATGAGATAAGTTCATATATACAGCTATCCTGTTGTGTGAGAGCAAAATTATTTCCTTGATGATATGCACCACTTCTGTTTTTTAAAATCATCTGTCTTAACTACTCAAAGATTTGTGAGTCTTGAAAGTATGTGATATGTATGTTCTACTTAGAGTGGAATGCTCTAATGTCTTTTTTCTATATAAATAGACAAGTTTGGATTCTTTGTGTTAGTTTTCATTGGCTGAGAAGAGACCTTCTCAGATAGGTATTAGAGAATACTCTGATATAAAACTAAAGAAAAACCCCGCAGGAGATGTTTATAAATTTCACAACATTATTTCTATTGTGAAATACATTTCCAAATCATCCAATCTTTATTAATAACTCTGAAATTTTATCCATTTCTATTTTACAGCATCAAAGACTCTATATATTTAATTTTCATTATGAATATATGGAGGAGGGTCATTTTGTTTCATACAACTGCAATATCTGTTTCCCTTTTCATTTACTATACCCCTTTATGCAAGACTACCAATGCCTCATTCCAACACCATATCTTCCTTAAGTTTCATCAATGTCTTTCTGCCCTGAGCTACTTCATTCAGAATACTCATCTGGTTACATTGATCTACATACAAAATTCATTATTTCATTTTATCTTTTGACAGAACATTCTCTACAGTTATGTTGAGAGCGGGGACTAAATCTAACATGAACTTTGGTGCCCCTTGGTGAGGATGCCTGGTGGCATTCAAAGAAAGAATAAGCAGGCTACCAAGATGAGACTTCATTTTATCTTTGTAGATGAGGATTATTCTATCTATTTGGGTACAGAGCTAAACAGGGAATTCTAAACAGAGGACTCTTATAATGGACAAGAGGCATGTACGGAAATGTTAAATGTCCTTAGTCATCAGAGAATGCGAATCATTATGACCCCTATAAGATTGCCTAAAATCAAAAATTCAGGTGGCAGCACATACTGGCAAGGATGTGGAGCAAGGGAAACACTCCTCCATTGCTGGTTAAAGTACAAACTTTTAAAGCCATTTTATAAATCAATTTGATGGTTTCTCAAAAAATTGGAAATAAATCTCCCTCAATATCCATCTATACCACCATGGGAATACCAAAGATGCTCCCCAATACTACAAGGAACGGGCTCAAGTATATTTATATCAGCTCCAGTCATAATAGCCAAAAACTGGGAACACCCTACATGTCCCTCAACTGAAGAATGGATAGAAAAAAAGCTGTTACATTTACACAATGGATTGTTATACAGCTATTTAAAGCAATGACATCATGAACTTTCAGACAAACAGATGGAACTCAAAAATATCACCCTGAGTGAGGTAACCCTGTCCCAGAAAGACAAGCATCATATGTATTCACTAATAAGTGTATATTAGCTGTAATGTAAGGAATAACCACATAAAATTAACAGCCCCAAAGTACGCCAAGTATCAAGGAGAGCTCAAAGGGGGGGGGGGGTGGGATGTGAAGCTCATTGAGAAAGGGAAATATAATAGATATTGTTGGTAGGTTGGGGCAGGGGACTGGACAAGGGTGTGTGAGGATGGGAAGAGTAAACATCAGTTTAGAGAAGGACAGAGGGAGACAATACAGGTGTATAAAATTGGAATCAGGGCTAGGGGCATCTCTGGGATGAATTAGAAACCTATGACAACAGAAACTCTCAGGAATATATGAGGGTTAGCCTAACAAAGACTCCTAGCAATTGGGGCTTTGAAGCCTGAGCCGGCCATCTCCTGTAACCATAGAAACGTCTTATAGATGGATTAGAATATCAACTCAGCCACAAAACAGTCAACCTATAACAATTTCTCCTGCCTAGAAGATGTGTTAGGGAAAATGAGGGAGTGGTCCGGCTTGAGACTCCAGCTATGGGAGGAAGCAAACCGTTGACACAGCTAATGATATTTGCCTATACTTGCATGCAGGAGCCTAGCATAACAATTATTAGAGTGGTTTCATTCATCAACTGATGGAAATAGATGCAGATAGACAGAACCAAACGTTAGGCAGAGTTTGAGTATTCCAGGAAAAGATCTGGAGGGAGGATTTTAGGAGCCACAGAGATCAGGAACCTTCAAGAAAACCTAGGCCCTCTGCACTTCTGGTACAGTTGTTAAGTTTGGTCTTCATATGGGACTTATAACAGCAGAAGCAAGGGCTGTCTCTGACTCTCTTGTGGATCTTTCCCTCCTACTGGGCTGCCTAGTCTAGCCTCGGTAGGAGAGAGTGTGCCTTCTTTTACTGCAATTTGATATGCCAGGGCTGGTTAATATCCTTGGAGAGCCTTACCTTTTCTGAAGAGAAAGGAAGGAGCAGTGGAAGGGGAAAGGGGTGATAGAGTAAATGGACTGAGAGGAGAGTGGAATGGTAAACTGAGGTCAAGATTCAAATTTTATAATTTAATTACTAAAAAGGAAAGAAAAATATTATCTCTTGATTATTACAGTACTCTATAAGAGAGGTAGCTGGCCATGAACCAGTGTGAAAGCTAGGAAACAGTTTATCCAGAGTTTCCATCTCTAGGTTCCTTTGTTAATCTCCTGCCACGCCTACAGTGATGAATTGTGACCCCGATGTGGAGACCTCATAACTCCCAGCCCCAAGTTGATTTTTATTAAAATGTTGTATCACACAAATAGAATGAAAGTAGAACAATTAAATAATAAAGATATGTTAATTTTGATGCAAAAATGTTTAGCCCATAGTGCACTAAAGTCCTTTTCTGTGCTTTAGTCTTCTCTTATTTGTATTTTAAAATTCATCTCTTGTAAAAACCTTTATTAGAAGAAATAACCAGTATCCTGTAGTAAATACTCAGCCAAATCTTCAATAATAGTGACAAATATTTTGATACAAATATATTGCCAATGAATCCTATTAAAAATTAATGAACTGAAACTTACTATTAAATGGCTAGCCTCTTTGAACATGCTTCTGGCATTTGAGTTTGTCAGGAATTAAGTAGCTGTACATTTTTAATGAGGCATGGAAGGATGTACCAACCAAGTGATGTACCAATCACTTGAGAGTTATTGACACATCCATATTCATGTGATTTGTCTGATGAAACTATTTCTACACTCTTCTTATTCAGTTTTTACCTGTGTTAATAATAGATGAATATTTATAATCTGTTTTTTTCATAAATTTAAATTTTGCTTTTAGAACATTATTAAAACTATATTTATAAATTTCCTTTTTCAAGGTTCTCATGCAAATAAATTATATTTTTTAAAAAATCTGTAACTAAAATTTACCAAATAATTATAAATAAATTATTCATTTATTACCTGTCAGACACAAGAATTTTTCTACACTCTTCCTAAAGGTGGCCTCAGGAATGACACATATATTATTGTCCTCCAAATATGCATATTTACTAGACATTTAGACACATTACTCACCTTGGGTATTGATCTTTATTGAAATGCTAATCATGTATGAGGTAATCTTTGTTTTGCATAAGGATATTTTAGAATCTTTGATAGGTTCCAGTAGTGCACAAGCACCTTAAACATCAATGTCCATAAGCACAGTTTATCCACAGCTAGAGTTACAATACATGAATAAACATGGATAAGTTTGTCCATGAAAGTAACTTAAAAATACTTTTTGAGTCATTCATAAATTTTATCATATTAATGCTTAGTCTAAGAAATATATTGTTTTTCTTGTTAATATTTTATCAAAATGAAATGAACATAAAATTGTTGTAGTATTTAAATATTTAATTACATAAACTTCTAATATTTGTATGCATATCTCTAGTAAAAGGGATATTTTGTAGTAACATTTCCACAGTGTTGACTTTATGAACCTGAAACCATAAATTTATGGATTTCCCTCTAGACATACATTTTTACTGTTGTTACCTCAAAACATATTTTTAAATTTAAACAAAGAAAAACAAAAAGAAAATGACAAATCTAATTCAATACTTATTCTTTATATATAAAAGTCTTCCAGAAAAAATTATCAAGGAAATAAACAAATAACTTAGGATGGTAAATATCATAAAAGTATATATTCAAACAAATGTAGATCAGAAATTATGATATGCAGCAGGAAGAAAAAGCACCCAATGTCTGGAAAATGGTTAATAGGTGAAAAAATTTAGCTTTGGAATCCAATTCCCTAAAATCCTAGCAAATGTGGTGAGTCCTCTGTTATAAAAGAAATCAGTCAAATATATTGGAAGGAAACAATATTCAAAGAAACAGAATAATATGAGAACAAGTAGAGGATGCATGTTATTGAAATTTTATTACTCTAAAGATCATGTTCTTCCCAGAGTAATTTCATTATACTATACAGAAAACTTTACATTTGGCTAAATATTCAGAAGCACATTTGTCAGATACCACATAGATAATATCTTGTGAAGAGTGCCGTATAGAACATGCCCCACAAAGGAGAAACAGAAGTACTGAGGAGGAAGACAGAGACCAATAAGTAGTACATAGAATGACGGAAAATGAATACTCTACTGCTGCAGTAGTCGGTTTATATATATATATATATATATATATATATATATATATATATATATATAATGTATTCAGATTACATCCCACCTGTTATCCCCTCAGTTGTATCTTCCAGTTCCACCCTCCCTCTCTCTTTCACCCTATTCCCCTCCCGTAGAACTCTGAGAGAAGGAAGCCTCCCCCCAACACAAGAGTAGCCTTTTAGCACAAGCTTGCAAATATGCCATGATAATTGTGTATGGTAGAGATAACCATTAAATTGATAGCATTTTTCAGAATTCAAAAGGAAGTTAATTACACACCAGAACCAGTGATTCAGTCGTTTAAACTAAGGCTAAGCCAATATCCTGTTTTTAATACATTTTGTAATACATAAAATAAATATTTGTAAAAGCAAGATGACCCCTGCCCAGGGCTGTTTTGCAGGAGCAGGACCAAGCTTGAAATAATCACCGGTCTGGAAACACTAAGAAAAGAGTGGGGCTGGCAGTGGGGGGTGGGGTGGGGGGGAGGGGGGGTGGGGGATGGGGGGGGGGGGGGGGGGGGGGGGTGGGGGGTGGGGGGTGGGGGGGATTAGGAGAGTGAAAAGGTAGGTAATGAGGAGTGAGTGAACACAAGAAGAGATGATTCCAGCATGGGGCCCATGGGCTGGAGCAAGGCAGAGATAGCAGCCCTGGCAGGGCCTAGCCTGTGACAGAAGGACTCCCATCTGGGGCCAAAGGACCCAGACAGGAACAAGCTGGAGATGACCGCTGAGTCTAAATGTATACGCAATGCAAAGCACTCCTAAAAACACTCCTAAGATGACCCCAGACACCCAGAGACCTCAGATGCGGCTACGAGGAGCAAGAGCAAGTGAGTGGTAGAGAAATGGAAGAAAAAAAGAAACAGAAGGATGTGAGCACAATGAAAAGAGGTAGAACTGGGCTCAAGGGTAGTGAAGAACAGCCTGAGATAAGGATATTGTGTTGTCTGTCACCTAAGGTTATGGAGAGGTCCTGGCCTGTGCCACCACTGAGGGCCATGTCTGTGTCCAGGCCTTGCAGTTTCAGGGTCTGTAACCACAAAAGGCCAGACAGAAGTAACTGATCTGGACTGACCACCAGGGTCATGTTGATGCTTGAGGAATGTATAGAACTGGCCCCACCCCTTACCTGCACATGTTTGAAGAGCTGTCCCTCACCAGATGTAGCACATGATAGAATGTTCCCTGCACCTCTTCTGGCCAGCACAGTAAAGCTGACCCTGGTGGCTGGTTTACAGGCTAGCAGGTATCTAAGGCAAGAACATGGGAAGAGTTGCCCCCACCACACCACACCATCTCTTACCACCTATGCCAGGCTGAGGAGCTGTACCTGGGGTCATGAGAGTGGTAAAACTGTTCCTATACCTCAGCAGCTTCAACACTTGGAGAGAGGGCCCTGCACCTTGCCTAGGCAGCAAAGTACAGATGGTCCTCATGACATGGGTGCCATTGAGGCAGTCCTGAGGGAGGAGAGAGCTGCCTCTCCCCCCTTACTGGCTGCAGCATTGGATGACCTAGCCAGGCCAGCACTGGAGAGCTCCAGCTTATGGTGTGGATGTGGGAAAGCTGGTGTGCTGACCAGCTCTGATACCTCTCTGGCCTAGACCCAGAGCTTTGACTTGGCCCACCCCAACATCTACTCCATGACTGAACTTCAGGAACACATGAATGAGTTGGTGTTACAGATCCGAAACTACAGGAACTCCATGACACAGGGCAGGACCAGGATGGATGTCTGAGGTTCCAGTTATTGATAGTGCAGAAGAAGCCAACAGCCATGAACCAGACCAATGGCTCACTGTAGTGAACATTTGCAAGCAAAGAAATACGGACATTTGGATACGCTATGGGACATACTATAGGATATACACCGTGACATACTTCTGCTTTCAAAGCAAGAATTTTTTGTGTTTTTTTGTTGTTATTGTTTTCTTTGGGGGAAAGGTTGCAATGGTGGAGGGCATACATAAAGAGATCAGACTAGTGAGACATCATATCACAAGAACAAGATGAGATGGGCTGCTGCCTTATGCACATAGATACAGGTTAATTTATTAAAATTAATAAGAAATTAATGCCTCATATTTTTCTCATGTTCTCTAAATGAAGGCAGTTTTACACCTAATATTTATATTATAATTACTGTAAAGTAGAACAGATCTGTTTTCTAAACTGTACCTAAAAAACAATGTATATAAAAAATTCAGAATTTTATTAAAATAATCTTTTAAAAATCACTTCATTATTATGATCTTACAAATAAAAACATCATGCAGCAATATTAAGATAGTTAGTTCACACATTTGCCCAGGTCCAAGTTTCATACATAGAAATGAAGTTAAAATAGACATTCTGAATCTACTAAACTCTGCTGAGGGCTTTACTCGTTTACTGTCAATTATACTTTTTATACTTATCTACCAATAAAAGAAGAAAGAAAGGAAGGAAAGAAGGAATGCAGGCAGGATGACACATGAGCTTAGCTTAGAAAGAGAATGTAAAGCTAATTATACTTCTGGTTGTAGTTCTGTCTCTCTGTCCTTGTCTTGTCTGTGTGTCTGTCTGTCTGTGTGTCTGTGTGTCTGTCTCTCCTCTCTCTCTCTCTTTTCCCTCTGTCTCAGTCTCTCTCTCTCTCTCTCTCTCTCTCTCTCTCTCTCTCTCTCTCTCTGTTGGTTTGTGTGATTAGTGTGTGTATTTCTTTTATGAGCATTTTCTTGAGACAAAATTTTCTCTTGTCAGAGTCAGAAAATGAACTTTCCCATATATATATTACAGAACATCCACCCATATGGAAAAAAATTTACAATGTCAAGGAAACAGAAACATATGGTATTAGCTATAGTTTTACACGTACTTTTAAACTACTGCCGTAGAGACTTTTATGCTATGAATGAATATAAACATTATAACATTAAACCTTTAGAATATTTACTTGTATATAGTAAATGTTCTTAAATGTTTCTCAGCTCCATGTTCCCATACTTGCTTCTTTGTCTTAGGTGAGGGAAAATAGATGAGGTGCAAGTAGTCAGTACAGGTCACAGGTCTTTCAGATGACACAATACTTGTAAGACGGATGGTTGTGGCTGCCTTTGAGAGTTCTGTGCAGCCTACTTGCGTGCTCCTATACTCCGTTCAGTTCTTAATTAATTATTTGTTAGCCTGAGTGGTTTGCCTTACAGACTTTTTCTTTATCAGATAAAATAAACTTATTTCCATCTAAAATTATTTTGTTCAACAAGAGCCCTGAACTAATGAATGACCACAGTTAAGGTTATTTGATGGTCTTTAAATATTTGTCAGTAATGTGGAATAATTTGCAATTTTCCTGAATTTTTGCTTTTATTTAAAAATATTAATTGCATTATCTATAATGAGTTTAACCTCATTTTCTTTGGAAATAAATCCCTTTAAAAAAAGGCATACAAAACCAATTACTATATGAAGTCTTTGTTTAAAAAGATACTCTGTGAAGTTGGTATCATATAAAGAAATGCTTCCTGTGGACTGGAGAGATAGCTCAGCACTTAAGAGCACTTAATTCTTTACAGAGGGTTGGAGTTCAATTACCAGCCTATCAAGACTTCCAACCACCTATAAATTTATTATCAGAGAATCTGATGCTTTTGCTTTTCTGACCTGTTAGGGAGCCAGGAACACAGTTAATGCACAGACATACACAGAATCAAAGCATCTATACACTTTTTGAAAAAAATTAAAAGTGTTGCTCATTAATAAGGATCAAATCTATAGTGGGTGTGGTGGTGCACAACCTTATTCTCAGCACTTGTAGAGGCAGAGGCAGATGGATCTCTGTGAGTTCAAGGCCAGCCTGGTCTACTAAGCGAGTCTAGGGCAGCCAAAGCCACACAGAGAAACCCTGTCTCAAAAAATTAAAATAAAATAAAAAATTAAGTGTTGGTGTTTCAACACCAAAACAAAAACTTCAACAGCTGTATGAGAAGATATTTTCTCTTTCCCACTTACACTTTTACTTGGGAGAAATATTTCCTTAATAATAACTTGAAAATTTTTCCCTTTGAATGTAAAATTGTAAATTATCTAAATATATATTACACCTATGCTTCCTATATCTTTTTACCTGTGTTTGTAAGAACTTCATCTGAGGGGCACTTATTAGTGTAAATCATTACAAAAATTCTAGTGTCTCAGACATAAATTTCTATTTTCAGACAATAAAGTCAGAAGTTTCTAAGTGACCATGTAAATGTGTCCAGTGAGTCTGACGTTATAAATATTTTTAGTCTCCCCCGAGGACATAAGATTTGGACAAGCTTTATAAGAAAGAAGGTTAAGGGAATTAACAATTTGATTCACGGAATTCTGTTTTCTTTAGTTATATATCTTTTCTCAGTGCTATTCATGTACTGTCCTTCTGAAACCTTACGGTTCTATTTTTTATGCAGAAAGCACAGTGTTTTATATTCTCATCCTTTTGATTTGTGCATAATGGCACCTGCCTGCCACAGCAGGGCCTCAAACACTCGCCTTTCCAGAGCATGGGAGTAGAGACTTTATGTCTACAACTGGATTCAAACAATCCATATCCTCAGATGTTTGTGGTGTCATGAAGAAGAGTTGTTTTAGTAAAGAATCATAAGACTTGATAGAATCATAAGTACTTGGTGTAAGTACTCTAACAACTATAGAATTTTGTCTCACATGTCTAAAAGTATAGTAGAAATATAAAATTCCTACACAGTTCAGTCTTCTCAACACAGATTAAGTGCAAAATGATCTAATTTTAATGATGGAAAAAATAATATATAAGTTAACTCTAATGGTTGTTATAAAATAAATGGAGCTATGATTATAAACTTAATTGCATTTATATACTGGGTAATAAATAATAGTAATAACAAAACTGACATCTAACTAAGATTAGCATTATTTATTATTGTTGTTGTTATTATTATTATTAAGAATATAATTTTTCTAGAGTACCTATATTTCTTAAAATTTTTTTATCTCACATATTACATGCAACTGCAGTAAACTCCATCCCCTCTGCTGCAAACCACCTACCTCAACCCGCCTCCTTCTTCCCAGCTCTCACCCTCACCCCTG
>OU015748.1:36833544-36846799 GCA_907169655.1 Acomys percivali | reverse complement strand
CTGACTGACTCCCCTCAGCTCTCACCCTCACCCCTGACTCCCCTCAGATCTCACCCTCACCCCTGACTCCCCTCAGAAAAGAACAGGTCTCCCAGGTGAGTCAAACAAACATGGCAAAGCAAGCTACAATAAGACCAGACTAGGTACATTCAATCACATCAAAGTTGGACAAGGTAAACAAGTTAGAGGATAAGAGTACCACAAGTAGGTAAAAGAGTCAGGAACAGCTCTGCTACCACCGTTAGAGATAGTACAAGAACACCAAACTACTCTGCCAAACTTACATGCAAAGGACCTACATAAGACCCCTACAAAATCTCTGATCTCTGAGAGCTCTCCACCCTATGGGTCTCAGTTAGTTGATTCTGTGGGTCATGTCCATGTGCTATCTCAAAATGGGAAAAATGAGTACAATATAGAAAGCATATAGGAGGGTGGACGAAGATGAATAATAGTAAGGGTATTTGAAAAAAAACAAGAAAAACCGTACTATGAATTGTTTTCATATCTATAATGCTGTTATATAAGTACATAGATACACAGTATATATAACTATAATCTATATTAACTATTACAAATCTACATTGAATGTATTTCCATGTATACATGTGCATATACAGCTTTAAAGAACTTTTACGATCTGGGTTGATGGGGCTCCCTCCAAGAGCCAAAGATTAACCTAACAAAATCTCCAATACAAGACGTGAGAAACATTTTTTTTTTCAGTTTTCAGTCATATTTGTCTAAAACACTCTGAAAACACACAACCCTGGGGGTATATAGACTCAGAGTACCCCCTTCTCACTTGTAGATCCGTGCTAACTTTTCATTGCCTTAATTTAGGCATGTGTTGTGCAGGTAACAGCAGCTGCTGTGAGTTGTGGGCTACAATCCTTTCAGTACAGAAGTCAGCCTCTCACACCTCTCCTTTCCATCCCTTGACTTTTAATGTCTATGTTCCTTCTCTTTCACAAGTCACTTGGCTAGGAGGAAAGGGTTGATACACATCACCCAGTCATAACTGAAAACTCATAACTACATCTACTAGGTACTGTGGCCAAGTATTTGGTACAACCACTCAACTGCTAAAAAGAAGCTTCTTTGATCAAGGGTTGGTTATTTCTTGGATTGCTCCTTTACATTTGTCCTATTCTCTTCTATACCAATAGAGTAAATTCTAAGATTTTATTTATTGGTTAATAATAACTATAATTTTAGGAATTTTGGTAACCATGGGAATTACAGTGCTTCTAAAGTATATTTTTTCATGAATGAAGTAAGTTTTACTATTTATGTTATTATAAAATAAAAAACGTTAATTCATTCTAGGCTTTTCATGGACAAGAACAGAGGTGATAGTTGCTCTGCTGGGTATGGTCATATATGAAACTGTCTTACATACATTTCTAAATATATTACATGTTTCTTTATATAATGATTTAAAAAAAATTCTCTGATCATAAAAATAAGTATTTTAATTTATAAATCCAACATGTTTAAATATATTTTATGTCAAAATCCAGAAGAAGTACTAACTTGGTTGAGAACTTTCTCAAAATCAATTCAGTATGAAATTGAAGCTATTGATAACCACATTGTTTTAAATTACTAGAACACCCACAGTGAGTCAATTATGGCTTCATACTACTGTATATAAAATGCCATGCATTTGGTTAATTAATTAAATCAGTGAGTTTAATTACTCTCAAGTATATAATAAGAATATATTTTTATTGCTAAGTATTTTGGTTTTTTTTTCATTTAATTGTTAGGACATTTTATTTTGACAATTATGTGTATAACTGATATAACTTATTATTAAATAAAAACAAGAATATAAAATGGGTTGAACTTTGTCTTCCCACAGTGTATATGCAGTTCTAATTTCATACACCAGTTAATATTTTCACACCTAGAAAATATGTTTTTTCAGATGCATTCATTTTATAAAAACGGGTCATACTTAATTAGAGTTCATCTTAAAATCTATAAACATCATATAGAATGAAAAGAATGATAAATTAAGTTAAAAAGAGAAAATGGTTCACAAACACACTGGGATAGAAAGAGGAATTTTTGAGGGAAGTAAAGCTGCTGCCATATTTCATATCCAAACTCCAGTCCTGACCTTTACAGAGGCCATCTTTGCTGTGTTCAGTTCTGCTGTGTGCAGTTCTGCTGTGTGCACCAGTTGCTTATATCTCAATCCCATTAAATAATAACACTGATGCTTACCCTCAGTCAACCTCTGGGCCCCTATAGCCCACCAACTGGATGTATAGTTAATAATGAAAGAAGCACATAACTGTATCTAAAACAATGGGTCCCAGAACACAACATATTTCTTCTCTGTTTTGTAAGAATATAGATTGTCTTTTATATGTTTGTATCCTCCAGTAAATCCACTGTAATTTTGTAAGACAATCAAGAAACAAGTAGAAAAATAACATCTTACAGGGTAAGAGTATGGCTAGCATAATTGCTTGTCTCATTATAGAATAAAAACTGGAGCATCAACAACATTCCTAAGAAAATGGAGAAGAGAAAATCAAGAATATAAACATTAAGAAGAAAATAAAACTGAGAATTTCTGGGAAAGAAGTCATTGAGTTGGGTGTCAGACATACACATACAAGTAATATTACAGAAATTTGTGGGTTGTATTCATGTATTTAGGGATATGTGTATGTATGCATGCATATATATCTACATACATGTATATATATATATATATATATATATTCACTAATAAAAATGACAGTGTGAAAGAACAAGGAAGACTGTATGAGTGGGTTTGTAATGAGGAAAGACAAGGGGGGGGAATTGTGTTTATATTAGATACTTAAAAGATAAGAAAAATAAAGAAAGTGCTGGTCTTTTAGAAATAGGAGGAGAATCCAAGATGGCAGTGAGCAGTGTGGACCGTGTTTGGAAGCTCCAGTGAACAATTCAGGGAATTGCACAGATTTCTGAGCCAGGAACAACAAGGTCCCGACACCACGGCAGCAGGAGTGCTCCACGGTTCGGAGGGACCTGCGTGCCCCTTCACATGGGAGGAGTGCGGATTTTCTCAGAGCAGAGCAGCAGCGGCGGCACAAGCAACACCAGCGGCAGCAACTGAGGTTTGCAGCTCAGAGCCTTTCGGTGGAGGCAGTTAGTGTGGTGGCTGGTGGGAGTTGCTGCGGGAGAGGGGACACTGAACAGGATTTGGGTCGCGTGGTGCCTTGTGACCCAAACTGGACTCGGTGGACAGTTCAGCCCCAGAATCCTGGGTACAGCTCAGTGCGCAGTGCTGTGGAGACTCTGGCTGAGAGCAGCAAGCAATTCTGCCCAAGGCAACAGCTCAGCGCAGCCACAGCTCCCCTGCTGTGACTCAGGCTGGGCAGAGCGCTCAGTTCCATCCTAGGCCCCAGCTCAGTGCAGCTGCAGTTCACCTGCCGAGACACAGGCTGGGCGGAGCACTCAGTCCCACCAAAGGTGTCAGCTTAGTGCAGCAGCAGTTCACCTGCTGTGACGCAGGCTGGGTGGAGAGCTCAATCCCACCTGAGGCACTAGCTCACATCAACGAGCAGTTCTGCCCAAGACACTAGCTCACCTCAGCAGACAGTTTTGGGGCACTGACACAGGCTGAGGTCAGCACTCAGGTTCATCCCAGAGGCCCTAGCTGGAATTGCCAGGCTGATTAGGCCCAGAGATTCTAGCCGAGCTGTGCGCACAGGCTTGGCGGCCCCAAGACTCTGGCTGGACTATCCACACAGTATAGGCCAGGAGTCCCGGGCTGAATTCAGCGTGCAGTATGGGTCCATAGTCCCTGGCTGAGCTCGGTGCACAATTCCGTCCCGGAGACTCGGGTGGAACTCGGCGTGTAGTTTAGGGCCAGAGTCCCTAAACATGCTTGGCTGACAGTTGGGCCCAGAGACTCTAGTAGAGCTTTTGGCACAGTCCTGGCTCTAAGACTCTGGATGGACACAGTGTGCAGTTTGAATCCAGAATTCCTGGCTGAGCTGGGCGGATGGTTCGGGCCTGAGTCAATAACTGACCACGGCATGCAGTTTGGTTCGGGCCTGAGTCAATAACTGACCACAGCATGCAGTTTGGCCAAAAGCCCCTAGCTGAGCTTGGTGCGCAGTACCAGCCCAAAAATTCTGGCTGGACCCTGTGTGCATTTTGTACGCAGAATCTCTACCTGAGCTCGGCAGACGGTTCAGGCCCTGAGAATCTAGCTGAGCTTGGCGTGTGGTTCGGGCCCAGTGTCCCTGGCTGGACTTGGCAGGGAACCCAGAAGGCTGTGGATACATTGGCCTGACCCAACGCTCATCCAGAGACCCAGATCGATTGCAGGACCCACAGCACAGGGGAGCTGAGGATCACTGGCTGTGAGAGCCCAAAAAGACAGGGCTAACCTCCTCCCATCCACAACAGTGAAGCATCAGAGCTTCCAGCCTAGGGAAATCATGAGAAAACAAGTGAATCTATCATCAGACTCCCTCCATCCAACTCGGGAAGCTACCCAACAAAAACAAAGCCGGCAAGATGTCTAAAGGACAGCGTTAAAGCATACGCAAAAAAAACCCCAAAACAACATGATATTTCCAGTTTCCAGCTATCCCAAAGAAAACAACCTAGAGAGCTCAAATACAATGGATGTACAAGAAAATGACCTCAAATCCTTAATAAGGAGCATATTAATGGAGGAAACAAATAAAATTCATAATCAAATACAGGAAGACGCAGCCAAACAGGTGAGAGACATAAAAGAAGCTCATAGAGTGGAACTGGAAAAATTTCAAGAAAATGCAAACAACCAGATGAAAGAAAGAAAACGGTTCAAGCTCTGAAGACCTATAAAGAGGCAATGGAAGAAACTTAGGAATATACAAACAATCAGATGAAAGAAATAAAAAAATCAGTTCAAGATCTGAAGAGAAAAATGGGTTCAATGATAAACACACAGACAGAAGAAAAATTAGAACGTGAGACCTCAGAGAAGAAGGTAAGCAACACAGAGGTGAGCTTTTCTAACAGAATCCAAGAGACAGAAGAACGAATCTCAGGTCTAGAAAATACAATCACTGATCTTGAAGCAACCATTAAAGAAAATGCCAAATCTGGAAAACTCCTGACACAAAACATCCAAGAAATTCAGGACACCATGAAAAGAAGAAATCTGAGGATAATAGGCATTGAAGAAAGAGAAGATATCAGACTCCAAGGCCCAGAAATTATTCTCAACAAAATCATAGAAGAAAATTTCCTCAATCTAAAGAAAGAGATTCCTATAAATATACAAGAGGCCTATAGAACACCAAATAGAATTGACCAGAAAAGGAAAACTGCCCGTCACATAATAATCAAAACACAAAACATACAGAACAAAGAAAGAATATTAAAAGCTGCAAGGGAAAAGGGTCAAATAACATTTAATGGCAAACCTATCAGAATTACACTCGACTTCTCAGCAGAGACCATAAAAGCCAGAAGAGCCTGGACAGAGATCCTGCAAACCCTAAGAGACCACAGATGCCAGGCCAGACTACTTTACCCAGCTAAACTATCAATAACCATTTGTGGAGAAAACAAAATATTCCATGACAAAAACAATTTCAAACAGTACCTATCCACAAATTCAGCTTTACAGAAGGTACTAGAAGGAAAACTCCATCCCAAAGGGTCAAGCTACAACCAAAACTACTCAGGAATTAGGTAACTATACCATGGCAAAAACACAGCTACACAAACACTCGATTGGAAACAACATCAAAATTAAGACTCTTAATGGTCACTGGTCGTTATTATCTATCAACATCAATGGTCTCAATTCTACAATAAAAAGACACAGACTAACTGAATGGGTGCATAAACAAGATCCAACATTCTTCTGCATTCAAGAAAAACATCTCACCTATAACGATAGGCATTACCTCAGGGTAAAAGGTTGGAAAAAAACATTCCAAGCAAATGGTCACAAGAAGCAAGCAGGCATAGCCATTTTAATATCAAATAAAATAGACTTTCAACCAAAATTAATCAAAAGGGATGCAGAAGGACACTTCATACTCATCAAAGGTAAGGTCAACCAAGATGACATCACAATTCTGAACAACTATGCTCCCAATACAAGGACACCCACATTTGTAAAAGATCTGCTAAAAAAAACTTAAACCACACATCGATCACCACACAATAATAGTGGGAGACTTCAACACCCAACTCTCACTGAAGGATAAGTCATTGAAACAGAAACTAAGCCGAGAAATAACATCATTAACCAATGCCATGGGTCAAATGGACCTAATAGATATCTCTAGAACCTTTCACCCAAACAAGAAAAAATATGCCTTCTTCTCTGCATCTCTGGAACCTTCTCCAAAATTGATCACATCGTAGGTCACAAAGCAGGCCTCAACAGATACAAGAGGATTGAAAAAATACCTTGTATCCTATCAGATCACCATGCTCTTAGGCTGCAATTCAACAACAACAGAAACAATAAAAAGCCTACACGTACGTGGAAACTAAACAACTCTCTGTTAAATGACACATGGGTCAAGGAAGAAATAAAGAAAGAAATCAAGGAGTTTCTGAAATTCAATGAAAATGAGGGAACAACATACCCAAATTTGTGGGATACATTGAAAGCAGTGTTAAGAGGAAAATTCATAGCACTAAGTGCCTTTAAAAAGAAATTGGAAACATCGCACATAAGCAACTTAACAAAATATGGCCATCCTAACAAAAGCAATCTACAGATTCAATGCAATCCCTATCAAAAAACCTACACAACTTTTTAAAGACATTGAAAGTTCAATTCTGAACTTCATATGGTAAAACAAAAAACCCAGAATAGTAAAAACGATATTGTACAATAAAAGGTGCTCCATAGGAATCTCCATACCTGATTTCAAATTGTACTATAAAGCAATAGTAATTAAAACAGCATGGTACTGTCACAGCAACAGGCTGGTTGATCAGTAGAATCGAATTGAAGACCCAGATATGAATCCACACACATATGGTCACTTGATTTTTGATAAAGAAGCCAAATCCATTCATTCAAAAAAGGATAGCATCTTCAATAAATGGTGCTGGTCTAACTGGATGTCTATGTGTAAAAAAAGGCAACTGGACCCATATTTGTCACCTTGCACAAAACTCAAATCCAAGTGGACTAAAGACCTCAACATAAAACCAGAGACACTAAGTCACTTAGAAGGAAAAGTGGGGAAGAGCCTGGAACATATTGGCACAGGAGACAACTTCCTGAACAGAACACCAACAGCCCAGGCCTTAATGTCAATAATTAATAAATGGGACCTCATGAGGCTGAGAAGCTTCTGTAAGGCTAGAGACACTGTCAAGAGAACAAAGCAACAGCCTACAGACTGGGAAAAGATCTTCACCAACCCTACATCTGATAAAGGTGTAATATCCAAAATATATAAAGAACTCAAGAAATTAAACAACTCCAAACCCAATAACCCAATTGAGAAACGGGGCTCAGAACTAAACAGAGAATTCTCAACAGAGGAATAGCAAATGGCTGAGAAACACTTAAAGAAATGCTCAACCTCCTTAGTCATCAGGGAAATGCAAATCAAAACAACTCTGAGATTCCATCTTACACCCATCAGAATGGCTAAGATCAAAAACTCAAGGGACACCACATGCTGGCGAGGATGTGGAGAGAGAGGAACACTCCTTCATTGCTGGTGGGAATGCAAACTAGTACAGCCACTTTGGAAATCTATCTGGTGCTATCTCAGAAAACTGGGAATAGGGCTTCCTCAAGACCCAGCTATTCCACTCCTTGGAATATACTCAGAAGATGCACCAGCACACAACAAGAAAATTTGCTCAACCATGTTCATAGCAGCCTTATTCATTATAGCCAGATCATGGAAACAGCCTAAATGTCCCTCAGTAGAAGAATGGATAAAGAAACTGTGGTACATATACACTATGGAATACTACTCAGCTATTAAAAACAAGGAATTCCCGAAATTTGTGGATAAATGAATTGAGCTAGAAATGATCATACTGAGTGAGTTAACCCAGAAGCAGAAAGACTCAAATGGTATATACTCACTTATATCTGCATACTAGCCCAAGGGGCATGTCCTACGAAAGCCTTCCCTTACCAGGAAACTGGGACAGGGGGGAGGACATCCTATTGGGACTCTAGATAAAAGAACCATGTGAGAATAGCAATGTAGAAGGATCCAGTGGGTCCTAGAAACCTACAAGTAGAACATTATGATAGGCAGATTTTTGGCCCAGGGGTCCCGCTCAAACTAAGGCACTAGCCAAGCACAATACAGGCGGTAAAATTTAAACCCCTACACAGATCTAGCCAATGGTCAGAACAGTCTCCTCACTTGAGTGGAGAGTGGGATATGACTTTCTCATGTATTCTGGTGCCTCACATTTGACTATGTCCCCTGGAGGGGGAAACCTAGTGGCACTCAGAGGAAGGACAGCAGGTCACTAAGAAGAGACTTGATACCCTATGAGCATATACAGAGGGAGGTAATCCCTCTGAGGAACAGTCATAGGGGAGGGGAATAAGGGGAAAATGGGAGGGAGGGGAGAATGGGAGGATACAAGGGATGGGATAACCATAGAAATGTAACAAGAATAAATTAATTTAAAAAAATAAATAAATTAATTAAAATAAAATAAAAAATAAAGACAAAAAAAAATAAAATAAAATATAGACTATTGCCTTACACACTGAAAAAACTAAAAAAAAAAAAATATGTAGTTGTAACTGCCAATGTTCCTTCTAGCTTGATAGTACGGCACTCCTTCTGCTGACTATCAAAAAGCTATATTTTATGCTTACCCTCTCCGTGTGTCTCTCCGTCTCCTTTCTGAACAGGAAACAGACAAGGAGCAGCTCTGGGAAAGACAGGAGTTACAGGGAACTAGTAAGACTGTCGGCAGGGGAGACTGTAGTTGGGTGTATTATATAAAAGAAGACTATATTTATAATAAAGAATGTAAGTTAGGATAAAAATTTAGCTGTGCTCTTTGCATAATTTCATTTTTATAAACATTCTTCAAGATAGCAAATATTATTAATTACAAGTTTACATGTAAAATTCTTTACATACTAAGATATATATATATATATATATATATATAGTCTTCAAATATAATGTTTGTTAGGATGCAGAGTTTATTATGATTATCAATAAGTAACTTGTCAGTTATAAATTGGTAAACTGCTTTTTAGTTCATGAGAACATAGTTATTAATAGCTACTGTGCTTCAAATTTGTGTTTCAACTGAGTGTAGACTAATAATAAAAAGAAAATAAACCCATAATTTCTATAATAATATACCAATATAGAAGAGTTGTAAGTACCTTGATAAAAACCCAATAATTACATAGTGTATATTATAGATTATGCCCAAAGTATATACAATATATTCTACAATATTAAAAAAAATTATTTATGGAAGAAAATTCTAAGACCTACAAAGTATGCACTAATTTCTCTAACATTTATGTTCTTTAAATGTACATTTGGGCATTTGATCAGGCATATGTTTATAGAGGCCAGAGAGGGGTTGATAGCCATAGAGCGGGTGTTAAAGAGGTTGTGAGATGCTGTCCTCTACAAGAGAAGCAAGTGTCATTAATTATGGAGCCTTAGCCTCAGGAGGTAACATTTTAGAACGTTTTCTGGGTGTTACATAAGTGATACTAAAAGACGAAATTAATCCAAGTACTAAATTAAAAACTGACTAAAATTATTAGGAGCAATACACTTGCTAGAGTTTGAGTGACTGTCTATCAGCCATTAGAGGACAGATGGATAAAGAGAAATGGTCTCTAAGAAATGTCCACAGAGCTGAAACAAAGTACAGAGCCATCACTTCATTAAAATTTCTGAGTTTAAATCTAGACAAAATGAATAAATAGAGATAGATGACATGCTTAAATGGACATTCTTTACAACCATCTTGAGAACTGCCAATTTACATGTTCTGGCCTACCCTGCCTATCATTACATAACTATGTGTTGCAAAGCAATGCAACTATAACTATCAGTGAGATGATAGCCACAGGACTAATCTTCAAATTTTACTCCAGTTCTTTGGCAGGGTAAATAGGCTTCTTCAAAAAAAAGAGCACATAGGTTGTTTATCTAGTACCAGATGTCAGCTCTGAAAACTTGTACATACAAATAACATTATATAGATTGAGGAGGTTGTATTTGTGTATGTAAGAGTGTGTGTGTGTGTGTGTGTGTGTGTGTGTGTGTGTGTGTGTGTGTGAAGAAAGAAGAAATAAATTTGAATGAGAGCATGGAGTATATACGTGAGGGTTTAAAGTGAAGACAGAAAATGGAAAGGTTACCTAATTATATCATAATCTAAAACTAAAAACTAAACACAAACAGTAACTAAGGCTAGGCATGATGAGAGATACCTTTCATCTCAGCACTGCCGGCTAAATGACAGTTATGTTCTACTTAGGAAGTTCTAGGACACTTATAGAATAAGACTCTGTCTCAATAAAAAAAATAATGAATTCATGCATTAACATGAATTAATAAATGTCTATGCTCATTACCTTAGCACTATCCCCATTTAATAAAAATACTTACAACTAATTAAATTTCAAAAATTGTATATCAAGATTATTGATTGTTTGGTTTCTTTGACAAAAATATTTGTACGTGACTTTAAAAATATTTATTAATAATCATAAAGAAGTCTTTGTATTTGTTTATGTAAAAATAGGTAGAGATGAAATTTAGTATTTATAGATATTGCATTTGTAGCAAGAGAAGCCAGAAGAAAGAATGATTGCCCCAGACGTGGGATATAGAGCAATACAAATTCAAAACTAGTAGTGCACAAATAATTTAGGGTGAATTATAATACATTGACACCGTGAATACGCTACTTACATTGTATTTGGTTCAAGAAAAAGACTATGTGATTTTCATCTTTACTGAAAAGATGACTATAAATAAGAGGCTTAAGATTTTAAATTGTCAGTATTTGTTGTTGTATAACCTTATCAACAGAAAAATATATACATGTCTCAGATATTTTCGAAATAGCTGAAAAATTTTGTACAGTAAACTATTTCTGTAATTAGAGAATTTAATTCTATAACTACATAAAATACATCAAATTTTAACTATACAAGATGGTGTGCTCAAAAGCTCCATACAATGATGACAAATGAGCAAGAAACTATAACATTCTACCATTTTCATAGCGCCTTTTGCAGTAAAATGGAACATCCCAGCCTTCTCAAATGTTAATGTATTGGCTTCTATAATGTTTCCATAACATTGATCCACATTATTGAAAGGGACATACTGCTGACTCATGCAGATTATTTTACAACTGCTCTCAGAACACAAATGCAGACACATTGAGGAGTGAAGAAAATGCACATTACACTTTATTGAATTAAAAAAAATTCTAGAAAAATAAAACAAAAATTCAAAATCAAAACCAGGATTGTGGTACACTGTGAAAACTGGAGTAAAAAGTACACCCACGTATTTTCTCTTTATTAACCTTTTCTCGAGGTGAAAAGTCAAAACCATGATCCGATTTTTCTTCATAAACTCCTACTTTAACAAGAATGATACATATATCTTTATATTTTGGTGCATATTTTAAAAACATGTCTGCATTTTCTGGAGAAATAATTGAAAAACGATAGATTGAGGAAGGCAGAAGTAGTAGTCTAAATTTAGGATTTTATCTTTTCTGAGGGCCTACATACTTCCGAATAATAAAATTTTCACACCGACTTTGATGAGCCCCTTTTCAGTAACATGAAATCAGTAAAACATACCTGTTCTATATATGACCACGAAGTATGCAGTCAATACATGTATATTTTGATACCAGGTACGGTTTCTATTTTAAAAGGCCAATTACTTTTCTTAAGAAAGAAAGAGAATATTCAGGACCCAGTGAAATATATTTGAAATATACTTTTCCTTTTAAAATGAATTATCAGCCGGGCGGTGGTGGCACACGCCTTTAATCCCAGCAGTTGAGAGGCAGAGGCAGGCGGATTGCTGTGAGTTTGAGGCCAGCCTGGTCTACAAAGTGAGTCTAGGACAGCCAAGGCTACACAGAGAGACCCTGTCTCGAAAAACCAAAAAAGAAAAAAATGAATTATCATTTAATGAAGAGGTCACAGAAATGTTTCTCAAATTGTTTCACAATAGCACATTAACAGAGCCCTCCTGTTACACTACCTGACCTCAGCCTGTCAAGTCTCATCTGGACTGCCTCCTGTATCCTCCTCTTGATGAAAGAACGTTCTTTTTTCCTCTATTCAAAATATTGTTCTCATAATATATCCTGACTATATTTGCTCTCCTCCTAATCTACTTCCTTTTTTATTCCCGTTCCGTTTCCATTGCGAATGAGCATCGTTTCTGTCATGTTTTAGAAATAAATAGGCTTCATAGTGTTAAAAAATAAAATAAAATGAGATAAAACACAAACTAACACTTTGGAATAGGACAAAGCAAACAAACAAAATTAAGATTCCAAGAGATGGCAAATGAAACAGAGGCTCACTCATTGGTACACTCAGAAATCCCATAAAAACACTATTTGGATGCCAAAACACATACAAAAAGGACCTGGTACAATTCCCTGAAGGTTCTGTGCATCATGTCTCTTTCTCAATGATTCAGATGCACATGGGTCCTGTAGATTTAAAGGTCCATCTGTTCTCAGTGTCCTCCAGTCCTGCTGGTTCTTATATTATTTCTACCTCGACCTCTGCAGGTTTCCTTGGACCTTGAGAAGGAAGGTTTGTGGAGACACCATGTTTGGGGCTGATATTCCAAGCTCACATTCTCTGTATATTGTCTGGCTATAAGTCTCTGTATTTGTTCCCATCTGCTGAAGAAGGGAGCCAAGAAAGTATTCTTACTTGCCTTATTGAATATAAAATTTAGACAGATATTTTTAAAATCCCTCTGATTGGACAGTATATAAAAACTTGTAGTAAATAAGTTTTCCTCAAGACATTCAAATTGGCTAAAAATGTCAAGGATAATGATTTTGTTAGAAATGAAAAACAATGTAATACCATTTTTTAATTCCAAACATGAAGCCACAATACTTGAACAGATGACCATTTGCTCAAAATTCAACTAGAAATTTTAAAAGATTAAAAACCAAATGTCATAGGAAAAAATCAAGTCTTGAATAATAATAATAATAATAATAATAATAATAATAATAATAATAATAA
>OU015748.1:36812455-36833534 GCA_907169655.1 Acomys percivali | reverse complement strand
AATAATAATAATAATAATAATAATAATAATAATAATAATAATAATAATAATAATAATAATAGAATGTGTACTGTATGGCATGTTAAAGGAACTGGCTGAGAAACTGAAGGTCACTTACTGGAAATAAATCTAAACGGTAAATATATAAGACAACTGAGAATTGCTGAGAGGTAGAAACTGTCTTCCAAGAGAAATGCACACTGACCAGCTATTCAACTCAAAATATTCAACCCTAAAAATTTAATCACTTAAGTAATATTATTCAGACAAATGGAGGCCTTTAGATTTATGTGTTCAAGAGCAAACATGCATGTATAGATACATATATGCATGTTAACAATGTTCTTCCTAAAGCAACGAATTTGAAAGAGCAAAGATGAAAAGAGAAAATGTTCTAGTTGTAATCTAAAAAAAAAAAAAAAAAGAAATGTCTTTTCATTACTACTACTACTATTTATTATTATTTATTTACATTACGTCTTGATAGTAATTCCCTAGCTCTCTTAGCTTCCTGCTCCCACCCTCCCTTCCTCTTGCGCTCTATTCCCTTCCCCTAGACCTCTGATGTTGGGGTTCTCTCCCTCACTCTCTGACCACAGCCTTAGGGTCTAATCTGGATAGCCTGCATGCCCTTCCTCTGTGCTCCAACAGGGTCTCTCTACCAAAGGGCAGTGTGATCAAATTATAGGTACCAGAATTCATATAAGAGGCAGTGCCCCACACTCCACTCTCCTCCACTTCTCCACATGGAGAATGAGCTGTCCATCAGCAACATTTGACCAAGGATCTAGGGCCTCTGCTTGCAATGTCCTTGGTTGGTACATCAGTTGTGAAGGCCCCTGGGGTCCAGATCCTCCAATCTTGAGAGTCTCCTTTTGCATTTTTGTCCCTCCACTCCCACCTCTATCTCCTTCCATCCCCCATCTCTTCCATACATCCACATCGCTTAACCAAGAGTCAGGCTTTGAGTCTCACTATGCATACTGACTCACTGCTGGTCGGAGTCTCTCAGAGGACATCGATGTTGGGCTAATAGCCAAATATAAGTGAGTATATACCATGCATGTATTTCTGGGTATGGGTTACCTCACTCAGTATGACTGTCTCTAGTTCCATCAATCTGCCTGCAAATTTCAATATTTTCTTGTTTTTGAGAGCTGAATATGGCACATTGTATAAATGTACCATAGTTTCTTTATCCTACATTTGGTTGAGGGACATCTAGGTTGTTTCCAGGTTCTGTATATTATAAATAAGTCTTCTATGAACATAGCTGAGCTAATGTCCTTGTTGTATGGTAGAGCATCTTTTGGGTATATGCCCGGGAGTGGTATAGCTGATTCTTTATGTAGCACTATTAAAGAAAAGATCCAAGGCCACTAGAGACAAACTCTCACTCATTGACAAAAAAAGTGTTCAAATTACTGGATCAGGGTGGTTATTGATTAACAAATGAAGGTTCTCAGAAGGTGTTATTTTGAAGAATCCATCTAAAAATATGTCAAAAGTAAAATAACCTTAAGCATAAAATTAGCTTATAGCAGTTGGAATTTCCAGCTATGATATCACACCAAAATTTCAGACATTAAAAAATGTGTGCCTAAGATGGTACAATGAACTTTAATAGAAAAGTTAGTGTTAGGGCTTCATGAACAATTTTTAGGAAATCAAGAATGGGAAATCATATATTTATGTGCACAACAATAACGAATAGGCTCACATATTGGGAGGTTTGGCATTAGAGAGATTAGATAAAGGGTACTTAAGAGGGTCTAGAGGAAGAAAAGGGAAAAGGGAAATGCTGCAATTCTATTTTAATTAAACATTTTAAAGTATTTTTTTTTAAATAGTGAAAGTGGACTAAGTATACTACCATACAAGTGTCTATTTAGACATTAATTGATCAATACTTGGATTCATCAATTTAAAAGCCAACTATTATTAGATCAAATGATATTTAACACATACTAGTTATATTAATCATGTCAGAACGGAAGTGTGTGTCATATATTTCAACCACAGTACATAACTATTCCTTTCCTAAAGAAAGCTCATGATTGTATTTAGATTAAACATTCTCCGTAATATAAGATGTTAGAAATGTAAACTAAGTTGTTTTAAAGTCTTATCTCTTTAGAAAGAGAAAATTAGGGAGAGAAACTTCTGTGGTGAGGAATTTGACAGAGGCATCCCACTTAGGCCTAAATGTTCCACGTCTCTCACTGTCTGTGTAATGTATAGATGTGTGTGATTCTCTGTAATTATTCATTAGAGTCCTACAAATGTGAATTTCAATTAATTAATATACTGAAAACAAACAAAAAACTGGAGACTTGGTTGAGCAGATGTATAGAGATTTTTTTTGGGGGGAAAGAAAAACATCCCTGATCTACAGAAAAGACATGGTAGGGTATTGACAGATGGTTTTGAGAAGGAAGCAAAATCTCTGTTCTTTCTTCATTCACTAGTGATAATACACAAAGACACATCAGTGTATGGTCACATATTAGATAGGTATATGTCAAAGGTTAATTCTTTTATTTTTTTAATTTTAATTTGTGCACTTTACATCATAATTATATCACCCTCCCTTTGGCCCCTTAATCCCACACCCCCTCTCTTATAACCTCTCCATCCTTTCTCTACTCCTTAGAAAGGGGAGCCCTCCTCCCCTAACATCTGACCTCACCCTATCAAGTCTCATTCTGGGCTTCCTTTATCCTCTTCATCTGTGGCCTGTCATGGCTGCTCTTCCAGGGGAAAGACATCAACATGTTGGGGCCAGGGACCATGTCAGAAATGGTTTCTATTCCCAATACTATGGGAACCACAAGGAGACTGTGCTGCTTATCTACTGTATCTGAGCAGAGGGTATTGTTCCTCATTATTCATGGTCCTTGGTTGCTACATCAGTCTCTCCAGCATGCCTCTCCTCTGCCTGGATTTGTTGTCTTCTGGTGGAGCTCCAGACACTTCCAGGTCTCTCTATTCCTCAACTCTTCCATAAGACTCCCTGAACTCCACCCCAGAATTTGGCTGTGAGTCTCAGTATTGGCTTGGATCTCTTGCAGAGTGGTGTCTTTCAAAGAAATTCTATGATAGGACCCCTTCCTGTTCCTTATCTTCAATTTCTTCTGGTGTCTATTCTGTTTGTCCTTCTGAATAAGAATTAAGTATTCTCCCTAAGATCCTCCTTGTTCTACAGTTTCTTTAGGTCTGTGTATTGTACTGTGTTTATCCTGTATTATTTGGCTAATATCAGCTTGTAAGTGAGTATATACCATACCTGTCTTTCTAAGTCTGATTTACCTCATTCAGGATGATTGTTTCTAGTTCCATGCATTTGTCTGCAAATTTCAATATTTCCTTGTTTTTAATAGCTGAGTAGTATTCCATTGTGTACATATATCAGAGGTACTAAATATACAAATTCAGTGCAATTCCTGTTAAAATGCCAACACTATTCTTCACATATCTTGAAAAAGCAATTCTCAACTTCATTAGAAAAAACAAACAAACAAAAAACCCAATTAGGTAAGACAATCCTATAAGACAAAAGATATTCTGGAGGAATCTCCATCCCTGATCTCAAGCTGTACTATAGAGCAACAGTAATAAAAAAAAATGGCATGGTAATAATATAGAAACAGACAGGTGGATCAATGGAATTGAATCAAAGACCCAGAAATAAACCTGCACTCTTATGGATACTTGATTTTTGACAAAGAAGCCAAAATTATACAATGGGAAAAGATAACATCTTCAACAAAAGGTGCTAGTTTAATTGGATATCTACATGCAGAAAAAATGCAGGTAGATCCATACGTATCATCCTGCACAAAACTAAAGTCCAAACTAATTAAGCTCCACCACACAACAAGGGCCTATGCTCAACTATGTTCATAGTGGCCTTATTCATTATAGCCAGAACCTGGAAACAATCTAAATGTCCCTCAGTTGAATAGATAAAGAAACTGTGGTACATTTACACTATGGAATATTATTCAGCATAACAAAACTAAGGATATCCCAAAATTTGTAGACAAATGGATGGAACTAGAAATAATCATACTGAGTGAATTAACTGAGAAGCAGAAAGACTCACATGGTATATACTCACTTATAGTTGGACACTAGCCCAAGAGGCATGTCATATGATAGTCTTCACTTACCGGGAGATTGGGATATTTGTGAACATCTTATTGGGAATCTAGGTGAGAGAAGTGTGGGAGAATGGGGAAACAGAAGGATCCAGAGAGTCCTAGAAAAATACAAGAAGAATATCATGATGGAGGGATCTGGGTCGAGGGGTTCTGATCAAACTACTGCACCAAGTAAGCACAATCCCAGCAGTAAATATCGAAACTCTTCTCAGATCTAGCCAATGGACAAGACATTCTCCACAGTTGAGTGGAGAGTGGAGACTGACTTGGACACAATCTCTAGTGCCCCATATTTGACCACTGCCCTGTGGTGAGGAGGCCTGCTGGCCCTTAGAGAGATACTAAGCAGGCTACCAAGATGAGACTTGATAGCCTATGACCATTTAGTGGAGGAAGTGGTCCCCCTCGGTCACAGACATAGGGCAGGGGAAGAGGGTGAAAGTGGGAGGGCGGGAGGAATGGGAGGATACAAGATGGGATAACAATGGGGTTGTAATCTGATAAATTAATTAAAAATTTAAAAAGACCTCAATATAAAACCAGACACACTACTAAATCTGATAGAAGAAAAAGTAGGGAAGAGCCTTTAGCTCATTTGCACAGGAGACAACCTCCTGAAAAGAACTCCAACAGCTCAGTCTCTGAGATCAACAATTAATAAATGGGACCTCATGAAACTAAAAAGCTTCTCCAAGTCAAATTTTAATTCTATTTAAAATGGTTATAAAAACCCGCTTATTGTTATTATGTAAGATCAATTAATTTCAATTTGTAATTATGTATCACAAATAAAATGTAGAAAAGGTAAGAATTTGCTTATTTGACACAATTTCAATATTTGCTTTTTATGTTTTATATGATTATTATAAATAATTTATAGAGTTCATAATTCATAAAGTTGGTATAAATCCCAACATGTCCAAATCTAACACTTTTAAACAATTTGTGAAAAATGCACTACAAACCTGTAATAAAATTTGCCTTCTGCAATATTCAATTTGTTTGGAGGTTGATATTTATGAATAACTGATTTGAATCTAATGAGCCAGCAGGCTGGAAATTGCTTCATGAAGTGTGACTGGGCAGCAGAGCACTGGAAGAGCTTATTCGAGTCTTTGGGCTTGATTGCACTGAAAAGAATAAAGTATATCTTGTGTTCCAGATCCAGAAAGACATGCATAGTATATACTCAATTATAAGTGGATATTAGACAAACATAGATGTCCTTTGAGAGACTTCACCCAGTGGGAGGTGGGAACAGATAATGAGACTTGCAGCCTGACTCTGGGTGAAGAGCTGTGAGTTGTATGGAAGGAGGAGGGCTTGTCAGGAGCTCTACAAGGAAACCATCAAGTCTGAGAGATCTGGACTCGGGGGCCTGCACAAACTGGTACACCAACGAAGGACAGTGCTGGAGACCTGGATTGTCTGTTCAGGTGTAGACAATGGACAGCTCATTCTCCACATGGAGAAGGGGTTGGTGGAATAGGGGGCTGCCTCTGACAAGATCTCTCGTGCCAGGGATTTGATAACTCCCCTTCACAGAGAGGCCCCGTGGGAACACAAAGGAGGGGCATGCAGACTCTCGGGGTGAGACCTGATGGGCTATGGTGAGACAGTGGGGAAGGAGGGTTCCACCTGGCAGAGGTCTAGTGGACGGGAATAGATCAGAGGTGGTTGGGAGGGTGGGGACAGGAAGATAAGAGTGAAGGGATTATAATCCAGATGTAATGTGAATAAATTATTTAAAAAATTAAAAAATAAAAAATCCAACACCCTTTCATGATGAACATATTGAAGAGGTCAGGGATACAAAGGTAGTACTTAAACATAATAAAGGCTATATACAGCAAGCCTATAGCCAACATCAAATTAGATTGAGACAAGCTTAAAGGAACCCCACTAAAATCAGGGACAAAACAAGGATCTCACTCCCGCCATCTCTGTTCAACATAGTACTTGAAGTTCTAGCTAGTGAAGTAACATAATTAAGATCAAGGAAATAAAAATGGGAAAAGAAGACATCAAAATATTGCCATTTGCAGATGGTAATAGTACACATAAGTGACCCCCTAAACTTCTACCAAAGAACCCCTACAACTGATAAACACTTCCAGCAACGTGTATATTAGCCATATAGCACAAGATAACCATTCTACAATCCAAAAAAACCAAAGGAGGTAAATAACAAGGATGTCCCAGGGAATATGTTTGAATTGAGCTCACAAGGGGAAATAAAATAGACATTGGAAGTGGATGAAGAGAGAGAACTGCATGGAAGCAGGGGCGGAAAGGGAAACAAGTGTAGGTATTGGGTAGAGGAAGAGCTGGGATTGAAGGTGAGAGGGTTGGGAGACTATAGGGTTATCAATGCTGGAGACTATAGGGTTATCAATGCTGGAGACTATAGGGTTATCAATGCTGGAGACTATAGGGTTATCAATGCTGGAGACTATAGGGTTATCAATGCTGGAGGAGACGCTCTGGTACAAGCAAGAGATCTGAGAGGGATAGGCTTCTGGGACGGAGTACCATGACTCTAGCTGAGACTGCTCGCAGCAGGCAGTATGGAGACTGAAGCAGCTGCCTCCTATACCCAAGCATGGCTTCCAGATGAGGGATGGGGACAACGACACACCAGCAAAATCTTTGTCCCAAAATTTACCCTGCCAACGAGGTGTGAAAGGATAAAATTGAAGCAGAAATTGAAGAAAGGGCCAAACAATGGCTGTTCCAACTTGAGACAAATGCCTTATGGAAGAGCCAATCCCTGACACTATTAAGGATATTCTGCTATCCTTGCAGACAGGAGATAGGATAACTGTCCTCTGAGAAGCTTCACCCAGCAGCAGATCAAAAGAGATGGAGAGATCCATAAACATTAGGCAGATCTTAGAGGATCTTGTGGAAGAGCTAGGGGAATTACAGAGGTACCAACATTGACTGCAATGTCCTCTACACATATGGAGCTGAAGGGCATCTTGGTCTTCATGAGAGTCCCCTACCAATTTGAATGGGGCTGTCTCTTACGTGAACTCTGATTCTTGCTTTTGGGTCTTTTTCCTTTTGCTGGGCTGCCTTGTTGGGTTTCAGTGGAAGAGGGTATACTTGGTCCTGATTCTACTTGAAATGTCTGGGCCAGTTGGTATAAGGGGAATCTCCTTTTCTGAGAAGGTGAGAGGTGAAAAGGTGAAGAGGGTGAGATGCCAGGACCTGAAGGAAATAAGAGAGGGGGCTGTGATAGGGATATGAATAAATAAAAATATAAATATATAAATAAACAATAAATAATTAGATAAATGAAAACATCTTCTCAGTCAACCGATAAGTGTAGAAATGGAACACCTACTCAGTTGCTAAGAACACACAAATGCCAATAAACACAAATGATATTATAGAGACACAAATGAGTCAGTAATCAATGAGAAAAGAGTGATATCTATTGTGCATAAAATATAGATAATGTGTAGATAAAGATGTATCATATGTATTGATATATTTATCAGCCCCTATAGTCCCTTTCATTTAATATTTTAGCCTCTTGCCTGGGCACAGAGTGGAAAGATTAATTTCCAACTCAGATGATTTCATTTGAAAATGATAGTTTAAGTGGTCATAGAAGTGAAATTCAAAGAAGGAATATAGGATTAAATCAGTTGAAACCACCTATACAATAAAGAAACTGATGAAACGACTTTCTCAAACTGTGAGATACAGTAAACTTTTGCATATGTTTTTCTTTGTTTTATTAATTTCTTTATTTGAGAATTTGGATATTGTTTAAAAAGGCCAATGTGGTCTGTTTTAAGTTACAATGAGATACCTGATAAAGCAGTAGCTGCAATTAAATAGATAAGTATCTTTTCTACCTTTGTGAATGCTGGACACTGTTTTGCCTTTCTGAAGCAGCCAGTAACACTATTGAAATGGATTTTATGATCTGAGAGTGATACAAAACAGTATTAAGAATCTTCATGCAGAGTTATAGCAACATCTCTGCTCCAAATTTGATTGTGTAATGTTAAATTAGAGATTAAAAGAAGCTTTTTAAAAAGGAAGTGACACATTACATCTGTTTCATCCTCACTTTTATCTTAATGGTTTGATATTTGATATAATAATAAACACAATTATAATTAAACCAAATCCTAAATAGTATCTTGAATATGGCATAAATCCTTTGTGTTTTATCCACAGCATTCATGTTTTGAGCAAATGTTCTTTTGTTTGCAGTTTTATTCTTTCTTCTGTAGTTGCTTTTCTGGAAAACCAGATGGTATGTGGAATTGTTTCCAAAGAGGTAAAAGACCAGTTGTTCATTGGTCAATGGAGGATATTTGTCCTTGGTGTTTCGCAGACGGAAACCAACTTCATTGTTTAACATAGCAGTGATAGGGGGATAAATAGGTGTTGTTTCACCTTAAGATTTCTCTGTTTGTGTTCTCCTGATAATAAAGAATAATAGTCCAAAACAGCAGAATGCCCTTCTTACTCTAATATACAGGTTCCAATCAGTCATTTCTTCATTCCTGCATTTAATGATTTAAAGAATATAGTAATTGGAAAATGCATGTTTGTGTGGCATTAATATTCCAACGATTACAGTTGTCAATTAAAATTAACGACCAATATTTTCATGTATTTTTAGTCATTTAGCTCCTTAAGATTTTATTTTGCATCAGAGGCTATACGTTACTTTTCAATATTAAATCCAACATGAAAAACGTAGATTCCAAGACTTGCCTTTCTTTTGTTAATAACTATACCCTCCAGAAATAGACACACAAAATAAGGCATCTAAAGCATGAAAAGAAGAACAAGACCTAAGAGGAAGATTAATATAGAAGTAAAAATGTTGCTTTATTTTTTTTAGCACAGAGTATCAAAGCAATACAATAAAACTATACTTACAGTCTTACTCTTATTAAAAAACACCTAGGAATGTTATTTTGATTTTTATGTCTTCACCTATTGTTATTGAAGAGGTAAACCAGTTGGCTATGAATCAGAAAAATTATATTTTCAAAAGACTTTACCCAACTACAGCTTCAGGAATAAAACACATGTCACATTAGAATATATAATTTAAAGAACTTGAAAAATTACGTAGTAGAGCAGCACATGAAAGTATTTTCACCATATCTTGGTGTCTGTACCACATTAAAATTAGAAGAGATATTTAATGGAAGAACATATATGTGAAATTCACTGAAGAAATGCAGCAGGGATAACATCATGCACCATTTCCAAAGGATTAAAGACTAATTTTCCTGGGGTTTGTTGTGAAAATATTGTCATGTTAAGCTTCATAATTTGGTCACATGTGAAGCCATAATAGGAGTCAAATATGATTCAGGAAGTTGATGAGCAAACGTACCTTTCTGCCATGTCCCTTTCAGCTTATCTGGACCTGACAGTTGCAGCTGTGTGGCATGTATATTGTGCCAGTGAAATGATTTTCATAAGGACACAGTTGTGTTATCGGTTTGTTTCCGAAACTTGATCGTGGCTGAACAAATATTTCTTCCTAAATATCTACCACCCAATTCCACAGGATTCATATTTTCTTTTGTTGGAATTATTCAGTTTCCAGGTTTGACTGAAAAAAATAAACTTTTAGAGAAGAAAATTTTATGTTTACCAAAGAAGGTAATGGAAATACTACCTAAATAGAATATCAATAATTTCAGCTAAGTTCCTTTGAACTCAGCATCATTTTCCTAATTGGATAAATACATCTTTAATAATATTACATATTTTTTGTTGGATTTCTCAGATTGTAATGTTCCTGTTCAGTTTGGCAATTATATATCGTAATTGCATTCAGATATTTTTATTTTTCTATGATTTTCCTTACTCTTGTAATAGCTATTTTCTATCTCTACATTATTTCTGCCATAACAAGGCATCTATATTAGCTTTGAAATTAAATTGTTTTTATCAATGAAGAAGAAATGCTTGAAGAAAATTAATATGGAAAAGAAGAAAATATTTTTCTTTAAAATTGGTTTAGAGTATATCATGGCCAAAAGGATTTTTAAAAATCATTATTTTCAAAGCATGAGATACAGTCAACTGTAGGATAAAAATAAGCACAAATAAAAATTAAAGATAAAATGATCAAAACACATTAAGGCAATAATAAAAGAGTAATAAGATGCATCATATATATGCGTACACTTGTTTCATTAATACTTGAAAAGCAAAGGGAAATAATTGAGAACACAAAATGAAAGCTATAGGCAAGAAGTGCAGTAAAATGGAGTGAAACAGAGTGAGTAATAGCCTGCTACAAATTAAAAGGGGAACAAAATTAATGATGAGGTTTTAGCAGCCATGATACTGAACTAATATTTTAAACTTGTCTTTCAGGAGAAAATGTGGGGGGAAATTCAATACATTTGTAGATCAGACTAATTGCAGCTTATGCAGACTTGAAAAGGAAATAGAGTGTTAATAGAATTAAAAAATAAACATGATAGAGTCCAGGTACAATCTATAATAGAATAATAAATTAGTTAGAAGCACCTCAAATGTCTCCAAAATCACATATCATAGAAATATAGTTTCCGATTCAGAAAAAAAAGCTAAGAAATATACTCAGGAAAATATTGCTAGTATAACTCTACTCCCAGTAGACATCTCAATAGTATAAAAATTTTGAGAGAAATTACAAGCATTTTTGCCAACCTGGCAGGGTTTCCCTTTGGATTATTACTATTTAGGTATACTTATAATTATTTTTCTTTTAAAGTTAACGTGTTATATATAATACACTACATATATAATATATAATATATATAATAAAAGCCAAAACATACTTTCAACAGAGAAACCACAAAAACACACAACTGTAAGGAAATCTAAAAGGATTGAGGAGATAGCAGAAAGGGTAAGAGTATTGTGTGTGTTAGGAAGTGAGTTTGAATAGTTAACATCCTTGGAAAAACTGAGCATGAGTATAATAAACGGAACCTCTTCACCGGGGCAGAGACAGGTGGCTCTAGAGAGCTCAGTGGATAACCAAATCTGCCAAAATCGTAACCACCAGTTACAATGAAAGTCCTGACCCTAGAAAGTAAAGTCTGAGTGATAGAGATAGGGAAAGACACCCAAATTTCTCATTGGCCTACACAAGAATATACACACATCCATATTATGTTTCTTCTTCACAGGTATTAAACACATGAAGGGCTAATGTGCCTGTATTTATGACATAAAAAAATAGGATTCAAAAGTGATAAATCTGGAAGTGAAGATTAATTTCATCTTCGTAAGACACTTTGTTAAGTGAGTTTACAAGTGAACTATGAATAAGTGCATTATTAAAATATATCAAACAATAAAAACAACACAATTGAAAAGAGAGAATATATACAAATGCATACACAGTTGTTGTCTTCAGCATTTTAGCCACTGAGAGGAAAAGTGAAAAGCAAATAAAAAATGTAATTTGAGTATTACTACATGTAACAAATAATATTAATTATATTACCAATAGATGTTTTAAATGTAGACAAAACAAAACCTTTTATAAAAACCAAATACTAAGGGCAAGCATGAAGGCTAAGAAGGAAAGGAACATACAGCAGAAACCTCATTTTGCTCCTGGAAACTCATGTTGGAATGAGAGAACCAACTCCCGAAGGATATCATTTGACTTTCTTATTCACATACATGCTGTGGAATGCATGTGCCACACATACAAACACATATACACAAAAATATACATAATATATTTTATTGAAACTTAAAAACAAAAACTACACCAAGAAAGCTCTTTTTCATTATGCATGTTATTGGAAATAAATAAAAAGTTATTGTGCTTAGAGAATCAGGACATTAATTTGAATCAGATTGAATACATCTCTTAATAAGAAAGTGCACAAAAATTTAGAATAAGTTTATGACTGTAAATGGGATTTCTCAATTTAAAATAGAGACGTAAATTCATTCTAATTATATTTTTACATCATAATAAACAGATATATCATCTACTTTTAAAGTATATCAACCCCCAATTTCGAATCAGACATCTAGGTTTTGGAATAGGTTTATTACATAATTGTTTGATATAAAGGAAATATGGAGACAACTCAAAAATATATCACTAGGAAATAAAAATTTAAGAGTGTGTTGATATGCTCACTATAGAAAATGCAACCTTAAGAATCAATATTAACGCAAGTATGATACTCACTTATGAAAGCATGAACCAACATTCTAAAATGGATAGTCCTTTAGTGATTATTGAAAGAAAAAGCAATTTCCATATCAAAATTCTAGCTATACAAATTCATTATAAATGAAAAGCTTCGAGTGTAAGAAGGCTTGATAGGCTAGGATTTGGAAGAACTCTTCTAACAACTGTAATAGCTGTATGAATTAAGAGGCAAGTTCATATGCTGACAGTAGTACAGGTAGCAAAGTAAGGATGAAAAAGCTTGTCTAGACACTGTTCAAAACAAATATAATAATAAAATTTTGAGGCTGTATTGAGGTCCAGCTGAGGTCAGTGACTATGAATTTATATTGCTAACAATCTTCCCAGTGGGTGATTTTCTCCAACAGTTTTACCCACCCAGTAGGAAGTTTGGAGAAATCTGAAAGTGAATCAGCCAAAAAAGGAAAGTAAGAAATCTGAAGTTTAGACAAGTGTAGGGATTTTTCTCACTATTATTAAAACTCTCTAGAGTATAATTATGCCATATTTACTCAATACTCTGAAAGTGGGCTATAAAATAAACCTTGGTTATAAACGACAGAGATTGCAACAGATACGGAAATCTGAAACACGTTTGAAAATCTAACCACATGGATTATTTTAAGTAGGAACATAAATGTTCCGATGCAACTTGATGTGGTGGTATGGGTTGGAGCTGGGCAAGGGAGCCCCATTTATCTGAGGTGTAGGGGACGAGGAAGAGGGGTGAGGTAGAAAGAGTGTGACCAGAAGGAGGAGAAAGAGGGCCTACAATCAGGATGTAAAGGGAATAATTTACAAGTGCTTTGAAGTGAGAGATGCTGTATAAATTTTATGAATTTAAAATTTTTAATTTTAATCCAGGTGCTGTTATTCACAGGTTGTTGAGCCAAGGCCCTTCTCCATCCTTTAGAAAACGTGTGTGCTTCATTAAACATGAGGAGCTTGGACCGGTCTATCTCACCCCAGTGGCTTATAGATTCAATATTTGAAGCTGAAGTTGCCTGTGTGAGGTGGCTTTTTTGTTTTGTTTTGTTTTGTTTTTAGCAAAGGTTAACTATGCTAGTATTACAAATTAATAATGGACTATTTACAAAGTTTTATATCTGACCAAAATGTCCAAGAACTATTAGTTTAATTTTAATTATATATCTTCTTACATCAGAAACTTTTAATATCGAGTCTAATAGTCATTAAAAGATAAGCATTTATGTAACTATATAAGAAAAACCTAGTGTATAAACCCTTACTATTTTCTTAATGATTTTACTTATGTGAATAAAATTTATTATTGCATTCAGTATCTGTATTTTCTCTTTTCTTCTCTTATTATGGTTTTATTTTATCTGAGTACTGGGAGTAAAAATAATGAAAAACTTACAAATTTTGTATCATATTCCAATAAGAACTAGAAAGTGAATATTAGCAAACCACGATGTTTCTGCACACAGATGAGGAAAATGTTAACAACAGAGCTGCATGCTTACGACTGCCTGGCATATGGCGATGTAACTTAGGAAGTCACAAATTGGATACACTGACACAGTTCAGAGTAGCATCATTTGTTTGTTTCAAACAACAAACTTAAATCAGGTTCTGTCTAAAAATTTTATGATTACAAAAAATGAATTTAGCCTTAATTATGTGCTTCCTATAAAGGTGAAAAATAGTTCTGGGTAGCGTTTTGATACAAGTTAAATTCCGACTTATGTTTCCTCAACATAACATGACTGCTAAGGTAGATAGCAAGAACAGGCATCAAGAGTTTGAGTTATGTAAATACATGTAGGTGTACATTATACATGTATACATGTGTGTGTGTGTGTGTGTGTAGTAAGTTTGTTCAGCAATGAATACATTATCTAGGGGCTGCTCCTTTACCAAGTGGAGAGCTTAATATTTAATGTGGAAATGCATGTGAATAAAACCACATTCATGTACATATAATATTACCTATGTAACTTGTAAGATAATGCGTTTACTGACACCTAAATGATCTATTTTCTATTCTATTTTATACCATTATTTAACTAGTTAGTACTGTGAAGTCAATTTGGGGAGAAATATTCAGTGATTTAAGAATAAACTTTCATCTGGTTGCAGTCGCGGAGGAATATATTGATGGAAACACAACATGGTAAAATGCTCTTCAGCAACCTAGGCAAGAGGTGATCTTTTCTTCAGAGAAGGCAAACTATAAAAAATATAAATGTAAATAAACAAAACCTGATACTTTCATAAAAAGACAGCTGTAGTTATTGAGCATAAGATAGAAATATTATATGCAGATAGACCTGAGAGTTCACTTCATTATCTAAAATTAAACTAAATATGTATGATATACAATAACACTGAAATGTTAAGGTTCATCAGATTAATGAGTAGTTAATGCTAAGAAAAATAATTCTCAAGTTGTAAGACTTAGTTAACTTTTGATTATTCTTACTCCATTGCTTTTCAGAAGTCTGAAAGTATGTATGTTTCTAACCACTTGGAAAATTATTTGTATCCATCAAGCTTTGGTTGCCTGCTGATAAAATTGTATCTTATGGTATTTTTCTCTCTTAGTCAAGTTGCTTCAAAAATTAAAATTTAAGTTGTTTGAAGAACTAATTGCTTAAATTAAAAACTATTTAGATTATATCAATTGAAAAATGAAATAGTGTATATTGTACAAATTATTTCTTAATAAATCAAAGTAACATGAGTTTCATTCTAATGTATGTTATTAGATTAAAATTCAAAATGCATCAAAGTTCAAGGACATGTTATATGTGTAAATGATATATAATACTATAACATACATGCAGATGTATGTCATTGTGTGTATTTGCTCCAGAAATAGCTTCACATAGCTAGGCATTCAGATGTTTTTAGACCTTAGTAGATGTTTGAAGTTAATAGAGATGAGATATGATAGATATTGATTTTCGTTCAGAAAATTTGACACAACAAGCTAGGAAAGGTGTTTACTTCTAGTTTGCCAAATACTAATAGCCTAATCACTATGACTGTGACATTTATATAATTACTGATTGTTTCATGGTTCTTCCTGCTGTATGTAGTTAATTTTATTTATGCATGATAATATAAATATTTATGTTTTAAAAATAAACAAAATAAAAAATATGATCACTAAAAAATAATTTATGGGCACTATTTTATAAGCAGAACATTTCTTAATTGTTTAACATTTATTGTGTTATTTTAGATTATTCAGAGATATTTATTCAAATTATAAATATCAATATTTTAATGTGTATTCATTTTCACATTTATGTGTACCAAAGGTAAGTTTTGTTACAGGACTTAAACTTCTTCAGTTATTTAACAATGAATTAATGACCATTTAGAATGCCCAGGTTTTGGTTTTGATGTGGCTGTGCCAATGCAACTCAATAAATCTAAAGAAAATAATGTGCCCTGGCGGCCACTCGTTAAAGGTTCTGACCAACATTGAAGAGGTTACTACTCTTCCAAGGACAGATGGCTTCATGAGAGCTCATCCAAGATATCCAAACAGATGTCTGTCCTGGGGTCATTCGACTGCAGATTAGAAAATGTGCACATGCTAATCCAGATCTGAGCTACATGCTCTTATTTTCAGTAAAATTGGATGGATTTTGAAAGTTTGTTTTCAGGAAGTAAAAGCTTTTTCAAAATTAAAGGCTAGTATCTCCATTATAGCATAGGATAAATTCTACCATTAACAATTTGCATCGCTCAGGAAAAGTTTCCACACTGCTTTGCAACATTCTAAATTTTTCTACAGAAAATATTACAAAGGATTCTTTGGTTTAGTTTTTTGTTAGACAAGGCAAGGAAATTGCACACAGGAACTCAAAGAGACTGATAGTTCATGCACAAGTCCTGCACATGATCAAGACTGTGAAAGTCCCACTGTGAATGGAGGAGGGGATCTTAAAGACCCAACTCTAAATCACAAGACAGTGACATTCATTGGCTTCTAAAGGAGTAAGATGGCCAAACTCTGCCAAGACAGAGTAAGCAAGGCCTCAATAGTTCTTGCCTTGCAAATATGTCTGTCAGAAATATTGGCCTAGAAGGCCAAAGATGATGCTCCAACATTATAGAGAGTGCTATGTGACTGTTCAAGCAGTAAACTATCTCCATGATTTTTTCATTTTGGAAGCTGCTAACCTGCATTTCTGGTTTACTCAGGTATTTAAGTTTTATTCCTTCTCAAGTCTCTGATGGGGTTAAAGACCAGATAGTTTAGTCTTACAATTAAGCTTAGTTGCTTAGGCATCAAGATGTTTTAGATCAAGATAGGTATTTTAAGTTAATAGATATAAGATATGATAGATATTGATCTTTATTCAAATATTTAGACCTAACAAGATAGGAAAGATGCTTTCTTCAAGTTTAACAAATACATGTAGCCCAATGTACACTATGAATGTAACATTTATATAACTCCTATTTGTCTCATGGTTCTTCCTGCTATATGTACTTTATTTTATTCATATGTAAGGATAGAAATATATGTTACAATTAATAAAAAATACAAAAAAGCATACACAGAAAAATAATTTAGTTAATTAATTTAATTTTTCAAAACATGAAAGATTTGCTCAATTGTGGATAACTACCTAATTCTACTATTTGAGTGGTTATTTAGTAAAGTTGTACTAGATTGTTGGATACAAGCCTACCAATGTTTGTATTATGATAAAAATTCAGAGGCAGCAAAACTTCAACACATTTTTTCCTATTAAAAATACTTAGGAAAGTTGGGTGTATACCAGTCACATTTCCCTATTAATTATTGAGGTCACCATATTAGATTTAAGACTCTAAAATGGGTTGGAAGAGTTTATAACTAATGGCCATGTTTGCATATTGGTGAACTCTATAATAATCAAAACAAATATTAATGTTTCTGGAAAATTATTTTTGAGAGACATTTGTACTTTCTTTGTATTATATTATTTTCCAAGATATTTAAAAGCATATTCACATAAAGAATTGCATTTCTCTCAGTTCTTCGAGATAGTTTAGTCTATCATTTACTCTTATACTTCTGCACTCCTTTGAGTTAAATCTCTAATTTGTGGTTTCATATTTTTACTGTGTGTAATTATCAGATGACACATAAAAGTGATAAGATGTTATTCTATATATCTTAACCACAATGATTAATTCTGAATATTGTTTATTTTCCTTTTTATCCTAAAAATTTTATTGTAAAATGAAGATCTGAAATTATTTATCAGAATTTTAAAAATTAAGGCAATTTGAAAACTTAAAGTAAATTACAGTTATTTAACTCAACCACATTCTTGAAATTTTTCATGTTTCCTGAGCAGTGATAGACACCAGTCTGTCTGTCTAATGCATTAGGAAGATACTGAACATAGGAAAGAGTGAGTTCAAAGGAATCTGACCATTTCTTATGATGCATCTTTTGCTGTTTTCAGATTATTATAATGTTAATTATATTTTATTAAACAGTAGTTTCAGCACACTACTGTGTAGTATTTTAAGGAATGAAAGTCTGTGATTCACGAAAGCTTCTTTTACTAGCCATTATTCTTTAAGCAATGTGCCAACAATTTGCATATTATTTATATTCTATAAGTTAATATTAGTAAGCTAGAAATAAAGTAAGGTACTTGACACCAATTGCATAGGTTATACTTGATACATAAATGCCACTCATTTTATAATAACATACTTCAAGTCTGATCGTATGAAGGGTTTCTTGAAAAACTCTCTTCCTAATAGAGAATTACTGCTCTGTAATATTTTTATACATATGATAAAACAGGATGTATCCAGGATCACTTAAGGGAAGGGCTTTATTGAGAAAAATTTCAGTGCCTTATGAAATAAAGCTTTCAGAGTGGCCTTCCAATTTATTTTATTTGAACCATTGTTTCACACACATACACAAACACACACAAACACACACACATACAATTTTGCTTAATACATCAGAAGGGGGCAGTGAAGATGCCTTAGAGAAAACGAAATTAGCAGCTCAACTTGATAACCTGAGTTCCATGTCTGCAATTACATAATGGAAGAGTAGAATCAACTCTCACAAGTTCTCCTCATATTTCCACATGTCTGCCTTGGCATTTGGATGCCAACATTCAATAATATAATAGATAAATTAACTGACTAAAATTTGAATAAATATTTGTCAAGAAAAGACACTATTTGAGTTGTTGATGACATACTTTAAGTTTGAGCAGAAATACTGAAATTAAGGTGGGAATAAAAGATATAGATATTTTATTTTAAAATTAATTTTGTTCCTTCTTCCTATAATTATTGGGACATGTATATTGAAAAATTGTGAGGTAACACTTTGAACAGCATCTACATGAGTCAGAGCTCTTTGTTATTTGTGGGTGTTGAAGAAATGTGAAGAAACATGTAAAAATTTGGCTATCTTCCCTTAAGATTAAGATATCAAAGATTCATATGATGAAATTGATACACAGAAGAAAAACAAGAATAAAGAAAATTAAAAGTAAATTAGTAATAAGGAAAATTCTTGTTTATGTCATGAACTGAGAATCAATGGAAGCATACAAAATTTAGCAACAATAATACACATATTTACTTAAGACCTCAATTTTATGTGACTTAGGTGTAGAAACTTTCTTTCCTGACTCTGCCTATTTTGACTTAAGCTTTTTTAAAAATTTATTCTTGTTACATCTCAATGGTTATCCCATCCCTTGTATCCTCCCATTCTTCCCTCCCTCCCATTTTCCCCGTACTCCCCTCCCCTATAACTGTGCCTGAGGGGGACTTCCTCCCCTTTTATATGCTCATAGGGTATCAAGTCTCTTCTTGATAGCCTGCTATCCTTCCTCTGAGTGCCACCAGATCTCCCTCTCCAGGGGACATGGTCAAATATGAGGCACCAGAGTACATGTGAAAGTCATACCCCACTCTCCACTCAACTGTGGAGAATGTCCTGTTCATTGGCTAGATTTATCTTGTAAGCCTATACAACTTTTTGGAAACATTCAGGAAACAGGAATTACTTCATAAATAGAAAAAGTAAAATGTATCAATTTGTATATTATAGTGGTTTATTATCATATCATTATCAATTAAAATGTACTCAGATATTGTCCAAAGATTAATACTACAATTTTGTTAAAAAATTTTTTATTGTATGTTATATACCAACATATTGACAATGAACATATAATTTTCTTAACCCATATAAGTTTTCAAATATCTCTATAATGAATAATGTAATTGAGAAGATATCTATTATCAAAAGACAACACTTTAACTTTATAATCCTAAAGTATAAATATATAAAATGCAGAAGTAAGCCATCACTAAATATTTCAATTAACACTATTGTTGTTGAATTTATTAAATTTGTTAAAATTACTTCCTAACATAAAATTCTAGCAATTTAACTTCATATTTTATGTTGGTAAACATTTTGGCATGTTATTTTTGACACATGATATCCAATAAATAATAGCTGAATTAAATGAAGTTTGTATTTGAATAGGAGATTCTATATTGATATACAGTTATGATGAACCAATTCATTAAGTTAAAAATAAAATCTCTTTAAGAAGTAATAAAAAAAGACAAAAATAAATATTTTGATATTAGAATTTAGAAAATTATTAGTAAGTAGGTTAAAAGACTTACCAAGAGTCAAATTTAAAAGCTTAAAAACAAGTTAAAATATTTTATTTTCAAAAGAATATTTGTAGTTCTTATTAAAGGGTATTGAGGGTGTCAAATATTTGAGATCCTTACAAAATATCATGATCTCTATACAAGAGCATGTCACCAGGAAGTAGTTTGAAAGCTGACTCAGCATAAGAGTGCACACGGCCCTTCCAGAGGACATCGAGTTCTACTCACAGTAACAGTCCTCTGATGTGACTCACCCAGCTCCAGGTGAACTCCTAGGACACCTGAACTAACAGACATATATTTGTTGAGTAACAACTTCCTCCAAGATTGAAACATTCCATTCTGAAAGGAAGCTTCTTAAGGCAGAAGGTAAACAGCGCAAGATAGTTTCTCGAAGTTCCTAAAACTGGCTAGATTTATTAGGGCCCTCCTTCCTAGAGAAGCCTTAAAGACTGCTGTAAGTCACTCTCCAATAAGCAGAAGTGCAAGGAAAACTGACACATTCCCAGATGACTGCAAGAAGCAGAGACTAAGGAATCTCCTGGAAGAAATTTAGACCAGGTTAGCTACCCTGAACAAACAGACTCTAAACTGGTGAACCCCAAATAGTGCCTGCATGCTGTACAAGGTACTCGAATTCTCAGTTTTTGCAGCTGAAGTGGGCTTTGATGATGTAGATGTCTTTGATCATTTCTGCTCCAATAAATAACTTCTTACCTCTATTCCTGTAAGTCATCCCACCAGAACTCATTGGTTAACTAATCTGGGCTTTAGCAATTTCCATACTTTGGTCTGTTGTGGATTTCTAATCTCCGTCCCTTCCTCCTTCCCTCCCTCCTTCCCTCCCTCTATCCCTCCCTACCTCCCTACCCCCTCTCTCTCTGTTGTGGCTTCCTTGGAAAAAATTGTCACAAACCTATCTACATACAAACACATACACATGCATAAATAAAAACAATTAAAAACAAATCTAAAATGTCCATTATTTTTGTGTGCTAATAACATAGATGATAGATGATAGATAGATAGATAGATAGATAGATAGATAGATAGATAGATAGAT
>OU015748.1:36799566-36812445 GCA_907169655.1 Acomys percivali | reverse complement strand
GATAGATAGATAGATAGATAGATAGATAGATAGATAGATAGATAGATAGATAGAGATATGGGTGTATAAGTCCACTTGTATATGTGAATCTGTGTGTGCAGGTACATGTGCATCCCTGTGTCCATCTATGTGGAACCAGAGATTTATGATGACTGTGTGCTTTAGCCTTTTGTCACCTTTGATTTTAAGACAGTGTCTAATGGAGACAGTACATCACTTATTGAGGTGGATTCTCTAGATAGTGACCTCCAACATCCTCCTTTCTCCATTGTTTTTTGTGTTGGTATCAAATATACATGCCTGCCACAGAAACTGGCTTTCTATATAGCTGCTGGGGATTCAAATTCTACATCTTACATTGGTGCAACAAGCACTTTATTGAAAGATACATTGTGCAATCCCAAATGTATAAAATATAATTAGAGACTAAAATGTAAGTATAATAGGTAAAAAAACACATGTGGAAAATTTATCTTTATAGATTACATGTATTAAGATTTCACATATTATCCACACATGAATACATATGACAATGTATAAATAGCCATTGAAAAATGTTTTTTTTCAAAATATCTTATGACCTTCTATTGGGTAAAGATGCACAGAACTTTCATGGATAGGGAGGTTCACACTGTTTTAGTGCCCAACTAGACTGCCAGGAGCTGAGTGAGTTAGGTACCAGAGAAAATATCACTTATTATTTCTGTAAGTCAGTGAGTGACTAAAAACAACACATCTCTGTCAAATACACTGTGTTCTTAAGAAGAAATGAGCTGATTTTGTTCTCTCACCAGGCCTATTTGTGCTCGATATAGATAACGGTCACAGGTGGTCTGATTTGGTCTTTTCCTATTTTAGTTGAAAAACAGCTTTTCACACATAGTACAATTCACATTCATTTACCTCTGAAAATGAGATGTCCTTGCATTTGTGACCAAACTTAAGTCAGCTTTCTTTTATATTAATCAAATCATCTCACCAATAGACCTTGGAGAGAGTTCATACTCAAAGTGGGAAAATGTAACCTTTGTTCTGTAAACAGCAGAAAGTGAGGTGTTGATGTATTCTTTGATCAACAGTTCCTATAAATTTACTATCCAATTTCTATTTTCAGACATGAAAAATTCTATAGTTTGTGCTAAATTTTGGAAGTCAATTTGATATATTCCAAATATATCAAAGATAATTTACATATTATAATCTATAGTTACATTATTAAGTCAAATATAATCCTCTGCTAGTATCATGAAAAGCAATTAAGGATATTTCTAGTAAAAGTAATATGGAAAGAATAGACAAAGGGTGTACAAACAAAATCATTAGCTGTAGTGACAGATATTTTCACATTCTTAGATGGTTTTTATGGGTATTAAGAAGAGATGAGTTCTAAATGATATTACATTGATTCTCATTTCTTTGTGACAAGAATGGGCACAGTATTTTTCCAATATTCTTGTAAAATCCTCTATGAGCATTAGCTGCTTGTTTGCTGTTAATTTTTTCTATTCTGAGTCCGAAAACTAATAACCTAAATGTGAAAACTACACTAAGGGCAGATTAAGAGACTAGCAGCCCTGCATTACCCATTTTGAGTGCTAAATCTCACTACGCTTTCATATGTGAAAATATATGACAACTTTTAGAATAGGCAAGTCTTTCTTCTTTGTTATTCCACATTCACATTTTCAAAACTTCTGTTTTGAAATTTACAGAATATTTCTTGTCTTCTGTATTTGTCTCAAAATAAGCCCATATAGATGAATGTTTTGGTCATTTCAAAATTGTGTTCAAATATATTATAAATGAGAACCCAGTCTGTATCTATTTTATGATATTCTGATAAGAGCAAGCATTAAGTAAATACCAAAATGTGTTATTTTGAAGGATGACGTTTCTGTTGAGAGTTCACTTGGAAAAATTAATGCTCTTTAGGATTGCTTGTACAGATCCTTTTCCGATGGAATTTTGATGCTCTTCATCTCTTTTAAATATTTGTAAATCTGTGTATATTTCATGAGAATAACAACTTATTTTTTTAATCATGTAATTTAATTCTCATACTAGCCTGAAAAGATGTCAAACTGTCTTCTATAATGACAAACAACCTGAAGACAGATCCATACATGTATTAATTGTTTTTGTTGGTGGTGTTACATCCCTTGACTAAGTCTGCAGTTTAGTGGAACCTTGTACAAAATTTAATATATTTTACTTTGAAACAATCAGATGTGCTGATAAGGTACTATGGATAATTTTGTTTACAAATGACATGCTTTGGAAGGTCACTTAAGTCATCCCAATTTTTAAAATTTATTCTTTTATACAAGTCATCTCTACCTCAGCCTGCCCGCTTCTACCTGCCCTCTCCTCCAGACCTACTGATCCTCCATTTCCCTGAAGAAAAGAACTCTGTTCTAGTATCCTTGGTCTCTTTTTTAAATTGATGGTTAGTTCTACCCTAGGTCTCTGAGCCTAGAACCTCTGAGCTTCCTATTCCTGGACATCCAGACAGTGTCCCAGCATAGTTTGCAAGCCAGAAAGGTATGGGCTGAAGGACTTATGGTTGGATTGATGACCATAGGGAAGACTCCTAATCATGGAGAGTACAGAGCCCGAATAGGCCATCTTTGGTAAATTGGCAAGGATCCCAGTGGCATGTCATTCCAATTTTTAAAATTAATAATCATTGTAAAATATTATTATTTTTGAATATTTTGAAATATAGCTGGAAATTGTTTTAAATATTTATTTTATAAAATATTAAGACCCTATTAAAATGTGTTTTTTTTCAAAACTTTTCAAAATAAATGAAATTCTGCTACTAGCATTAGAAAGTTGATGTTCATATTGATGTTCAAGTCAATCAGTAACATTTTCATATGTTCTAGTAGCTGGCAATCATTAGCATAAGTATACAGTTGATTTGCAATATACATGAACTTTGGATAAAATTTTTAATCCAAGCATGTGAATTTACATAGTATAAAATTTATAAAATATAAAGCACTTTGCTAAATGCAAAACAAGTGTTATCTTTCTTAGTACTCATAATTAGGCTAGTTTATGAATGCATTTTACTTTAAAATATTTTCATTTATAATGTATGATTCATTTGTCCTGTTAGGTATTGAACTAAATACATATTTATAAGTTCCAACATATGTTGTTTCCTTTATTGAACAATTTCAACAATGCATTATATTACACTTTTTTAGCTCTTTAATGTTCACATCCTGTAAAGTATATTTTTACCAAAGATATACTGAAATGCAATTTTGATGATGTTCCAATGATAGTTTCAAAAGACTTCTCAATAATTGGTACTTGCTACTTTATTGAATTTATATTCCACTCCCTTCATAAAGGGATTGTAAATAGCTGAACAGTCATAGGGGAGGGGAATAAGGGGAAAATGGGAGGGAGGGGAGAATGGGAGGATACAAGGGATGGGATAACCATAGAGATGTAACAAGAATAAATTAATTTAAAAAAAAGTATCTACTCATGGCTCTTAATTAGAGTAGCACTTCAAGAAGACACACTGATAATAGGATGCTATGCTTCTATAAAGATGAACCATGTGAATTTTAAAAGAAATCCTAAGAGGGAGAACCCCGTCACAGTGGAGTGGCCTCCCAGCATCTGAGTAGGAAGAGTCAGTGCAACAAATAAGAGCAGATACTCCAAGGACAGAAAGCCAGGAAGGATGCTGGGAAGTGAAGAGAAAGCCAGACAACATGAAGGGGAAAGGACACAGACAAGCACAAAGCAGTTCTGGATTTCAATCTCAGCTGGCCTCTCGTGGGAGGAAAACGCACTGCTGCAAGCTGCAATCATAACGGGAGTGTAAAGGTGCCAGCAACATCTGGAATAGCAGCCTACAGGAAGCCCTAACTACAGGAGAAACCCAAGCTTCTGCAGCTGTCCAGGACAAGAGTTTGATCTCAATGTAATACTTATACCTAATAAATATCTAAAACCCTAAAAAAAATTATAATTTATGATGCATTCAATAAGCCTGGAATGGTACAGAAGACAAACTATCAATTTTTTGCAATTGTGTTACAATAAAACACAAATTCACCAAGAAATGTAAAGAAAAAATTATGTTTGATTTATTTTATTAAAACTAAATATATGCATACATAGTTTAGGATAAACAATGGTGCAAAAAGATCTTACTTCCTGTGCCAATCAAGCACAGATTATCCGTTTGTCTTGATATATACAAACATTTACTGAGAGTACTTGTTCAGAAATTGACTACTGTTTTGACTTTTCATACTTATAAAACATGGACTATTTTCATACTGTCCTGTAGGCTTTGAACTTTTCAAACCTACTTTTTTGTGGTTCTTTAATGCTTATACCTCCCTTCCAACCCACCTACCCTAAAGAGGAGAGAAAAGAGGTATATTGGAACAGAAGAAATAGACCCTTTTTAGATTCGGAACCTTGGAGTGATTCCACTGGCATTGTCAGCAGGATTAAAGTAGACCAGTTAAACAGCAAACTAGCAATTCAGCGAAAGTGACTGAAACTGCAGCCACAGGAACCCAGACCAGCAGCCTGAGCCTGGAGCAGCATCTGGAAGCCGAAGTCTCAAACATTTGCTGCAGTGGTTCCCACTAGGAGTGTCTTGAAGTGGAGTGATGAAAAGCCAAGAGTCAGTACTATGATGTTTATTAGCTGGCAAAGACCATGGCCTTGCAAGAGGTGGTTCCTCTTTCAGTGAACACTTGATACCTGTTCTCTCACAAGTCTGTTTACAGTGGAAAAATACCACAAACCATTATACAAGTCACATCCCACACTTGGGATCAAAACAAAAACATGTTTACATCCACCACACTGTCCTATCTACTGTGTTTAGGAAAGTGCTGGAGATTCAATGACCTCCATTTTCTACTACTGATCTATACTTTTAGTCTTTTGTTTGCAGTTTTTGAGAGCCAGTCTTGTCAGGTTGCTCCGCTATCTTCGAAGTCACTATTTACCCTCCATAGGTCATAAACCTATGGTCTCCTAGTTCAGCTTGAAGGAATGTTAAAACTACCAATATATCCGTAATTCCAGGCTCATTTTTCTTACATTGATTTGTTTCCTTTCTGTGTTGATCACTTTGTCCTACTTTTCTGTTTTCCATTGCTGACCAGATGTTATAACAGAGCTTTAGAAAAAAGGATACGGAAAGGACATAATTGTTTTCTTTTTAAACACTTAAAAACTCTTCAAGAGTACTGATGTGAATCTTCTGAAAATATACTGAAACTTTTGGTGTGCTCAGAGGGTGTTCAACATTGATGAATGTTCTAGGCACAACTGAAAATTATAGTACAGGTTTGGGTTCCATAGTGCTATGATCATGTTGACTAATATGATTGATAACATTAAAGTCTTCTATAACTTTACTGAATTTGTATGAATTGTCATGTATTTTGTACAATTTTAATTCTGATGTACTTTTTCTTGATTCATTTTGCTTCACAATGTCTTTAGGTTTAATTACATAAACATTTTTAATTCAAATTTTATTACATGTAATTATTTAGTTGTGTGTGTTGTGTGTGTGTGTGTGTGTGTGTGTGTGTGTGTGTGCACGCACCTGCCCTCACATGTGACACATATGGAGATCATCGGATAGTTCACAGAAATCGATTCTTTCCTTCAACCATATAGATTCCAAAGGCTGAATTCAGGTAGTTAATCTTGGTAGCAAGAATCTGTATCTGTTGATCAATATAACCTACACTTTTACTTCATAAGAATCTACTTTTCAGCTGAGTGATGGTGGTGTGTGTCTTTAATCCCAGCACTCAGGAGGCAAAGGTAGGTGGATTCCTGTGAGTTTGAGGCCATCCTGGACTACAAAGGGAGTTCAGGACAGTTTAGGCTACAAAGAGAAACCCTGTCTCAAAATAAAAACAAAAAACAAACAAACACCAAAAAACAGTATCTACTTTCCAATTATAACCTACTTTATCATGTAGAGTTAAAAAAGACCTAATAACAGTTTTACTTTTTTCAGTATTCCATGCATTTCTGTGCTATTAACATAAGTTTTTTTAGGCATGTCATTGATACAAAATACATTTCTCAATACATTTTGAGCATTTATTATTTTCTAAATATAGCTAGATTTTTATAGGTCTCCTTTAAAAAGGACTTGGAACTCATTCAATCCTACGTTGTTCTCTCTCTCTCTCTTTCTCTCTCTCTCTCTCTCTCTCTCTCTCTCTCTCTCTCTCTCTCTCTCTCTCTCCGTGTGTGTGTGTGTGTGTGTGTGTGTGTGTGTGTGTGTGTGTGTGTGTTGTGCAGTAGAAATATAGGAATATAGATTTTTTATCTCATGTATAATAGGAATTTCATCAAGGATAAACATGTTAGGACCCACGCTAATCTGGAAATGAGTGATGGATTTTGAACACTCTCGACTAGTTTCATCACTATCACCCCTGTCAGCAATGACAGTCTGTACATGCCACCATGTAAGTACTGTAAGTCTGCAAAGGCACTGGGAACATTGAAGGCATGTACAACACAGTGTGGATCAGAAGAAAACAAATACTGAACAACATATGTAGCTTATAACTTGTGCTCTAGTTTGGTAATAAATTTCCTACTCTATGATCCCTTGGGAAAATCACAACAAAAAAATCAGATTTTAACTTTTCCAAATAGAAAATGGAAAAAGAGTATTGTAATAACCAAGACTATTTTATAGATGAATGAATGAGCTCTAGTGTAGTCTATGGTATGCTCTCTTTTGTCAACTTGACTCATTTCTATATACAAACTGTGGGCTGCTGATGGCTCTTGGGTTTGCTTTTCCATTGTGTGCATCTTTCTGTGTGGATACTTTTACAGCCATCAGTCTGCTAAATTGGATAACCAATGAACTAGCCTCCAGGTAAGTTCTCAGCAATTCTCAGGGACCATTTCCTCTCCAGCAAGCAGTCTTGAGAATATAGTGATTGATTTTTGATTCTCACAATCACACAGTTCAGTATGTTTGAGTCCTCAACACATGTAATCCTTCACATGCATTGTTTTAAGACTACTTCATACAAAGTTGCTCACAAATATCCATCTCAGTCCATTTCCTAAAAACACTGGCCAAAGAATCTATGAAAGGACAGTCCCATCTGACTACGTGTTATTTCAGTTTCTTGAATGTGTTTTCCTTATTATTTATTTATATTTTCATCTTTAGCACTCATGTCCAAAGATATCAACAGAGTCCCTTTGGATATTATCTAACTTACTCATCCATGTGTTTTAAATTCACCATTTTCAAATACTTGTTTGGAAGACTTAACACTTAACGTTGTTTACCAAATGTTACCTAGATTGTTGCTGAAAAGTTAAACAATAAACATACTGATATTTATACGAAGGTTTTAAAGAATAAAATCAGTAGTACACTCAAACTGATTCTCAAAGCACCACTGAGGGGCTATTATCATAAGGTCGTATGTCCTTTTCCCTTTAGCTTAACAGAAAGGAGATCAAGAGTTTTTACATGCGATGGCTTATGATGCAGAGCCAGCAACTCAACTTCCAACAAAGATTAACCTATGGTACTATTATCTCAAGGGAATCAAGTAAAGTATTTAAAATCAGTGTCTTTTTTAATGAGATTTCTTTTGTCTTCTATTTTGTAATTTTAAAAAATACAGTGATAGAGTACAGATAATTTTAATGCTTCGGAAGGTATCTTTTTTCATTCTAGGGTACATTTGGTTGTATTTTGTTTAAAGAAACTTTATGATGGCTATAATGAGACCTCAAGAAATATCATAAAATAGAAAAAATACAAATACCTCAGTTCTTATTTTCTTTATACTATATATTTTCAATTTAGAAAAGGACATTATGGTATAGTTTCAAATCTATGAATAAATATAAAATTGAGAGCAATTGAAATTATTAGTAAGAAAGTAATAAATATAGCTACTGATTTTTGTTACCAAATTAAGCAAAGTCTTATCATAGTGTCTATCATCTACACTTCTCTATTTTACCAAATGAATAAATTTTATATCTATATAAAATCTTAAACACAGATGTTTAGATCAGCTTTATTTATAATTGCCAAAATCTGGAAGCAACCAAGAGTCTTCCAATTAATATATAAGCCATAGTAAATCTAGGCACCAGAACTTAATTACATTGGTAAAAGTAAATCATTATTAAAAACTGAAAGACAAGAGTGGAACCCAAGTCCATGTAGCTACAGCCCTCTAAATGAAAATATAGTCTTAATTCACTTTTAAAATTACTTTGAATAAATAACATACTATTTTCTATAATAATGTTAAGCAACATTTTATTTCTCTTGCTGTGAGTCCAGGCCAGGTAGTAGATATGTTGAATTTTATAGACCACCTAAAGTTTCTTGTACATTTTATTCAGTGAAATATTTATGGTTTCATTTGGATTGTTATTTTGTTTCTATTTATAATTTATTCACATTACTTCCCGATATTCATCCACTCACACTTATCTTCCTGTTCCCACTCCCCCTCCCTCCTCTACCCTATTCCCCTCCATTAGATCTCTGACAAATGGGATCCTCATTCCTCGATGCCTCTGCCTGACCACAGCCTATCAGGTCTCATCTGTAGAGCCTGCATTCCCTTCCTCTGGGTTGTCAAAGGGCCTCCCCTCCATGGAGAAGTGCGTCTGCTTCTTTTTGTGCTACAGCTTTCAGTTGTTCTGTTAGGTTCCTGGTATGGGATTTCTACAGTTTTTTAAATCTACTTAGTATTATGAACTTTAATCTTAGCATCGTTTTCATTGTGTCCCATAAGTTTGTGTGTGTTGTCCCTTCATTGTCATTGAGTTCTTGGATGTTTTAAATTTCTTTTTTTCCCCCCTTGATCAGAGGTCATTTAATAGCGAGTTGTTCAGTTTCCATGAGTTTGTAAGCTTTCTGTAATTTTTGTGATTGTTGAGTTCCAGGTTTATTACAGGGTGGTCTTATAAGATGCAAGGGGTTATTTGAACTTGTATTTGTTGAGGTTTGTTTGTGAACAAGTATAATGGTCAATTTTGGAGAAGGTTATGTGAGGTGCTGAGAAGAAGGTATATTCTTTTGTGTTTGGGTATAGTGTTCTGTAGATATCAGTTTGATACTCAACATCGGTTAGCTTCATTATTTATCCTTTTAATTTCTGTCTTAATGATCTGTCTATTGGGGACAGTCGGGTGTTAAAGTGTTCCAGTATTAATATGTGGGATTCAGCACATGATTTATGCTTTAATAATGTTTCCTTGAAGAATGTTTGTGCTCCTGTTTTTGGTTCATAGCTGTTCAAGGATTTAGATGTGACATAATCTTTGGGCATTTTTCATTTGAGATTAGGAAGTGTCCTTCCCCATATCTTTTGGTTAATTTTCATTGAAAGTCTATTTTATTAGATACCAGAATGACTACTCCAGATTGCTTCTTGGGTCCATATGCTTGTAATACCTTTTTCCAGCCATTTACTTGGAGTTAATATCTATGTGTTTTGATGAGGTATGTTTCCTGTATGCAGCAGAATGATAGGTCTTGTTTGTGCAACCATTCTATTAGCCTATGTCTTTTTATTGGAAAGTTGAAGCCCCTGATGTTGAGAGATACTAATGACTAGGTATTGTTGGTTCTTGTTTTATTGATGGTGGTGGTGGGAGAGAGAAAGAGAGAGAGAGAGAGAGAGAGAGAGAGAGAGAGAGAGAGAGAGAGAGAGAGAGAGAGGAAGGGAGAGGGAGAGGGAGAGGGAGAGGGAGAGGGAGAGGGAGAGAAAGAGATTTCTTTCTTCTGGTTTTGCAGTTAACTTTGGCTTCTTTGTTTGGAAGTTTCCTTCTTGTATCTTCTGTAGGGCTGGATTTGTGGCTAGGTACTGTTTAAATTAAGTTTTGTCATGGAATATCTTCTTTCCTCCATCTATGGTGATTAAAGTTTTGCTGGGTATAATAGTCTTGGTTGGCATGTGTGGCCTATCGGTGTCTATGTGACATCAATCCAGGAGCTTCTGGATTTCATAGTCTCTGGTGAGAAATCAGGTGTAATTCTTTATATGTGCCTTGGCCTTTTTCTCTTGCTGGTTTTTAATATTCTTTGTTCTGTATGTTTGGTGTTTTGATTTTGATATGGTAGAAGGATTTTCTTTTCTGTATGTTTCTTTTATATTTATGGGCATTTCTTTTTTTCAGTTAGGGATGTTTTCTTCTATAATTTTGTTGAAATATTATCTTGGTCTTGGAGCCGGGAGTCTTCTCTTTATTCAATATATATTATTCTTATTTTGGTCTTTTCATAGTGTCCAATATATCTTGATGTTCTGTGACGGGAGATTTTTAGATTTAACGTTTTCTTTGACTGTTGCATCAATTTCTTCAAATATATCTTCTACCCCAGAGATTCTCTCTTCCATCTCTTGTACTCTGATGTTGGTGATAGTATGTCTATAGCTCTTCACTTCTTCACTTGATTTTTCATTTTCAGGATTCTCTCAGAATGTGTTTTCTTCATTGCTTCTATCTCTATTTTCTGGTCTTGAATCTTATAAACATTTCCTTCTCTTTGATTGTAGTCTCTGTCTCTCACTAATTTCTTTAAGAGTTTTGTCCAATTCTTTTACCTCTTTATTTGTACATTCCTGTTTAATCTGAGGGATATTTTTTCATCCTTTAAGGCCACTATCATTTTCATAACCTCAGATTTGAAATCTTTCTCTGGTGTGTCAGGTGTGATAGTATCTTGAGGGCTTGCTGTGGTGGTGGGTATACTGGTTTCTGGTGGTAACTCATAACCCTGGGAATTGTTGTTTGTGTTCTTATGCTTACCTTTTCCCTTTGTTCTGTCTCTAGTGCTAGGTTGGTGGCCTTCGATTGTCAGAGGTATAGAAAAGAGGACTTCAGTTCAGTGCCCTACACACCTCTGCTGAGCTCACAGTCTCTGTTGGCTTCCAGTTTGTGACCCAGGTATGCCAGGCATTTGGGGAGCATGAAGAAAGATATGTGAGCAGAGAATGCTCTAGTGGGCCTGCTGGGCTCCTCTGGGCAGAGGACTATGGAACTTTGCTCCTGTGCCCAACTCACCTCTGCTGAGTCCACATCTCTGATGGCTCCCTTTTTGTGACCCAGGTAAGCCAGGCCATTTTGGATCAGGCAGAAAGAGTTTTTTTTTTTTTTTAACTTTTAAAACTGCTAAAAATAATATGTTCATGCGATATAATATCTGGCAATGAGCTAGATAAAACTGATAAGCTTTAGATTGCCAACTCTAGTTCTATGGTTTATTTTACACTATTTTCTTTCTAATAACAAGGACAGTGAGAAACGTAAGGTGTCATTAAGGTCCAGTAAGAGAAAATGATTCTATAGACTAATAAAAATGATTGCTGACAATAAAATGTAATGTGATGCATGATAAGCTACTTTCTGTTTGAGCTGTAAACTGTAAATTGATCTTGGATAGGTCTAGTCAGAGAACTATAATAGACTCATCTTGATTCTTCATTCCTGATTGTACTCATGGAATGCCTTCCTGCTTACTTTTCCTTAACAAGTCAGTTTAGCACTTCAGAGGTTCTGAAGAAAGAAAAAGATAAGTAGAATAACAATGATAAAAAACGTGAGATTGACGGCAGAAGAGAGTGACAGTTTAGATAATGACACTGCCTATAAGTGCAATAAATTCACCTCACTGAGAATGTTTTCGTGAAGCATGATAATGCACTGGAATTTTGTGTATAAATAACTATGTATGATAAACATCTGACATATTACTATGAAATATGGAATATATAAAATAAATTGTAAGACATTCTAAGGAGAAGAGAATACAAGGAAAAATTTCCCTAACATTAAGATGCAAACAAATATAAATTTTAGTTAAGGTAGGAAAACTAAAAAAAGTAAGACATGTATGTTCCTTCTGTAACTCATAACACTTAGTTCTAGTACTTCTTTATCCTCTCAATTAATTTTTAGAAAAATAGTGTAACAAAAATAATGGTAGAATGATGATGATGATAGTTAACTGTCTGCTATCTTTAAAATGTTTCAATATGATTGGGCTACAACTAATTTAAATTTCATGCCTCCACTCATATCAAACATATCTTCATGCTAACATGAGGAAAAATGATTTTACAATGTTATATTTATCATCACATTGAACTGCATGGAAAAATACTGTTAAATAATAGTGTGATTATAATGATTAAAAATTTAGGACATTTGCCTTTAAAATGCTACTAAAATAAGGATAAAAACAGGATGGTTAAATATTCTTTAAATAGTTTGCACAATAAGGAACTCTTAAAGGTAGGAGTGAAGGTGACCCTCTTAGCTGCTCTAAGAAGTCTTTTGCACCTACTTGGGTGCTCATCCAGCCTTTCTGTGAGAGTTTGCACCTAATCTTATTGCATCTTATCGCTATCCTGAGAGGGCTGCTCCATTTGGAGGAACAATGAGTATCCAGAGAAGATGTTGGAGTGGGAGTTGGGAAAAGTGGAGAGACGAGAAGTCACTATGAGATGCATTGTATGAGAAAAAAATAAATGAAAATAAGAAAAGGAAAATAAAGTACATACTATTTAAGAATATAAGAAACATTAAATAACTGACCATTAGTTATGCAATTATCCCATATGTTTATCAGTATGTGGTAAGGAATTTTTTGCTCACCCATTTTGTTTTCTTACAGAAGCTCCCCGTCCCCCCACTGGTAGTTTTAGTGTAATTTCTCAGAGTTGAGAGCATTACTTTGTGTTGCTAAAATACCCATGTTACTAAGCTGGGATTTATATTTCTAAAATCTAAATTAGCTTTTTCCTTCTTTTTTTTTTTTTTTTTTTTTTTTTTTTTTTTTTTTTTTTTTTTTTT
>OU015748.1:36781010-36799556 GCA_907169655.1 Acomys percivali | reverse complement strand
TTTTTTTTTTTTTTTTTTTTTTTTTTTTTTTTTTTTTTTTTTTTTTGAGACAGGGTTTCTCTGTGTAGCCTTGGCTGTCCTGGACTAACTTTGTAGACCAGGCTGGCCTCCAACTGACAGAGATCTTCCAGTTTCTGTCTCAGCAAGTGCTGGGATTACTTATATGTGTTTGTATTCATGAAAGCATGAGATTTTTATTTTGTTTGATACACTAAAATACAATTAGAAATATGAAAAATTTACAGTTATAAATTTGAGAGTGAACCAGTTAAAGAGACCATTTTTAGATTTCACTGTGATTTACTGCCAGATAATATACCACTTTTCTTAATATTGAAATTCATTCAAATAAAAAATGAAATTGGACAAAATTTCAGTAAAAAGACATACAGAATAATCATAAATACTTCTTAGTTTAAGATAATTTATTATGGCTATGAAGAATTATATAAGTTATAGTAGACCTAAAAATCCATTATTATCACTTAGGTATTGATGCTGTGTTTATATTTTATTCTCTTGGAAGACACATTTTGAGTCTCATAATTTGGGAATTTTGCTTTAATGATAAAAAAATCTTATTTGTAATTGAATAATGGTCATGAACAATGTGTTATTAAAATGTAATTTAATTTATTTTGAGAAGTCAGGACTGTTAAATGACATGTTACATTGATTCTCCATTGTTGAACAACAGAAACAAGCTGTTGCATGGACCATTCTTTTTCCATCATCTGTTTCTTAAAAGCATAAAGCCAATTTTGCATTTAAGCTAGGAAATGAACCTCAGGGCATGCCCATCTGTCTAAACAAATAAACATACTTCCAGTAGAGCTGTGGAGACAGGCTGTTCTTTAAACTGTTGTGATCTATGTGAATGTTTAAGAAATTATGAATTATTTAAAAGCACACTATTTTAATGCATTGCTTTTCATCTTTATAATCTCATATTTGAAAGGTGTTATTGACTTTGGAATGTTTTTATTATTTTAAAAATAACATTAACATTAAATTGTTTCCAATATAATGTAACTAAAATGGCAGAAAATTACATTAAAAAGGCAATTGGACTTTGCAAGTATAAAACCTCCATGTAGATAACTGAAGCAATACATATTATAATGTCTAGTAAGTGAAAACAAATTTAAAGTGCATGAATTATATATTATCTAAAATTTATGTATCAAAAATAAAATAGCACAGTCACTGTGCCATTTTGTATTCAATTAAATATAGCAACACACTATTTATTTGTATGTTTTGTTTTGGGGGTGAGGGAATTGAATAAAGTACCTCACATATTTTACATAATCACCACATCATTGTACTTCCAATCCTAAATACAGTTATTCTATTCAAATGTTTGCTAAACTAGCAGCCCACGACTTTTTTGAAATCCATCTAACAAATATATGTTAAACTTACAACAAAATAGGCTCTATCATTATTGGTTTTTAAGCAAATATGATTCCTTTAAATTTTTTATGTTTAAATGTGTTTGTGAGTGTGTGTGCATGTATGTGCGTGTGTGTGCATGTATAAGTATTGAGCATGTGTGTATATGTGTGCATGTGATGTTCACATGAATGTGGGTATCACTTATGCTAGTTTCTTTTTACCTTCTATTTTGTTAAGGTGGGATCTCCTGTTGTTACTGTTTGGCTAAATACATCGTGTCATTAATGGTATTAGCATCTGGGAAATGTTTTTATCTATGATTCCAATCTTAATGTAGAAAGTTGCGATCACATATATGCACCACCATACTCATCATAATTTTAGGTATTTTTCAAAGACTCAGTCTAAAGATTATCAGTATCGGGCTTGCACAGCAACCCCTTCTCCCTGCTAAGCCATCTCACTAGCATAAAGTATGTGCTTTTAAATACTGTGAAACAACGTAAACTGTTATACATACAAAGGAATTAATACAATAGTAAAATAATTATATTTATACCAGGCTTATATATTATATATAAATAAAGTTAATGTAAAATCTGGAAAAATAGTCTAAATATTACCTACATTGCAATCCCTTCTACTTTCGAGGATAAAAAGTTATATTTTCATTTGGAATCCAAAGTTCAGTATTTCAATAAAGGATGAAGTTGATTTTAAATCTATACACATTTCTTCTTTTTTCTTTTTTTTTTTAATTTAATTTTATTTTTTTAATTAATTTATTCTTGTTACATCTCTATGGTTATCCCATCCCTTGTATCCTCCCATTCTCCCCTCCCTCCCATTTTCCCCTTATTCCCCTCCCCTATGACTGTTCCTCAGAGGGATTACCTCCCTCTGTATATGCTCATAGGGTATCAAGTCTCTTCTCAGTGACCTGCTGTCCTTCCTCTGAGTGCCACTAGGTCTCCCCCGCCAGGGGACATAGTCAGATGTGAGGCACCAGAGTACTTGAGAAAGTCAAATCCCTCTCTCCACTCAAGTGTGGAGACTGTCTCAAGTCCTAGTACAAATGGAGAGGACGAAGAATGCTAATGAGTAAGGAGAAAATAGTTCATAAAAATGTGTGATCACACACAAATGTTTCTTAATATGTACAATCATAATTTAAGAAAATAGTGAAATAATACAGATTGATGGGGTGATATTTCATGGGGTGATTTAAAGTAGAAGCATGAAGTTTACCTAAAAGTCTTAGAGTTATCCCACTTCTTTGTGCATGTTTAATTTGTTTCTAAAATCCCAATTATAGTATTAAATCCTTTCTTTAGAAAAATGTATAAGTAATTATCTAAACATTTCACAATTGAAGAGAGAGAGAGAGAGAGAGAGAGAGAGAGAGAGAGAGAGAGAGAGTCAATATCCCAAGTAAAAGCATTGGACTTTCAGTGTTTTTACTTATCTATTTAACATTGTCAGTGTTCAGAATCTCCGTGGGAAAACACGTTATCATGTTAATTAGCATACTTTTATGCTTTGCTTGAATCAACAAACAAAAGTCTCTATTGAGTTAGCTCTTCCCATGCAACATTATAGTTGTGGGCTTTCTCCATATTTTAAACAATTTAAAGAATATACTTTCTATCTTGTAAATTGTGGTGAAGAAAAATGAGCTATTTTCTCTCCCATCTCTGTCTCTCTCTGTGTCTCTTTGTCTCTCTGTCTCTGTCTCTGTCTGCCTCTGTCTCTCTGTCTCTCTCTATCTATCTATCTCTCTATCTCTATCTCTTTCTCTTTCTCGCTCTCTCTGCATGGTTTTCTCCTTCCTGTTGATTCATGAATAACACAATAATGCATTTACCTATGTCCAACTGCACATAATTAAGGAAAACTGACCTTATTATTTTATGAAACCTGATCCACAGGAAACAGCCTTTAAAAATTGATAATTCAAAAATCTAAAGAAATAAAAAAAGAAAATTGGTAATTCAACATAAAAAGGTTATTTTTTCTGTCATATGATTAAATAAAAATCTACATCATAAAATGATTTCATTAAGAAGCTTGAAAGTCTTTCGTGTTGGTTTAAATTTTTTTTATAATTCCATTGTTATTTATATAATCTTCCTGATTAGTGATATCTATATTATTTTTGCTGTTTTGAAAGTTCATACAGATATTTCTTTGTTAGGACATTCCTTTTGTTGTTGTTGTTTCTATAGTATACATTAAACTTTTCCTTACTGAAAAATTTTATTCACCATCATGAACTTTTTCTTTGTGTCTATTTAAAAGAAAAATTTCTTCCTAACCTTATGAATTATTCCTTAGAAAATACACATGTTCTAAGTATCAATCTCACTAAGTTCATCATTTTCTTAAGTCTTAGATTTGGAATAAGGGATATCATGCTGTAAGGTTTTGTTTGTTTGTTTGTTTGTTTGTTTTTATTAATTGATCCCATTTTAATATAGGCTCCTGTTTCTGTCTAGTAGTTCATTCTGATATTTACTATATTTTAAATAGTTTTAAAAATAATTTTAAATATATATATATATATATATATATATATATATATATTTACTAATATTAGGCTAACTTTATTTCTTTTTTATGATAAAATACTTTATTTTTTTAAATTTTATTTTATTTTTAATTAATTTATTCTTGTTACATCTCAATGGTTATCCCATCCCTTGTATCCTCCCATTCTTCCCTCTCTCCCAGTTTCCCCTTATTCCTCTCCCCTATGACTGTTCCTGAGGGGGATTACCTCCCCCTGTATATGCTCATAGGGTATCAAGTCTCTTCTTGGTCACCTGCTGTCCTTCCTCTGAGTGCCACCAGGTGTCCCCCTCCAGGGGACATGGTCAGAAGGCTAACTTTAAACATTCTTCCATTTGCCTTCTTATTTGTGTATTCTTGATACATAAAGTTAATTAAATAGGGAAGACACTAGTGTTTCACATTTATGGCCTCTGGAGGTCTCCCACAGCTTTGCAGACAGTATGAACCACCCTTTCACCTTTCACTATCATTTTTGTTCCTTAGTGTCTCAAACCACTATTCTCAGCATATTTCTGAAGTTATTGGTTAGAAACATCGCTGTTCTAATTTCGCTTTCTGAACACACGGCTCACTCTTCTCGGGAACAGAGCACTCGCCTCTTTATTCACATTGAGGATCTGCACTTCAGGTTACCATCTCCAGAATCATCAAACATAGGTTTGCCCACTATTTGTTTCCAGTGATTTTTTTCACTTAGGGATATTCTTTGAACTGTAATTTTTTGGCAGGTTTGTCAAACATTAAATGACTGTTGTTATGTGTACTCATATTTAGATCATTGAATTTGTACCATTGGTCTATATATCTGCTTTGTGCCAATATTAGTATTAGTATTAGTATTAGTATTAGTATTAGTATTAGTATTAGTATTAGTATAGTTGTTATTATTTTTTTATTTTTATTATCATTATTATTACCACCATGCTGTAATTTATCTTAAAACCTGGAATGATAGTGGCTCCAGCTTTGTTCTTTTACCCCAGGAATATTTTGGCTTTCTGTGATTTTTGTGATTCCCTGTGATTTGAGGAATAGTGCTTTTTTTCAGTTTTTGCATGCCAGCCTGTCTTATTCTCAATTTCAGCAGGTTATTTCAATATTTATTTATATTGGGATTTCAATTAGGATTGCCTTAAATCTATAAATGCCTATTGATACAATTTATTTCAGTGGTTTGTTTTGTTTGTTTGTTTGTGTTTTGTTGTTTGTTTGTTTTGAAACAGGGTTTCTCTGTGTAGCCTTGGATGTTCTGAACTATCTTTGTAGACCATACTGCCCTCAAATTCATAGTGATCCACCTGCCCCTGCCTACTTGAGTGCTAGGGTTGAAGGCATGTGCCACAATCCCCAGCTATATTTCCATTTTTAAAGTGTCTTTATCTGTTTCTTCAGGAGCTTAAAGTTATTACTGTAAAGGTCCTTTGCTTCCTTGGTTAGGTTTATTCCAAGATATTTTATCTTCTTTATGGCTGTTGTCAGTAGGAGTGAATCCATGATTTCTTTTCTGCGTGTTTATTTGATGTTGGTGTGTAGAAAAGCTTTTGATTTGTTTAAGTTTGATATAATCCTGCTATATGTCTGTAATTTGTCATTTCTAAGATTTTTACAGGAGAATTTTTGGAATTCTTACGTATCATGTCATCTTCAAACGGGACTCTTTGGTGTCCTTTTCTGTGTCTATCCCTTTAATATCCCCCTTCCATGTTGTTCCAGCCTGGTGAGTCAAGCACATTATTGAAAACAAGTGGAAATAGTGGACAGCTACCCTGTCTTACTCTCAATTTCAGTGAGGTTGCCAACCTGTCTCATTATCAAATTCATCAGGATGCTTCAAGATTTTCCCCATTAAAAATGATGTTCAGTAGAGGTTTTTTGCATAGCTTTTATTATATGGAGATCTGTTCCATGCGTATGAACTCTTTCTCATAATCATCAAAATTTAACATTACCTTCCAATACATTATGGCATACATGCTTGTTTTTAATTTTATCTATTTATCTGCTAATATTGCTTAGCAAATTATATTGAATGATTTCAACAAAAAGACAAAAACCATATCAATTGTTTTAGTAATGGGCTAGTGTTTTTAACTGTAGGTCATATCCAACTATTCTAAAGTTATATAATACAAATTAAAAGCATTTGACTTAATCAGTCATAAATAGACAAGAATAATTATTGATTTAATATTTGCAACATTTTTAGTTGAATTTGTTTAACCACAGTGTTAAAAACTTGGTTCGGTTATTGAAATTGCTCTCAGGTACCTCCAGAATTTTATGCTAAGATGTTATTGTTTGGATATGGGGAGGCTGGAGGTATGACCCTGCTGCTAAAATCGTTAAGAACATATGCTGCTCTTCCGGAGACTACAGGTTAAGATTTTAGCATCCATATGGCAGCTCAAAATCATCTGGAACTTTGGTTTCAAGTCACTTAATATGTCTTCTGTTTTCCACAATCTCTTGGATAGAAGTGGTGCACACAGATTCGTGTAGTCTAAACACCCCTACACATAAAATGAGAGTAAATGAAGAAAGAGAGGAGTAAAGAAAGAAAGGCTTTACTGCTGATGTTAGCACAGAGTTGAAAACAAACTCATACTCACCTGGAAGATTCTTCCCTAGTGGGCAGTTTTCATAAGGCTGGTAGATGTTATGCACATTACTGGAGGATAAAAAAAGTCATCATCATTTCAATAAGGCTATCAACCCTAGGTGTTACAATAGCAAACAACCTGGCAAAACGTGAACACTGATAAATTCATAGCATGAATGTCAAGTGAGTATCCAATCAATTTCTGATAGTATTGTGTGCTATACCCCTGCCATGTTGTTCCGTGATCCACTTCTTCCTGGGATGCCCAGATGTCACTAGGCACTATGCCCAGAAGTATGAAGCAGAGTCTGGAACCAGGAGGCAGGGAGCTACAGCATTCCAATCTGTCTGGAAGTGCTGGGGAAGGAACACCTTCTCCAAAGATAAAGCAGCAACTGTTAGATGCTATTTAGTGAAGCAACTTATGCATGCTTTTATTGGTGAAATAGGTCAAGTTCCTGTGTGCGTGTGTGTGGTATGTGTGTGTGTGTGCGTGTGTGGTGTGTGTGTGTGTGTGTGTGTGTGTGTGTGTGTGGTATGTGTGTGTGTGTGCGTGTGTGGTGTGTGTGTGTGTGTGTGGTGTGTGTGTGTGTGTGTGTGTGTGTGTGTGTGTGTGTGTGTCCGCCCCATGGTGGAAGAGCATTATATAAGCATTGGGAAGCAGGGAGAAGTTTGGGTGTATGTGTGTGAATACTTTACATTGGTTGATGCTGATATACTATTGATGCTCTGATTACATGGAGAAGAATTCCAGGCACTGTGCTAAATGACTAACTGAAATATTGCACCGTGGAGGTCACCATGCTACATGACTGGCAGGTTGCTATGCTATATGCTCAGGGACAGACACAGAAACAGGAGGGTGCTGTCCCACTCCTGCTGTTTCAGGATGTGATTTTTAAATCTCAACTTTGAGATTTCCAGTTATTGAAAATGTTCCACCATGGCCAGTTCCATTCCAGTTCTCCTGGTGGCATGGTTCATGTGCCCCACCTCCCACACAAGTTAAAGCATAATACTGACACTAATTGTCATAGCCAAGAACCTCTAGATAGACAGATCATTGGCCTTATGAAGTACCTACTACACTCATTCTGCTATCTGGGCATAGTACCAATCTGACTACTAATGACTTGTTGAACTTACAAGTAATGCATATCTCAACCCTCTGCAGTGCTTTCTGCAGTAGTTAGTGACAAACTCAGAGAAAAATGACAGTCATCATAAACAGAAGATATTACAAAATTCTTAGCACTAATGGGGATACATATTTCATATCCCTTACTCCCAAAGCTCAGAGATTACTATGGAGGAGGAATGAAAAAGAGCTTAAAAGCAAGAATTAGTGGAAGATTTCAAGGAAAGAATATTCTTCAAACACAGCAGGGCAGGTGTAGATAAGAGTTCCCAGAACTTGTGATAGCATGGACAAAAGCTCTGTAAGCTTGAGCTAAGCAAAATGGCAGCATGGGAAAAGGGGCTGTCTCTGAAATCCCTGTCTAGCTAAGGCATTATTGGCAATTGGTCACTTCTGGAACATGTACAGTCAGTTTTATTTAAAGGTGAGTCTCTTAGTAGGTCTATTTTATCCCAGTAAATGGTTCTACATTCAAAAGAACATGGGGAGCCCAGATTGTACTTGATGTTAGAAATGGAGAAAGAGCATACATTGGGTGAGAGGGGGAAAGAGGATGGATGGGTCTTGGAACAGTTGGTAGAATATGGTCAAAGCAATTGTATGACATTCTCAAAGTATTAATAATGATTCAAAAGGAAAATAAACCTGATTTAGAAACACAGAGCAAGTCCTGATATTATTACTAATTTTTTTAAACTTTTAAATAGTCATATATAATCCAGGGAGCACATGGAGTCATATAGACATTCATATATATGCATATATATAACAAAACTCTTCTGGTTCTACCAACTATGACTAAGATTAAATTTACCTGAATTTAGGTAATTGACAAAATCCTTAAGTTCATGTTGTTTACTCATATGGTTATCATATCTTTTTCTATTCTCTTAGCAATTATAAAGTAAGATGTCTAATAAATATGCATGGATTTCCATAAGAAAATTGGAAAATATACAAGTATAAAATAATCTAGGATATTTGTTTATATATTTCAACTACTTTCAAAACTGATCACGTGTGAAAGTCATATTGTTTCACTTGTTTCAGCATAATGTTTCAAATATTACACTAATTAGTTATTTAAAAGAATCCATTGCTTTCTTACAATACTTACATGCTGAAATTTCTTAAAAATTCCAGTGATTTTCATTACAATGTACACATATGTATATATAGGTAATATTATATTAAAGTATTACTTGTTAGATTTTAAACAATTTTATATCTTTAGACACAAACTTCCAAACATATGAGCCAATATCATTTTGTGATAATCCCAGGAATTTAGTTAATCTCTGATGAGTATTCTATTTAGAAAGTATAGAGAATTGGATTTCTGTAGCAAATATTCTTCTTGTATTTGGGTAATTTTAAATGAAATGTTTTGCCATAAATGCATTTACTAAGCTAATATATGTGAGACCATCATCTGGGTATGGAGACCCATGCCTTTTACAAATATTTTATTAACTTATTCATATTACATCCCAATTGTTAGCCCATCCCTTGTATCCTCCCATTCCTCCCTCCCTCCAGCTTTCCCTCTACTTCCTTCCCCTATGTCTGTGACTGAGGGTGATTTTCTCCCCTTGTATACGCTTATAGGGTATCAATTCTCTACTTGGTAGTCGGCTATCCTTCCTCTGAGTGCCACCAGGCCTCCCCATCAAGGGGACGTGGTCAAATATGGGGCACCAGAGTTCGTGGGAAAGTCAGTCCCCACTCTCCACTCAACGGTGGAGAATGTCCTGTCCATCGAGACCCATCCCTTTAATCCTAGCACTTGGAAAGCAGAAGTAGGAGGATCACTTTGAGTTACAGGCCAGCTTAATCTATATACCAAGTTTCAGAACATTCAAGACAATACAAAAAGACCCCGTAAAATATAACAAAAATAAATAAATAAAATAAATATAGGACTGAATTTAGTTATGTTATTATGATTTTATAATCAAAATATGAGCAGGCTATAATAAGAAAGACTGAACTTAAAAATCTGGTGTTTAAAAACAGAACCTTAGAAAGGACATGACAAAACAATAAAGAGAATTAAGGAAAACTGAAAGCATGACAGAAACAATGTATAGCTAGACACTTACTTAATATTATGAAAATGATATTTACTTATATCACTACGTAGCATCAAACTTCAAATTGGTTAATTTCTTTTTAACCAGTGTATGCATTTTATAAATATTTGACCACTTTCTAATCAAGAGTATATGTTCTGAACACTGTGCAATATTTAGAAGGACCAATAGTAAAATTTGAACAGGAAAGAATGAACTAAGACAATTAAAAAATGCTTTAACATTTTCTTTCAGGGAGAATACAGCACACTCCATTTTTTAGAAGAACACATTACAGTGCAGGTCCTTTATTTCTTTCTTTATGTACATTAGGCCATGTATTCATATGGGACATGCTCCAGCAGCTCAGGCTCCTTCCCATTAGTCCTCACCAAATGTGCTTCTGTAGATGGCACAGGCTGACATTTCAGATGAACCTAGTTACTTTCCCTTTGCCTTCCTTTTTCTTCTGGTCATTGTCTTTAACTCTCTTCAGGGAACTGACGCTGCTCTTAGAGTGCTTGATGCTCTGGATCCGTACATTGATTCTCTAGGTTAGCATCTTGCCCTTAACCTGCTCCTTTTCACTGATGCCCATGGCATGCTGGGTTACACTGTAGTCTCTTCTGGGTTTGTTGTTGAAACACTTATGGGGCATTCCTTTTTGAACACTGCCCATTCCCTTGATGCCTCAAATATTATCCTTTTTGTAGATTTACATGTATGTGGTCAAAGGAACAACTTCATGTTTTCCAAAGGGCCTAGAGAACATACAGTGAGTGGCCCTTCTCTTTCCCTTTGTGTGGTTTTCATTTTGGCCACTTACTGAAATGTTAGTGAAATCCAAGCCATTTCAAAATTTGTATAAAAAGCAAATTCTTGCATTATAATTACTAAGAATTAAAAAGACAGCAAATACGCTGATACATGTATATCTAGGCTCCTGCAAACAGTGTGTAATAATAGACTCCAGTTTTATTAAGCACTTAATTAATTGCCACATTATAATGATAGGGCACAAGTCAAGAAAATGACTTATGAGCGTGCAGGCTTCCTTTGCTGTGTTAACGGAAAATGCAAGCGTCCCATATAGTCTAATTAAGGAAAAATACCGTTAAGCAGGAGATTGCATGGGTGTATATTTTGGAGGCAGAAGTTACAGGTGTAAAAGAAGAAACACCAGTCAGCACGGCAACACTGGAGGGACATCTACCGCCCACGGTAACCTGTATTTAAAAGGTATGTGGAAACATCAAATACTAATGGGCTTGATACTGAAAAATTATTAGATTTTTAAATCTTAATTTACAATTGCTCTTAAGACAGGCTTCCAATGATTCGAAATCCAAAGTGAATTGAGGTGATTTGTTCAAGCAGTCCGGTCACAGGAAAGATTGAGCTTCAGTTTCATTCCCCAAGGTTGTGCTAAGGATTGTATGTAAATTAATTTTATTTCTCTCCAAAGGTTGTTTTCATGACCACTCTTGTGTTATAGAGAAGGTTAAAAATTAATAAATATATTTTTAAGCTACAAAGTATTTAATATCGCAAATACTTTACCAGAGACACCCGTATGCAGAGACACACGACCTGTTGTTCTGTAATTATCCCCATTATCTTTTCCGGGGCTTGCAGCTGGTGGTTGTCAGTTTATTGGTTAGCTGACAGGGTCTTACTATGTTGCCACAAATTTACAATATTCATTAACCTTCTCAGTGCTAGGATACATCACAATACTGAATTTTACCATTAATGTAAACAAAACCTGTCAGTTGGTGTATAGGTCTAAGATAAAAGAAGAACTGTGCAATAGACACTGTCTTGTGTATGGAACATATGTATGACTCCATGTTGATATCAGAAAATAATATGTTTCGAAGAGTATAAGACATATGATGGCTGATATAGATATAAGAGAAGATTCCAGGTAATACTGTGGGAAAAAATCCAAAATAAGTGGCAGAAATAAAAAACAAGATGAAAGATCACCAGCTAATGTCAGTATTGATCAATAGAAAATGGGAAGTACATTAATTTCATAAAAAAGCACATTACAAATAAAAAAACAGCAAAAGAATGGAAATGCATCAATATGAAATTTTTTTCTGTGTGGTTCTTTTTTAAATTTAAATTTATTTACACTACCTTTCCATTGTAATCCCCTCACTCGCATCTTAGTGTCCCACCCACCATCTCTTTTCTGCCCTTTTCCTCTCCCCTAGATCTCTGAGCAGTGGGGTCCTCCTTCCTCACGCTCTGACCACAGCCTATGATGCCTCATCTGAATAGCATATATCCTCTTTCTTTTTGTTCCCATAGGGCCGCTCTGCCAAGGGGCAGTGACCAGACCTTATCACAGGCATCAGAGTTCCTGTCAGAGGCATTCTCCTGTTCTCCCCTCCCTTTCTCCATGTGGAGATTGTACTGTCCATCAACTACATCTGAACCAGGGTTCTAGGTTCTCTGCTTGCAATTTCCTTGGTTTGTACATTAGTTTGTGCAGGCCTCACTGGGTCCAGGTCCACCAGACTAGATAGCTCCCTTATGGAGTTTCTGTCACCATCCTCCCCATCCCCTGGCCTTCCATCCCTCATCTCTTCCATACAACCGACAGCTCATGACCAAGTGTTGGACTTTGAGTCTCTGTATCTGTCCCAATCTCCATCTGGGTGGAGTCTCTCAGAAGACATCTATGTTGGGCTAATATCCACTTATAAGTGAGTATTTTCATAACCTAAGATTTAACAAAATTATCTTGTGTTCCAGGTATATTAGTATCTCCATGGCTTGCTGGTTTTGAGTAGTGACATATGGCCTTGGGTTTTGGGGCTTGTGTTTTTATATTGACCTACAGCCGTCAGTGTATCTTTGGAGGTAGCATAAAATCCACTCTTTAGAAAGAATAGTTAAATGGTTAGTCACAAAAAACAGATACAGAAAATATACAAACACTACTGAAGAATGGTTGTGGCTACATACAGGAACTTAAGAGAGCAACATTAAATGAAAAAGTATCTGCAACATAATAAGGAAGAAGTTTGTAGTTGGATTCCCAGGTTGAGTAATCAGAGTTTCATTTGTAGGCTCCTGATATTACTGTAGCCATTAAATATTATTTTTTGATATTGGGTTGAAATAATAAAATATAACGGTCTGAAAATTGTACACAGTTGAACAAAATTCTTATAACTGAATAAAAAATTGTAATCTTAAAAGTTTGCTCATGATACTCTCTTGCCATCAACAGCAATATATACTGTCTTTGATTTTTATTATATTTCGCATGAAAGAATGTTTTAAATCATATCATCTTGGTAGTTTAGATCTATACTTACAAATAGAAAATGATCTATTGAAGGGGTGAATTATATAATAATTATTCTCAAAAATTTTTATGGTTTCATCCCATTTATGCAATACTTTTGTGCCCAAATATCTTATCTCATATTGTAGTTGATATGTAATAGAACATGTATGCATTTTATTCCTAAATATTTTTACATTAAATGATACTTGAAATTATTAATTTAGTACATATAATTTTGGATTATATTAAACATAAAGGAAGACACGTAATTGTTTTACCTTTCTATTAAAGGAGCTGAAAAAAACCAGGAATCATTGACTCATTAAATATCTATATCCATATTAGATTCATAAATTTTAAGGGAGTACTTCCAGAAATATCTGTCATATCTACTTCCTTCTAGTGTTATCCTAATTATAAGTATTTGAAAAGAAGATATTTTATTATATGATTCATATCCCCACTATAAATGTTAATTTCCTCCTTCATGATTTTTGACATATGTGCTGTATGGTGTATAAAAATTCTGTATTAAATGTTAAAAATATGTGATTTACTCTCAGCACTACCTAATGTCTATCTATAAATGGGATACAAGTCACACCCTCCGATACACTGGACTCTGACGGGCAGAAGTAGAAAAATAGTGTCATACCAAAGCAAGAGTCTGTTGATGCCTAACATCCCTAATATAAGATAGTCATATTGTAATTGTGCTTTTGGCTTTTTGTTTCCTTTTATTGAAAATTGATCTTCACTCTTACATAATATACTGTAGTGATGGTTTTCCCTCACTTTATTCTTTTCAGTTCCTTTCCACCTCTGTCCTTTAGAACCATTTACCTTTAATAACATTTTCAGTTCTCATATCTTTTCTGGTGAAAAGAGATAGTAAATAGTTGAATCTTGTTTTGCAATTCTATTAGGCAGTCTGTATTTTTTAATTAGAAAATTACATTAGTTGATCATACTAGAGAAAAAACCAAAGGAAGCATATCAACATATAGTTGTGGTTAATGAGTTAACAGTAAATTCCAATAGTTTGGAGAATAATAGCAAGGATTGGCAAACAGGATTGAAATAAATTATGAAGCAAGCATAACTAATATATCCACATAGTGATGAAACAGATGATACTATGAGAAAAATATCTTTGCCAGAAATTCATCTGATAGAGTACTAATATACAAAATCTGTAAGGACTCAAAAATAAACACCAAAATGAGCAAATAATCCATTCAGTAGATGGACAAGTGAATAGAACAGATGCTTTTTATATGAAGACGTAAAAATAGCCAATAAATGCAAGACAAACTGCTCAGTCTGTCTAGCCGCCAGGGAAATACAAATCAAAGCCACATTGATATTCCTTTTCACTATAGCCATAATGGTTTTTTATCAAGAAAACAACAAATGTTTGCAGGGATGTGGAGAATAAAAGGCATCTTTATATAGTTTGGGAGGAAAATAAAACTATTGTACCAAGTATGGTAATAATCATGTTATTTTCATTGTGGATCCTTTTTCACACACAAAAAAAAATAAAAACAAATCCACCATAGAATGCATGTATAACCCTACTGGTTATACACCTAAGGGATAAAATAAAAATGAATCAATATCTAACAGAAATAATACATATATAATTCATTAAGGAACTATTGACAATTAGTAAGTTGCCAAATGATGGTAAATACTCATCAACAAATGATTGGATAAAAAAGGAAATGTAAGCAATATATATATATATATATATATATATATATGTGTGTGTGTGTGTGTGTGTGTGTGTGTGTGTGTGTGTGTGTATTTGTTTGTCTGTTTATATGTACTCTGTTATTATCCAAACATACTAAAGAATAATGTTATCAGAAGTAAATGGATCGAACTTGAAATCATAATATCATCACATTAGTTAAAAAAGACTGATACATAAAAACTATATCATATTTTCTAATATATAGAGAACTAAAAAGTAACAAAATATAAATAGAAGATAATATAATGAGAGCAGTCAGATGACAAATGAAGCAGAAAAGAGACTAAAAAATATTAATGAGGCAAATAAGAACACAGTAGCTTAAATCCATAAAACCGTATTATATTAAGCATGTTCTTCCACATAGTTCTTTACAATAAAATTATGCATGGTGGTAAATGTTTAACATGTAATACATCATTGAAAATCATATAGGAAATGAAGCGTGATAAGTCTATGTAATTTACAAATACAGAAAATACTATTTTATCAGCCAACAAGGCAGCTATTATTTTAAAATAGATTTAACATATTTTCTACATGTGTTATCAATACATAAATGAATTCCTAAGGGTTATAGAATCAAAGAAGTTCCTTCAAAGATGGGTTAAGAGTATTAGCACTCCAGTATAAATTAACAATTATAATCAAGAAAAATAATCTGAAAAAAATATAATAAAGTAAAATGATATGAAATAAGAGTTATTTTAGAAATCTAAAGTTAATATATCAAAGTGGAAGAACAAAAGAGGAAAAATAGACTTGGATTCACCACAAGTCTTAAATTCTTAATGTTAATGTAGAATTCCTTAAGTCTTCTTTACAACATTGATTGGTAAATAATTACCATTAAATTAATAACAGAAACAACTTAAAACCTGTTTGTTATGTCTGAGTCAGTATAGCTAAATATAGGCAGATGAGTGGATCTTCTTTTCAAGACTCTCATTAATCACATGCATTGTTTTTGTGAATTTTGGGCTATAATGTACATACGACTACTGAAAGATCTCTTTTTTTTAAGCTAGATAGTCCTCTAATCCAGATTCTCTGTATTGTTCTAGCTTGTGTGTTCTTTAGATTTACCATGGTATAAATGTACTCCAAATTATTCCTTTAAGCCATTCTTTATCTATGCTTTTCCTAAGTTTTGAAGATTTTTATAGTGCTCCCTCTCTTTTTTGCTCCAACTGTTCCTATGTCTTCCTATTCCATCATTAATTCATGATCTCTCTGTAGCTGCTGTGAATACACACAGACACAAACACACACACACACACACACACACACACACACACAGAAATATATATGGAGAGAGAAACAGAGAGAGACAAAAGAGATGGAGACAGAGAGAAAGTCCATTTTGTATTGCTCATGTGTGCATATATTTTGAGAATACCACTTGGAATTAGGCAACATATTAGGATACTTCAGTGATATGTTCCTGAAAAAAAAAATTATTGTTTTCACAGTTGTTATCGATTGCCTAAAACTATTCTTCAGATAGGGAATGGGGGGGAGGTTGTGGAAAATTTCCCACCCACATTTTCATATTGTTTAGAGTTTTTCATATGAAGGACTTGTTTGTGTGGCAATATTGTTGAGATTTTAGGTTTCAAATCTCTTTAGTATCCAGAAGATATTATCTAGCAAAGGGTGACCTAATTGTCTGAAACTTACAATAATTTTCCCTCTTCCATAAATCTTAAAGATAAAGTTACATTATTGCTGTATCAACTGACACTCTACAAGTGGTTATTCTCCGCAGTTTGACTACAGGTTAGGTGTCTAAAAGTGTCACTGTTGCTGAAAACAGACAACCATTGAGCAGACCGTGGAACCGGCCTTAGGTCTAATTAGGTAGCTGTTGATTCCACTAATTTTTTTTTTTAAAAGTCACAATTTTACCATTGCAGGTATATTAATGGGGTTTGTAGACATTATAGACTGAAAAAATAGGTACAATAAAGACAGAGAGTAAAGGTGAGGGAGGGAATTCTGAGGAGTGGAAAGGAAAAGTAACATTGACTGAGAAAGGAGAGACAAACAACACTAAGCACTTAAAGTAATGTAAAACGTTACTTTAAAAGGATACTGAAAATATATAATATATATGGACAAATACATATATATGTACATGTATACACACACATATATAAAATTTAAAGGTAATTACACTTCACTTAGAGACAATGCTTTCCCAAGAGGCTAAGACATCTAAACAAAATCTATACTACCTGACATGGAAATTATCTCTTCAAAAAAATTTGAAATTATTGGTCAGGAACAAAAAAGTACTCCTTAAACACATAGGCTCTTGTTATTACTTTAGTTGTCACCATGAACTTTAAACTAAAATCAGCTGCTGAAGACACTACATACTTCAAACATGAACTTTGAAAAAATAAGTATATGAAAGTATAGTACCAGTACCTGAGAAATCAAGTGCCCAGTTTTTTCCATAGCCTTCAATAAAAGACCTAACTGGGTGTTGCAAATGTATAAAGAAAGAAAAGAGAGAAATTATGGGATTGGGTAGACTGAGCTTTCTGTGAAGAACCCTCAAGACCCTGGAAGCAAAGGGTATTTAGCATTCACAACTGATAGAAGAAAGGTTATGGCACAAAGTTGGACAAGGCTCTAGGGTTCTCACATGCAGGCAAACAAGAAGGCAGCATTTTGCTTTACAAATGGATGAAGTAACAGATTTATACAAACTTGGTAGCATCAGTTTTGTGCAGGAGTAGTCTTTGGACCATAGACATCCAGGAGTGGGAGGAGAATGCTACTACGGGCATTTTTATTGAACACGTAATCAACATCCACACACAGACCAGAATGGACAGTTTGCAATTTTCCGCTGAGCCTCACAGGGTGGAGGTTATACTGTAAGGTGGGTCTGTCATTTTCCCATGGGTTTGAATCTAGATACCGTGACATGGCCCACTCATGGCAACAATGCTCATTCACTCAGAGTTTCACATTTTCAGGACTTTCTCTGCTCCCACACTCAAGAATGTAAACCTTCCTTGATCAGCTGAACATAACTGTGTCCTTATACTCATGTCTTAGAATACTGTAAGAAAACATTAGAAATCTCTTGTCCCAGGCTCTTCCCTACTTTTTCTTCTAAGTGACTTAGTTTGACTATGTCCCCTGGAGGGGGACACCTGGTGGCACTCAGAGGAAGGACAGCAGCTACCAAGAAGAGACTTGATACCCTATGAGCATATACAGGGGGAGGTAATCCCTCTCAGTCACAGTCATAGGTGAGGGGAATAAGGGGAAAATGGGAGGGAGGGGAGAATGGGAGGATACAAGGGATGGGATAACCATAGAGATGTAACAAGAATAAATTAATAAAATTAAAAAACAGAAAAGAAATCTCTTGTCAATTTGATCAATGAAAAGAAAGATGCATTTCTTTGTTTTTAGGCAAATGTGGTGGCAAATTGTAGAGAACAAGTATGAGTTTAGTAATCATCTTATTTTAAGAAACATATGGGAAGACTTAGAAGTCTAAGGTCTTAGTGTCTAAGGAAAACAGAAAATATGTAGATGAAATGCACATATATATATATATATATATATGCATGCCTATAAATAGAGAGAGAGACAGTGAGACACACACAGAGAAAGAAAGAGAGAGAGGGGGGAGAGAGAGAGAGAGAGAGAGAGAGAGAGAGAGAGAGAGAGAGAGAG
>OU015748.1:36758895-36781000 GCA_907169655.1 Acomys percivali | reverse complement strand
AGAGAGAGAGAGAGAGAGAGAGAGAGAGAGAGAGAGAGAGAGAGAGAATGACACAAATATTGAGAAGAAGGGATTATAAACGAGGAAATGTTTTCTTTATATTGGCCTCAAAGCTGTGGGACATTTTTTGATTAATTGATGTGGGAAGACCTAGTGTTCTCTAGATAGTATTAACCCTGGGAATGTAGTTGTGGATTGTATAATAAAGCTAATTTATAAAAAGTATTAGAAGCAAGCTTGTAGACATTCTTTCATTGCCTTTGCTACAGTTCCTACATTTAACTTTCTACCCTGAGTTCCTGAATTTGTATCTTCACGTCCCTTCTTGATGGACTGTGATCAAGATATATAAGGCAAATAAATTCCCTTTAGTGCTTTTGGTCACAGTCTTTACTGAAGCTTTAGAAAACCAGGCTGAGACAGATGCTATGGTGGGTAAATATGAATATTATTAATTATATAGAAATACTCATGCTTAGGTAGAAATTATCTGGGTTAAGTGTATGTAAAAAGTACAGTGATATTCCGGACGTAACACACTTACCCACTGGTAATTTTTTGAAATACCTCAATACAAGTATACAGAAGAATTCAGTAAGGTTAGCGTCTATTTTCTGGTTCACAGAGCATATTCAGGATGTGTGCTTTACATAGTACAAACGGTTAGGTGAAAGCCACGCTCAGATTTCTCCTACAAGGGCATTAATGATATTTAGGAGTGCTCTACTCCTATAAACTAATCATGTTCCAGAATATTTTCCATCTTCACACTACTACTTTAATGTGTCCTATTTGTAAATAATACAGAATAAATATTTAGTGAATAGTAACTATTATAAATGAGCTGGCACTTTATTAAGTAGATCTTGATTTTTATTCAGTGAGATTTGTTTGGAACATTTGACCCAGAGAAATGTAATCAAGTTTGTGCTATGTTAGAGTACAGCATGACACTGTGATGGCTTCTACAAAAGCAATAGAAATCAAATTCTGAAAAAAAATCAAGATGTTTGCAGGACCCTGTTCTTTTTGCACTCTCAGAATGATCAATTTCCTTGAATTTATAACATTTTTTTCTTTTTCTTCAGAATCAGTAGTGTGCATCTCCAGATTCATATTTTCACATTCACATCTGCCTCTGGTCTGTCAGGAAATAATACCCCCTGAAAAATGCTCATGGGTGGGATAATTCTGGATAGTACCCAGATTCCCACCTTCTATTTAAGAACAATTGCAACGTCTCTTTACATATAATGTAAGTTAGTAAGTATTTGAGTTAGGACATGGAATTTTATGAGCCATTATTCTATCAACCACATAGACTAAGGGAATAACATGTTTTGGGGGAAATAATAAGTCCATGAAAGAATTGAAAGTGCACTCTTATTTAAGTTATTTGTTGCTGGGATAAAACACCATAATCAAAAGCTACTCATAGAAGAACAGCTTATCTTGACTTAAAGTTCCAGAGGGATAAGAATCCATCTTGGTGGGAGGCACAGCAACAAGGGGATGGCATGGCAGCAGGAACAGGAAACTGAGAGATCACATCTTAACCCATAACCACATAGCACACGGAGCACTTGAAATAAGGAAGAATTTATGTATTTCACATCCTAGTCCAGGGACATAAACACTGCATCAAATAAGCATCTCCTACACTCCCCTAAGCAGAAATACAACTGGGCATCAGGCATTCTGATGCCTGAGCCTATAGGAGATAGTTCTCATTTAAACCATTACAATTATCTGTAGGGGTCTACTAGATACTATATTTGTAATGGTAAGTTAATCTTGTCTCACACTTTCTTAAAAAAAAAATTCCACTTTCCCTCCACATTTTAAAACTTGATCCTGGGAAAAGAATGTACCTGTTTCAGTTTTCTGAGAGATTTAGCTCGGCAAGACAAAAGACTTCAGGAGTTTAAAATCAAAAGCTATATGAAAACATGCCATTTAACAGAAAATCTGGGGTTAATACACTGAAAACCCAGCCAAGAGAGAACAAAGACAAGAAGAAATCAAGGGCTAGAGGGATATACCAGAATCAAGAATATGAAGCAAGAGATCAAAAGATGAAGGTTTTAGGAAGCAACAAAGAGGTCACTTGAATAAGCTGAAAAAATGGGCTGGAAAACCTGAATGCACAGGGGATATATGAAGTGCTTAAGCTTTTCTGTGTCTGGTCTATGAATGTGCAGTTCTATTCCAAATGGCTGATGAGGGAGTTTGAGGTGAGATTTCTTTTAATGGTATCATTAATAGGCCACACTCTAAACAAACGTCTTTTAAACAATAAACAGAATATGCTGCTGAAAATTAACTGATGGATTTTTAAAATATTTCTATATACCAGAATAAGTAATTTCAACTTTTGAAGTTAAAAAAAATAGAAAGTGAGGAATCTTGTACCTTATTAGAATATTTGTATAATATGATGTTACTATATGCATAAGTGATGAACTACTCAGGGTATATAGCTCCTATAATGTAGCTTTGACAATGTAAAAAATGATTTACTTTCTAAAAATTTTAATTTAAGACCATAAGAAACTATTTTCCTGTGCATACATAGTCCTATGTTTAAACATCACCTTTTGGTATTATTCAATGTCCTGTGACAGGAAGAATATTTTCTCTTTCTGTTTTATAAAATAGCAATCAAAAATTGATGGGTTCTCACTACTTCTGTTCACTGACATTGTCTCATTATTCACGCCACAGGAAAAATTAAATTTTAATTTTAATGTCATTATAAAGGACCAAGAATTGTCTCAGCATGAGAGTATGTCATAAAGGTTGAAGATGCTTTGTTCGCAAGCCACCTGTTCCATTGTTAAAAATTTATATAGTTTTTTCAGGCTCATATGTGTCTATTCTTTATGCTTAGGTGTTATATTGCATCACTATATTCCTATGTTATAGGGATTTGAAATAACTTTGCTATAGAAGGACCATTAAACATGCAATTTAACCTGCAAATATTATTTAAATCTTGATATATATGTATATATATTATACAATCTAATACTTTATGACAACTTCGATGTATGTAAATGTCATAGCAGTAAACTAAAATTTGGAAAATCTTAATAGTAAAGCATTATAAGCTATGTTTCACATTAGTCTACAAAGCAGTAATGCAAATGCATGCTATTCTTTAAGATCATAACTCAACATCACTTAAGGTAAATTATAAATTTATTTTACATAATGTTATCTATGAAAGAAAACAAATATCTAGTTGTGCATTTGGGGTACTACTTTAAGTAACTACTTTTTCAAATCATACATTATGAATATACCCAATATTAGATTTATTTCTTATTATTTGTACTTTCTTTAGTATACTGGAATCAGAAGAAAATAATTAGCAAAACCAGTCATCTTTTCAGTATATTGTATATATAAAAGAAGATATAATTGTAAACATGAAACCAGGTCTAAGAGAGATAAGAAACCACTTATGGGTTATACATTTAAAGTTTAGCTGTATGTATACCATTCCTAGAGGACTTGCAAACCAATACAAAGTGAATGTAAGATAACTACTTTGTTTTCACTTACCTTATAATTTATATGAAATATTTTCTTCATAAAATATTTTTAAATTTTTTTATTAATTTATTCTTGTTACATCTCAATGGTTATCCCATCCCTTGTATCCTCCCATTTGTCCCTCCCTCCCATTTTCCTCTTATTCCCCTCCCCTATGACTGTTCCTGAGAGGGATTACCTACCCCTGTATATGCTCATAGGGTATCAAGTCTCTCGGTGACCTGCTGTCCTTCCTCTGAGTGCCACCAGGTCTCCCCGACCAGGGGAACTATGGAATACTACTCAGCTATTAAAAACAAGGAATTCCCGAAATTTGTGGACAAATGGATTGAGCTAGAGATGATCATAATGAGTGAGTTAACCCAGAAGCAGAAAGACTCAAATGGTATATACTCACTTATATCTGCATACTAGCCCAAGGGTCATGTCCCACGAAAGCCTTCCCTTACCAGGAAACTGGGACAGAGGGGAGGACATCCTATTGGGACTCTAGATGAGAGAACCATGTGAACATAAAATATTTTAAAAATATAGTTTGAAAGTGTCTGTTTTAAATGCAGGACATCATCAGAAGAAAACATCATTTTACTGAAAATGAAGTACCTCATTAAGAAAGGCTCTCTAGCCTGTGATCATGAAGTAGGCACATATCTCCAGGGACTAAGTGAAGACAGTAGGATAATACAAGTTTCACAGCAGAATCAGCAAATGCTTACTGAAAGTCCATGCATTGGTGAGAAAAATTTATTAAGATTAGAGATGTAAATCTGAGCAAGACATGCTTTTGGACACATCCTTGTTTCATGTTAGGAAAGAGGTAAGATACATCATGTAAAATAATAACTTAAACATATACTATGTATTTGATATTTCCATGGGTGCTTAAGTGTATATTTAAATAAAATTAAAGAAAATTAAAGTGGTGTATTTATTACTATTTGTTATTCAAAAGGCATTTAGGAGGTTCTTCCCTGGGGAAGACATTCCTCAGCAGCCTTTAATTGCTATTATCATCTAAGGGTGGGAGTATTTGATTTCCCATATCACATTAGCGTATCAATTAGTGTTGTCATTTTCAGGTCCTGTCTAAGTAGTTATAGAGTAGAGATTTTATAGATGAGGCTTCCATTGCTATGTAGAAAGGATAGAATCTTGCATTGAGATTCGCGGTTCTCTGGAATATAAAATCTTTGTTTTCTCTTCTTTAATATTACCTGAGACATTAGAAAGTAGGGATTATTGTAGATTTATCAGTTAGTGTTGAATAATCAAAAGTCAGTTGATAAGTGAAGGCTTTCGTGGGACATGCCCCTTGGGCTAGTATGCAGATATAAGTGAGTATATACCATTTGAGTCTTTCTGCTTCTGGGTTAACTCACTCATTATGATCATTTCTAGCTCAATCCATTTATTCACAAATTTCGGGAATTCCTTGTTTTTAAAAGCTGAGTAGTATTCCGATGAGAGAAGCATGGGAGACTAGCAAAGTAGAAGGATCCAGTGGGTCATAGAAACCTACAAGTAGAACATTATGATAGGCAGATTTGGGCCAAGGGGTCCCGCTCAAACTAAGGCATCAGCCAAGGACAATACAGGCGGTAAACTTTAAACCCATACCCAGATCTAGCCAATGAACAGAACATTTTCCACACTTGAGTGGAGAGTGGGATATGACTTTCTCACATACTCTGTTGCCTCACATTTGACCTTGTCCCCTGGAGCGGGAGACCTGATGGCACTCAGAGGAAGGACAGCAGGTCACCGAGAAGAGACTTGATACCCTATGAGCATATACAGGGGGAGGTAATCCCTCTGAGGAACAGTCATATGGGAGGGGAATAAGGGGAAACTGGGAGGGAGGGAAGAATGGGAGGATACAAGGGATGGGATAACCATTGAGATGAAACAAGAATAAATTAATAAAAAAAAAAAGTCAGTTGAATTCTCAGTTATGACCAGTTGTTGCTTTCTGTAAGTGTCTCTGGTGCAAAAAATAAAATAAAATAAAATAAAAAATAAAAAAATAAAAAAGAGCTTCTTTTATGAGAGGTGAGAGCTAAACTTATCTGCGAGTATGTTTTGAATGAAATTAGGAATTAGTTTGGTCTAGTTAAGGTGTCAGTGGTGACTCCCACAAGAGTAATGACATCATACTAGCCACAGATGGTTGGCGATATTTACGGTACTGGGCATGCATGGGTTCTGGTTGATGTAACTATAAGTCTAATTAAAAAGCTGTTCATTACCACCAAGATATTTGTGTCACTATTGAACCTTTAAGGTTATCTTGCTGTGCTGTACATTATTAACACAGAAGGCAGCCTCATTAATTTAGTTGTAATAATCAGTTTATTATAATGTGAGAATACTTGATTCTATATTTCATTCTATATTAACTAGTGACATCTCCTTTTAAAACATGGCTAAATTCTTGGTTGTTTCCTAACATTCAATTTAATGAAAATAATTACATCACATTTAAGCCCTTTTATTTAAAAAAAAAAAAAAACATGTTGGAATGATTTTTACTCTTCCAGCTTTGTAAGAGACCTTACTCAATTGTTTGAATATTTTTGCCATTACCATTCAAGTAGGTCTAATTAGCAAATCTTTGTACATTGATTACATACTTTTATTTATTTCATTTGAATACACTTCTGTTTGTTTGCTGTTTCATGAAACTATGTTCCATTTTATGCTTATTACTTTTTGTCAACTTGATATAAATTATAGTCAATTGAGAAGAGAAAATCTCAATTGGTGTGGTACATTTTCTCACTTAATGAATGATATGGAACGCCATACATCACTGTATACAAAACAAAACCCAGTAAGTGCCTTAAGTTGTATACAAAATCAAGCTGTGTGCAGAATCATTCAATGATCTCTGGTTCGTTTCATGTTCCTAGGTCTCTGCCTTTAATTTTCCTCACTGCAAAATGGACTTTGACCGGCAAAATGAAATAAACCCTTCCTCTCCCCTTGCTACTTTTGGTCCTGATTTTATCTATGTAACAGAAATCAAACAGAACACATTTCCTATTAATTATTGGTATTCTTTTCTTACATTATAAATTCAGATTTTATATCTTATTTTCGCTGAGCATATACTATATGTGAATTACCACAGACATAATTTTATTGTCCTAACTACGTAAGAGATACTACAATAAACACTGTGTGGCTAGAGTCAAAAGAAATCATTCATTCCCAAATCTGAAAACATGGATACATATCGTTATGAGACAAGAAGGCTGCTGTACTCAGTTGAGAAACCAGAATATTTCATTGTTCCTTTAGAAGAACAGAGAGAAGGCTCAGAGCGTAAAGCTGCTTGCCAACAAACCTGGCTGAGATCTTTACGATTCACATGGTGGAAGGAAAGACCTGTTGTATATAGTATATCCTTCAACTTCCACAAGCACAGTACATCACACACACACACACACACACACACACACAATGAATAAATATAAATACTAAACCAATAACATTACAGCAAGTTCTTCTGTATAAAGAATTGCATAAAAGAAAAGAAAAAATATGAAGCATAAGAACTGAGTGTTAAACAGAGACTAGATGCAGGGATGTATATTCAAACCTAAGGTCTTAGTGCTTGTCTTAAATGCTTTCATGGTATTTTTATTTTAAATATTGTGAGATATCAAATATTTAATACTTGACTACTGAGTGTGCATATATTTGTCCTTGTAAAAGAATCCTCTTCCTTTATCACATTTATTCCACTTTTCCCATCATTTCAATCTATTTTTCAAAAGTAATGATGTGACCATTCTGCACTACTGTACTTGTTTATGTCTGCATTAACTCACTAAAGTTTACAAAAGTGAACTTAGAAGAAAACTACTTATTTGAATGAATATATAGCAGCAGTGATTGTGTTTTTTTTTTTGAGCAATTGTATGTGACCATAAGCAGAATGGTAATTTCAAGAAATAGGCATTGTTCCCAGTAGTTTCTCATGAATATTTCAAAAGTTATTGGAAATACTATTTCTAAGACTTCATAGGTGGCTTGTTGGCCCCATATAAATTGATAGGTCTTCATATTGAAATAATGGTTCAGTTTATGGTAAAGCCAGCTTTTCCATGAGTTGAATGAGTTGTTTTATTGCAAGACTGGAGCGTTTGCATAGCAACAGGACAGTTAAAGCTCTTTATGTTTCAATCAAGTCTCATTTAAATAGATTTAACTTATGGTATAATGTTTTCATATAGACGCAAGTTGTTATTTTATGAGGCATGTGGAGATTGATAGGTTATTGAAACATTATTTGCTTTCTTTATTATTATAGATTATAATAATACTTACCAGAAGTTTTCAGACAAAAAATATTGGTATGTTCAAAACTCAATATTTAAAAAAATTACAAAAAGTTGGCAAAATAAATATATTCTATTTGAACTCTATGCAATTTAAAGACTTAGTAGTAGCTAGTGGCATCAAGATAGAAAGACTAGAAGATGCAGAATTATACCATTATTGTTTATTATAATGTTAAAAGTAAAATAGAAATAAGTGGAAAGAATTACTGAAAGTTGAACCTATAATAGAAGTGCTTGAGCGTTTCTATTTTTTGCTGTTATGTATTATCTGTTCAAAAAAGGAAGGTCTGTTTCAGGAAATGAGCAGTGAGAAAGTGTAGCCTAAACGGTAGATTCTGATTAGAATTCACAAATTAAAATAATAAATTAACATATCCCTTTCCAGCCACTCCCTAGGAAAACACACTGCTGTTATTTTACACATAGTACTCATATAATAACAGGATCAGGGATTATATCCTATTATTTTATGAATTCTGTAAACAGAATAGGATAATTAGAGGAGGCATAACATGAAGAGATTCCAGTGATAGAGAGAATCTCAGACTAAGAATGAAGACTCAAATTAAGTCCATGTCTCTATCTTTATTATAATACTATATCTACAGTGTTCGTGAGGTTCATTACACAGAAGAATCATTTCTTATGACAATATTATGAGATAATCATATTTCCTTCTTTGAAACAAGTGAAATAATGAAGACCAGTAGTAAATTCATAAAATCATGAACTCATCATTCATAGTTTGTAGAAGAAGATATGCCTTATCCTGACTATATTCACATTTCCTACACAGTTCCGAACTCACCTGAAGAGAATTGTTTCAAATGAAAGCCAATATAAATCTCCATGAGAAAACTATAGAGGACTATTTTAGGCATGAATACTAAATTTTAATTAATTAATTTTTTGTTAACTTCATATTTTTTTTTCTGGAACAACAAAAATATTTACTGTTTTTTAGGTATCTATCTTTCCTTTTTCAGTATCATTGGACAGGTTTGAAAACTTTTATGGATCGATTGCCACAAAATAAAGAACACAAGAACAAAGGCTTCCTGGGTGCAAAAAATAAATAAATACAAAAAGATAAAAATTACCCTTGAATAAACTTTGAGATTCCATGAAGTCAGAGTGAATGAACTTAATCCTTTTTAACATAGTCATAATAAACAAGATGGTAACATTTATGTAAATACTTGGATTCTGAGGAAATTTCTGGCTATTGATAATTGTGTTTATAATTTAGTCTTTGCTTTTGGAGACACTATTTAATCACTAGTATTTTCTAATTATTGTTATTTTTATCAATTGCTTATAATAAAAAGTTCATGGAATAGTCAATTTATCCTTCTGAAATGTAGGCATTCTATCTTTATATTTGCATTTTATTGTCTGTTCTATTATGGTTGTCACATTTTAATGATTTACAAATTATTTTCTCCACTGGAGATTTTAATTAAAATATATGTTGTGTGTTCATTTTTTTTTTCTTTTTTTCAAGGCTGGGCTTCGTTGTGCAGCAGTACTGGCTGTTCTGGAACTCACTTTGTAGACCAGGCTGGCCTCAAGCTCACAGACATCCACCTGCCTTAGCACCCCAGGTGCCTCCCCCCACTTCCTTAACCCCTGATAAAGAAAACACTTTAAAATTATTTCTTTAATTAAAAATTAAAAGGAAAGCTAATTATAAGTATGTTTAATTATACTGAGAAAAGTTTCGACCAATGTGTCCAAAGCTTAAAATGCAGTCATATATTTTTTGTTGCTGTTCTTATTCCCAAGGCTCTTGTTAATTATTCTTAATACATATCCAACACTGATACAATGGCTATCTTCTAGATGGTATTAACGTACTTTGCAACTTTATTGAACATTTTAATGTGAAAATCATGCATCAGTATTAAATAATATAATGAATGATGCTAATAACTAACATATTTTATGACATAATGACAAAATTATACAAATAACTGATTATGTACCCTTTAGATATTTAAATTATGAAACTAAAAACCAGTCTTTGCAAATATAAACACTTAGTTTATATCATTAATCACAGAGCCAGATTTCAAATATCTCCACCTGTCTCAGAAATTAACTTTGAATATTGAGCTCATGAATCTTTATCAAATAATGTTCATTCCCATTTGTTTCCTGTTCATCCAAGTATCTTTTGTAATATACACATTCCCCTAATACCCTTTTTGGTGTGTATAAACCTATTTGGCAAATTATTTAGTACAACTGTCTAGTAATTGCTTTAGTATGATGAGATTTAGCATTATTTTCAGTCAGGAACATCTGGAAGACTCTCTTTTTACTGACCAAAAAAAGATAATGTAGATGTTGGCATGCTAATTTATTCATAGTCTGTTTTCCGTTATTTCATTTGGATTGTTTTACATTGACAGATATTGCTTGAATTGGTTCTGGATTGTTCAAAGTATTCCATCCCAATATATTGTATACTAGATGAATTTACATCAACTGTATATTCAGGTGACAGTTCACAGACTTATAATTGCATGTTATATATAGCCATATCCAAAGTTAATAATTTTGAATTGTAATGTGATAATTTCTGTTATTTATTTGACCATCGAAAAATTGGTTAGGACTTATAAGAAATGCATGTGTATATATGCATGTACACACGAATTTTCTTTCTATTTTCTTTGGGGGGACCGTGGTTTTTCTGTGTAGCCTTAGCTGTCATTGAACTCCCTCGTTATAACAGGATAGACTTGAACTCACAAATATCTGCCTGCCTATGCTTCATGAATGCTAGTATTAAAGGTGTTCATCACCATCACTCAGCTAAAATACGTGTATCCAGGCTGACCTCAAACTCATCGTCCCTCTGTTCTTATCCTTCATATTACCTAAGAAGATACTTTAAAGAAAGTGAATCTTGAGAAGTATTTTACTTTTAAAACCACCAGAAAATAATTCTTGTATTTTTCCAATTAAATAATTGCCATTTGACTTAACTGAGAAAAGGCAGCCATTTGTTTTTAAGTGACACATATTTACTAACCTTTGCAGAATAAAATGAATGTTTTGCTAAAATATTAAAATTTACCCTGAAAAGAAAATAAGTTATTTATGCTTTACCATGTTTTATTACTCTAATAGGTAGGGACATATTTTATTTTCTCCTTAGGGAAATTATTAGAAAAATATGAGGAGGAAGGTGCCTTGTTATTTTCTCTAAGGAGATTAAAATTTTAAAATAACTATACAAATGTTTCTATAGGAACTAAGAAAATAAATTCAACTGAGAAATGAAAATGTAATTATTGACTCTGATGAAAAATCTACATCTAGGTAAAAGGGGATGGTTCCCCAAGTGTTCTCCAAATCAGCACTACAACAAAACACAGGGTACATAACAATGAAATATTAGAGAGAGAGAATGCCTTAGCATTCATTATGCTCCTTTCTACCTGGAGAAAATCCAAATTCATATTAAATCAATTCATATAAGACTATTTAGATCTATGATCCACTATCTTACTCTAAAGATAATCTGAAAGAAAACTATTCTAATGTATCTCATAATGTCATCAGTCATTATTTCTAACCTTGATATTATTCACTGTTCTTTCCAAATTGCATATGGTATTAATTTTTATTTCTAAAGTTACATATAAAATTTCATGAGATTTGAGGTACCAATGCTTATGTGTGTTTCTGGCTTACTATTGACACATTAACGCAGGCATACTTCCATTCTTAGCTACTGTATTACCTTCCGTAGCTTGTTTGTTTGTTTGTTTGGTCAGCAATAGAAGAGAAGCATGAAATGAACTTCACGTCACACACATGACATTGGTTATGACAGACAAAGGAGCCCAAGTAACTGAAGCAGTGTAGAGTAAAGCACAGTGATACCCATAATGCTGCAAAGACAATCTCTCTTACTATGGGCAAAGTTCTCTTGGTAACAGAAGACACAAACCAGTATCTTCAGATAAAATGCACTTCAAGTTTTACTGCCATTATTGAAATAGCCAAGGTAAAAACAGTTGAAGATATATGGGCTGGATGAAGTGGAGAGCTTAAATTATATAGAGAGAACACAGCAGTTGAGCAAAATGGCTGAAAAACTAAAAAGAATTACAAGGCAAGAGGAAAGATTAAATGGTAATGAAACAAGAGAGAAGAGATGGGAAAGAGGAAGACTGTTGTAAAGTCAAGAGAGGAGTAAATATTCAAAATAAAGATGGCTCTGCCCTTTCTGGGTTCCTCACATATAAGAGTATGTGATATTCAACATTTATCATCCTGTGTAAACGAAAAGAAGCAATGTGATGACTTTTCATACATCATAAAATTTATGTATTTTACACATAATATTATTCATTGAATTATTTTATTTTTAGATAACTTTGCAACATTTATCTCACACACTAGAAAAGTTGACAACTGAGGAGTTGCTCAATCAAAGAGGCTGGGTACCTCAACAGCACAACCCTGACAAAGAAACTCTAGAATGTTCCTGGAGAGCTTATTGTCCCTTATCAAAGACGGAAGCATGGAGAGTTTTCTTGGGATATCAGCAAATGAACCAACAGCATTGTCAACTCTACTCTGTATATCAACTTAGTAACATAATGGGACTCCACACAGGAAACAATGCAGTAAAGGAAGGACAATGCAAAATAATCTTCCTTTTTCTAAACCCTGTCATAAGGGGGGGACCACCATGATGGGAACTTTTGCAGATCTGTTGCGTCAATCAAGACAAATATCAGTTGAAATTTCCTACTCTGGGGCTTCTAGGTTGTGCCACATCGACATTAAAACTGTCACAGCATGCATTTGGGATATTCTACCGTATCCCACAAATTATGTTACTAAACAATAATTAAACCTGAGCTAAAGATTACCAGATAACTAGCTGCAATGAGGGAAAAATGTAAACACATATTGGGGGTATATCTGTTAATAGGTAGTTTTTACAGTAAGCTGCTTTGTAAAAGAAGGGGCTTTCCAAGGCAGGTGAATAGCACAGTCCACAGCAGACTTGTGCATTGCCCTATGTAGGCACGGCTAGTCTGTGTTTCATCTCCTACACGTAGCTATGCACCATTTCTCTTGCAGGGCAATGCTAACCCTGGTTCCACAGTGTACCCACAGGGATGTCTGTTGGATTACCACTCACCCTCACCTTTTTTAGGTTCCCCATTTGGTCCTTCTCTCAGAAGAATGGAATTATATGACTAATGAGTTTGGAAGGTCTCCCCATTCAAGCAATTCAGCCTTATGGAGAGTGTTCTGGCTGGCTTCCTCAGCCGTGTGGTGAGCTTAACACACTGGCAGTGCTCTGTGGAGCAGACTGCTGCTGTCCACTTGTGCTGACTGAGTAAATAAGTTGGTCTACACTAAGGGATGTTCTCAAATTAGTTTGGCTATGCTTCTAATCCATGTCCTTTGCTCATTTGTCTTCTTTTCCATAGCAATAAAACTCAAGATTTGTTCTCCATCTGTCTCAAATTGTTGTCTCTTTCTCTGTTTATTCTAAACATGGAGAATAAAGAAGGTTGCTATTCAGGATTGATTGAACCTTCCGATATCAGTTCAATTACATTCATAGGGGACAGCTTAAGTTTATATTTAATGATCATTGCAGTAGCCAAGAACCATCTTCAATTTTGTTTATAGAACACATAACATCATTTTACAAGCCTTGAACAAAAGCTACATTTTAATCGTTGTTAATTGTTTTTGAATTAATGATCTTGTCCATCAGCTGTCATCTTTGATGACAAAGCTCCTTTGTGTAAAAACATCTGTGAGCAGGTAGCATACGGCCAAGGTGTTCAGTCTGTTTTGGTAGCAGTCACTCAGGCTGCCATAACAAAGCACCACACACAGGGTATTTTAAATATAGACATTTCCTTGTTGTTCTAAAAATTTATTAGCTATATGATGGTTTCCATTGAAATTTATATTGAATTTTTATCATATTTTATGAATTTATTCAACCTACCTTTTTTTTTTTTTTTTTTTTTTTGGTCTTCACCTGATACCTTTCCTCCCAAAAAAAAAAAAAAAAGTCCTGATCTACTTTCTAATCTCCTCGGTTTTAAGTGTAGATTTCATAAGAAGATACTGTTTGTGTTTTCCTTTTTGGTCTAGCTTAGTTTTCTTAGAACGCAACATTAATTTCCATCTTGCCTTTTTTTTTATGGTGGATATTTGGGATGAGGGAGCCAGCATAGTCTCTTTCCAATGAGTTCTTAACATCTGATCCAGACAGGAATATGTTCTTGCTCATAGTCTTGAGATGGTACCAATCCTATGCTAATGGCCCACCTCATCTCCCTTCAGATGCCATTGAATTTTACCTCCTTATAGTCAATATCAGAAAGTGGAGAGCATATGGGTTAAGGCTTCCATCATATAAATAATGAGGAGGGAGGACAGTTTGACACAGTAAGCATCAGTGTCAAAAAGCATACTAATTAGCAGTACATGTTTATTAAATATTTCCCAAGAGAGTTCATGTGCTGTGTTCAATTCTGAGTCATTCTAAACTATTTCAGAAAATACCATAATACTTAATTTCATAATTTCTCTGAGTAATTAGTATCAGAATTTTATTATAGAGCCCTCAGTTAAGTTGTTGCTATAGTTCATATTGTGAAAATTCCTATTTCTAGGCATGTTCTGTAATTGTCAGTACAGAGTTGGATTCTGCCTATGTGTGTGGGAAAATACAACCAATCAATAACATATAACAATAGATTAGTAAATGGAAATAATAGTACGCTAGCTACTTCAATGCTTTTGCATCAAAATAGCTCATACATGCAGTTTTTTGCTATTTAACATGTTTTTATTTTGACTTTTGCTTATGATCCAAAACATTTCATTTGTTGAAGGCAAGCAAGGAAATAAGAATAGATACTCTGACATAAATTAAAATTTTGTTAGTGTAAACACTAGATTCTATATAGTTTCAGTAAGTGTTTTGTTGTTTCTAAAGAGATGTTACAGAGCTGATTATTGGATGAGAACCAATTGCACTATGTAAATAATATTTAAAGTCATATTGGTATTTTTACCCAGGCCATTGCAAAGATAGTAGTTTGTAAAGGTTAAATTATTTCTTCATATTCTGGGGGCACTGTAACATATAAAGGTTATGAGTATATTTTAACAATAAATACATGATTTATTTGTAGTTTATAATTTAATTGTTCTTAATTTGTACTTCAAACATTGTAAGAATAAACAAACCTTGCAAATTCCTAATGATGCTCAGAGATAAGTTTATTCACAGAATATTTTCAGTATCTTCTTGTTTTCAGGCTGTAATGCTGAATCACATAAAGATAAAACTGAATTTTCATGTTCTTTCCTATTATTTTATTGGTAGTTCCTTCTAATACAACATTACTTCATTAATTGTATGGGGCTCATTTATAATTCAATTTATGTTATTAAGTTAAGGGAGTAATCTCTCAGTTATTGTTATTATTATTATTATTATTATTACTGTTATTATTATTATTATTTTAACCAGCATCTGACACACTAATAGAGAACTTTTGCTGAACTAGTAGAAACAATATATAATCAACTAGAATTAATATTATTTAAATAATGTGGATAGTGAGACAGGCAGGAAAAATAGAGCCTATATAAATAATTCATAAAGCAGTAGTCACAAAAGGTATAACAAAAAGAGATGGCTAAAACAAATCTGTTTCATTCATTTTTAGTTTTCTTCCCAAGGTGAATAAAATAGTTCGTAGAACATATTATTTGGCAAAACTCATAGAAATTGTCATTAAAATATAGTGTCTGAGGAGTATAGCTAGGAAACATTTTAGTAAATTATTTCATAGTTTTCTTCCTGGAAAAACAGCATTGCAATCAAAATCAATGTTTTCCTTCATTGTACCTTTTAGCAGAACACTCTAAAAGCTGCCCTTAGTTTATCATCAGCAGTGGAATCTGTGCCCACCTTCCTCACTTCTCCATGAGCTGGGTCCGTAGGTCTCCCACCATGCCTGAAGCTCAACCTAAAATGGATTGAATGTAACTCGGACACTGGAGGCAGAAATCACCATGAACTTTTCAAGGTTCCTCACAACCAAAAAGCAGAGGCACATTTCAAATTGAAAACTTCTGTAAGATAAGACAAAGCCCATAGTGCTCTTTTATTGATGGACTATGTAATGCAGCTTTTATGCTCTCATATCTCCTGTAATAGAAAATATGACCTGGAGCTACACATAACACCAGCATTTGGAGCCATTACAGGCTTTTGTAAAGTGTATTATGCCTCGGTGATACATTCAGAGAAATCCACAAGCGTATAAATCTAACTATTGCCCTTAAACTACACCTTGGGGTGAGATTTCAAGTTCTGAGACTATGAATGTTTCCTAGCAGGTTAAAATTTCAGAACCCATTGGCTGTTCCTCAAACGAATGTTTGACCTCTCTCCAGACAGAAACTAGAGAGTATAGCAGAGTGACATCAAGGTAGAATTGTTAATTCTATAATAAATACACAGTACTAATATTAAAGAATATTAACCATATAGTTATAAGAATACAAACATTAATGATAACACTCCTGTGTGTATACATATTCTTTTGTCATCTTTATTCCTTTGCCTGCACATGCCATCATCACTGCCACTTCTTTTGCTTCAGTGTGTTCCATAGTCACTAGTCTATTTTTTAATTGCACTTATTATCCACACCAATTGCCAAAATAGAACTCTTTAACAAACATGAACTCATACCTGAAAATTCACGGGAATTGGATACTGCCCACTTTTTCTCCATTTTCCCCATTTTTCAAAATTTAGGCTATTTAAAGTATTTTGGCATTTATATCCCTACTGTGTGCCTCATAGCTCCTCACCACAAGTGACCATAAATAAAATCACAAAAGGACGTTTCCAACATCTGTTTTTCTCAATGGTCTCTGTATTTGTTATAGTTTTAAAAGATAGTTATTACTCTATGAGTGTCTATTAATGCGTAAAAGTATCTTTATGGGTGTTTGAGCATTTATGTGCGCATACGTGCTTTCCTGTGCATAATCATGAGGATGAGAGGATGTCAGATGTTCTCCATCACTCTCTGTCTGTGGCACTAATCCAAGTTTCCTCTCTGAACCTATGGTTGGATTCTCAGGTCTCATAGAAGCTAGAAGATAGCAAGCTCAGCCATCTTCCTGTCTCTATTCTCATGGGATCTGTGCCGATAGGTTTGGGGGAAAATACAAAAATGTAGGATTTGTACTTCGATTCTCATTGCTGTGAAGGAATTGATTTTGAATGCAGAGGAATCTCTCCAGTAATAGTTGAGTCTTGTCAATAGATAACTACCTGCAATATATAATTATACATGCAACATATTTTCTTTTTAAATTTTGTTTACAATTTTTGTTTCTAGTAGAAATGTAAAAGATACATACACAAATGTAAAAATTATATTTTGAATAACATGAAATACACAGGTACATTTTCATATGTGAATAACTAATAAATTAAAAACATAGGATATACAAGAAATTGGGAACACATATTCAAATATAATTACCAAACATTTAATATATGCCTATAGGACTAAGTCCTTTAGATATTTCCTAACGTAAAGTGATGGATGCACTTTAGTAAAATTATTTTGCTCAACTTACTATTATCCATGACCATCAATATTTGTAAAATCAGTCATAAAATTCCCTATCATCCATCTGTCTATCATCTATTTATTGGTTTCTCAAGACAGGGTTTTCCTGTGTAGCCTTGGCTTTCCTGGACTCACTTTGTAGATCATGCTAATCTTTAACTCACAGAGATCCGCCTGCTTCTGCCTCCTCAAGACTGAGAGTTACAGGCATGAGTCTCTGTACCCAGCCAATTCTTCTAATTTTATTTGATGTCTTAGCAGAATTTCTTAATTTCACAGTCATAAAACTGATAAGGGCCACAACAGAAGATCTAAAATTGTAATATCTGTCACCTGAAAACTTGTAATTATGTTAGCACTAGATAAACATCTTTCTAACAAATGTCTTAATAAAGTGATCTGATTTGTAGAATTCATTAAAGTAGGTTTTACTGCTTCAAGCTTCAACTTAGTAAATTACTAGATATTACTGTTAAGGTTTTTAAAATATATTTTTATTATATTTCTTTTTAATATATACATTTTATGATTACACATGAATAAAATAAACTACATACAGTAGGAAGAACAATGAGACAATCAGGAATTGTACAAATGTTACATTCATAGTGATTTGGCCATTTGTATTTGGCAAACAAAAAGTAAACATCTTTCCTATCTTGTTGGATCCAAATTTCTGAATGAAGATCAATATCCATTACATCTCAACTCTATTAACTTAAAACATGTATCTTTTTAAACTTTATTTATTAAATCATTCATATTACATTTCAATTGTTATCCCATTCCTTCTATCCTTCCATTCCTCCCTCCCTCCCATTTCTCCCTACTCCCCTCCCCTATGACTGTGACTGAGGGGGACCTCCTCCCCCTGTATATGATCATGGGTTATAGAGTCTCTTCTTGGAAGCCTGCTATCCTTCCCCTGAGAGCCACCAGGCCTCCCCAGGTGGTCAAATATGGGACACCAGAGTTCATGTGAAAGTCAGTCCCCACTTTTCACTCATCTGTAGAGAATGTCCTGTCCCTTGGCTAGATCTGGGAAGGGCTCAATGTTTACTACACATATTGTTCTAGTAAAACATGTAGCTGAATCTACAAACATCCCACCCCTTAATCTACTAAGCTTACTTGAAAGACTAAACTATCTGGTCTTCAAAACCATCAGAGATTTGAGAAGGAATAAAACTTAAATATCTGAGTGAGCTAAAAGTGCAGGTTAGCAGCTTCCAAAATGAAAAAACAATCCTCAGAGACTGACAGAATATGGCATTTAAAGATGTTTTTAGTATTCAAAAGATTCTTTGACCACAAGACAAGTTAACTCCTGGCAATACTCTTGAGTTTTAAACAGTTCTTTAAAGAGGATCTGGAGAGCAGAAATGCTTGTCATTACTACTGTCATGTTCCAGGGGTTCTTGAGCAGCCTTGTTATATAAATAAATATATAATCAATCTTCTGGAAAAAATACCTCTAATGAAATTTAAGCTGTTGTTTTACTTTTATTTCTGTTGTTGTAATAAACTGAAATATGAGAAGCCAGTTGGAGAGAAAATGGTTTATTTGGCTTATGCTTCCAATGTTAAGCTGTCATTGATGAAGTTGGCAGGACCACAAGCATCCGTTGAAGCAGAAACCATGGAGTATGTCTGCTTCCTGGATTGCTCTCTGATTAGCTAGTACTGATTTACTAGTGGGAATGCATAGGGATGGCATTGCCTGAAGTGGACAAGGTTCTCCTATGTTAAATAACAACCAAGCACATGCCTCACAGATAAGGCCATTGGCTAATTTGATGTGTGAAATCCCCAAATTAACACGTGTCCAGATGAGCGTTAAAGCTAACAGGGGGATTAGACCACTTGTCCTCCTGATACACAAATCCCTCAAGCCAAAACGTTTCCTTTCTTATTTCTTCTTTCTTTTTTACTCAGACACTAGGGTAGTGTTTTAACATAAAAATATAGTAGAACTTTAAAATTTCCAGTCTTTTAAGCTTTTTTTCTCTTTGTCAGTGATTAAAAACCCAAGTTCTCTTAGAAGTCTAGTCATAGTGACCTACTGCAAAAGCAAAGTAGATTACAGACCTTCTTAATCCAAGAGGCAAGAACCAGGGCAGAGTTATAAACAGATCAAAGCAAAATGCAAGTATCTGAGTAAAAAAAAAAAAACAACTTCTAGAATATGAGACTCTCTTGTAATCTTCTGGACTTTAGAAAGTATGAGTAGCTTTATCATACATAGCCCCATGTTGTCTTTTAGGTTTCCAAGAATAGTTATTAAATACTCAGAAGGTCAATTACAGCATTGTGGCATTTTTTAATTACTAGGTAAAAAATGATAAAACTTGAGTAGAAATCATTTTAAAATAGGTCTTGATTAGGTTCATATTTTTAAGCCAATATCTATATAAGTCTAATATTTTACATAATTTTAAATAACTTATTTATAGCCTTAAAACTTAGATAAGCTTTTTAGCTTTTTCTTCTATTTTGGGAAAAAAATGTCTAGGAAATTTAATCTTTAAATACAAATACATTTTATTAAATAACCTATATTTGTTGTGAAACTATCTATGTAGGACGCTGGCATTATCCAATGTTACTCTTCCTATTATAGATTGTAAGGTTTATTTACAGAATATAGGTGATAAATTGCTAGTAAAAACATCCTGAAAGCTGCCACATTGGAAATTCTTTACACAGTATTCATGATGACCTTCCAACAAACACATAGATTGTGGTTCCTGTCCTTGGTCCTTCAGATGACCTGGCATGTGCAAGTAGGGTAGAACTGTTAGCTAGGTTGGAAAGAGTCTGTAGATATTCCTTGAGGAACCAATGACCTTTCCTTCTATGAATGAACACAAAATCAGCAAGCTTGTCAGTAATTTTATATTATTTATTTATTTATCATCTATCTGTCAAAGTAGGCACAGCTGAACTCATAAAGATGGAAGTATTTGGCTAGAAGACAGCGCTGTGCAGACCCTCTGTGATAAACCAAAGCTGAATCCAAACTTCATACATGTTAAGATAAAACATTAACATTACCCGTGTATATATGTTTAATTGTCAAATTTTAATTGCAAGTCTCAATCAAACCTCTCTACCCACTTAAACTACAGCATTCTCACAATACCCACATTTTGGGTATATTATTATCAAAATGACCTTATATGAAGAAATACTCTCTTCCCAGAAGAAAAGACCTAAAAGAATGCACACAACGCCCTCAGACCTCACTTTTCTTGGTAGATGTCACATAGTCCTAGCACCATCAATATCCTACAGACTGTCAAGAGGAGACCTGGTGGGCTGTGGCTAGGATCTCTCTTACAGCATAGACTGCAATTTTGCCAAATTATCTATCCTCACTTCAGGGAACTGAAACCTGTTACACAATACCGAGCCTCAACCACTGTCAATGACCCCTCCATATTTTCATATGTATTCAAAACCAATTCCAGACTCTAACACATTGCCAGGATCAATGTTCAGATTGAGATGAAAACTTGTCCCACTTGGTTCTTCAATGGAAGTTGATTTTTTTCTGTGCCAGCTGAGCAGTAATCACAAATTCTTAAAATATATCAAAAGAATGAAGCAGAAAAATATGTTTTCTCCTGAAACTTCACAAGCCAGGTATCTATTTTCTGTATATTCTACAGAACTTCTGTCTTCTAGACATGCACAACACGAGCTCAAATCCACAGTAAAGCTTTGAATACTTCCAATCCAAATTTTTAAACACTTCCACAATCGTTCCCTGAAAGCCTTGTCAGATCTGTCAGGAATTCCTGCTGCCAAGGTAGCAACTTACCATGACCAGAGAGACCTGAGCTGTATGCAAAATGGAGAACTACCCTGTACAGCTGGTCTTCCTCTTCTCTGCCCTGGGGAAATCAGGATCCCAACACTAGTGAACTTACAGGTCCAGCGCCCTGTCTCTGGATAAGAACCTGTTCAGCAAGCATCTGGGATTCCTAGAATGCCTCTCGATGCAAATGAGGCTTCTGTGTACTTTAGTCCCCCAACCAATGATCTTTCCCATCTTGGAAATCTCTCTCCCCTCCCCAAAGTTCTATGTGATCCTCATTCAACCCGAAAAATCAGATCTGGCTCGCCAAAGCTGGTCCCTGAGTAGTCAGTCATTTTGGTGCATACTAGAAATCTAGGGGCTTCCAAACTAATCTTTGTCCTAGTGGACCAATATTGGCCTATGATTCCAGGTGGCAGAAGGGTCATACTCATCACAGAAGTACTCTATTAGTCAGGGTTCTGTACAGGTATATATATACCTATCAAATCCCTGAGATACTTAGAATTCAGGAATAGCTTAGTTCATGAACTAGCAGTCAAATATTAAAGATGTGGAGGACTGAAGAGGTGCTTGTCTTCACTACCATGGGAGAGAGGGCTTGCCATTATTTGTCCTGCTGTTATTTAACGCTCTGTTTTAGTTACATCTTAGGGGAGAGAGAGAGAGAGAGAGAGAGAGAGAGAGAGAGAGAGAGAGAGAGAGAGAGAGAGAGA
>OU015748.1:36741859-36758885 GCA_907169655.1 Acomys percivali | reverse complement strand
AGAGAGAGAGAGAGAGAGAGAGAGAGAGAGAGAGAGAGAGAGAGAGAAGACATAAAAATGTTCTTCTTTCATTTTGTCTAGGCTACCACTATAAGGTTCAATCCATATTTGGGGTGGGGATTCTTCCTTCAACTAATATGATCAAAAAATCCCTCATGGGGATCTCAATCAAGTCTATCTAGATCCAGGTAGTCTCAGCAACTGAGAATAACCACCATGACAGCTTGTCGGGACCGTTTTTTGGAGTGCTTAACAGAAGCAGGCCAGAGAACTTTCGACCTTGGCTTGCAAACTCTCACACAGCCTTGAGGACTTGACAAGACACTTGTGTTGGTAAAGAAAGTTGATTAATTCCTGGTCAGGATGTGGATATTGATGCAACTCTTTGACCTAAAATTTGGAAGAATTCTAAGCATATAGATAACTAAAGTAATTGGTAGCTTTTATTTCTGTTCCAAAAATCCTCTGGTTCACACATATGTATACTGTATAAAAGCTCTGAGAGAAATAAACTCAGGGCTACAGTATTTACTGTTAATCCTCCAATATACTTATATTTTTTCTCATCTCTTTTGCTGTATCTTGTCTATCTTTTCCTATATCTATTTTATTTCTCCAGCCTTACACCCTGTATCCAGGTACTGGTTGATATTGTTCAGAGCAGTCTCTGGCAACAGCCATGTAATCTATTCATTCCAACAATCAAACAATCCAGCTCACAGCCACTTACTCAGATTTTAACATTAATCAGTTTTGAAATTCAATCAATAAGTGTTGAAAAGAATGTAATGTGTTTCTGTTATTACTGATATCAGACCCATTAAATCATACCGGATAAGATGTAGGGGGTTTTCAAAATTATTTGATATTTCAATTACTATTTAATTCCTTATGCTTTACAAATAACAAGAATTTTTGAATAATTTTTAAACCTGAAACCCAGTTTATATTCACACTATTTAAATAGATAATATTAAAATTGTAGAATTGTACTTATGAATATGGTATAATGAGCTTTTACTTTTCCCCTTTGGTTTTCATTGATACATAATTTAATATATTAGTATTTATTAGAGAAAACACAACAAGCAGGACTTTCTATATAAGAAATTCATAATTACATAAAGTCAAATATCTAGACGTAGTTTACTCTTGAGCTACCACAAATATACTATGTTCCACAAAGTTTACTTTTTTAACCAGAGAAGATTAAATTTCAGTTCGTATTCTGGTAGTAAAAAAGAGATTTTTGTTTTACATTTTCCTCAGTCTTTGGTATGTGTACTAGAGAAATAGAAAGCACTTATATTTAAGGTGTGTAAGAGGATATAATAATATATCTTTATATGTATGTAAATGTGCGTATATATGTATGTATATGTACATATACAATATTTACTACATTGGAACTAAATAATTTATCAAACATCACACACTGTTGGTGTCCTTTTGTATTGAAAGCACCTAAGTTCTACTCTAAGAAATTTTCAAGTATCTAATTTTCAGTTTAATAATAAAGATGCTTATCTAAAACATAATTTTCCTATCACTCCTCTTTCCTCCGCACACACATCCCTTGGTGTAAGGACTGGCAACGGTGCTTACTTAGGGTACCCACTGATCAGATTCTTTTTCTCCTTCTCAATCGAAAGGAGTGGACTTTCACTTTTTTACAGCTAAGTTCTGAAGCATAAATACATGGCACTCTTTGCCCTTGGAAAAGTGGAAAGGCTTAAGCAGATATGTCTGGGATAAAAACATCTTCAAAATACTAAACGTTGACTACCATAAATCTTTTAGATTAATACATTGCATTCTAATGTACTTCCCTTGAAGAAGTGAAATGCATAAGGATAGTTTCAAGTTTCTCAGAAACTGACCCAAATGTCCTTAGAATCTAATAAATAAGAAGGAAACACAGTAATGCATAGTGCGTACATTAAATCATGATAGAGCCATCTAGTGTCATGTTTGCAGAACATGGAGTTCTGCTCCTGTTATTTATTAAATTTGCTCCTTTGTAAATGACAGGAAAAGGTATGAGGTCGGCCTTGGTGGTTCACACCTATAATCCAGTTACTTAGGAAAATCACAAGACCAGAATGGGTTATATATGTAGACCTTTCCCCCAAGTTTGATAGTATACTTGTGTGTTTGTGATGTAAACTATAATGTAGATGTGGACAAGAAATTAGGACAATGTTTAAATTATTAACCATTAGTCATATAAACACACGCATTCCCTTCTATCTGAATTGAGTGAGGACTGTTTTCCTGTCATTTTCCCCACAGAGTATAACCAGAACCAACACTGTGCCCGTAAGAATTATCTACAACTTTATCACCCACACTTTGAGTGACTATTATTCACAGATTTTCTTCCCACAACCTTTATCTATTTCTATTAGTTTACTTGGTCTTACTAATTTACAAAAATATTTTTGAGGCTACATTTGGAATTTAAATCAAGATTTAATTTAAAAAAAGAAGTAAGCCTGTTATAGCTTTATCTACAGTGAGTGGTAAGATTAATTTCAACAAATTACTATTATCTCAAACATAATCCATATAGGATTGACCTAAAATGTCTCCAATAATGGAACACATCTTTAGTAAATCTGTGCTAATTGATACTTAAATTATATTCATAATCCATTGCACATTCTTTCAAACTCTCAGATACTCAGAAACTAAAGAAAGCCTGTACTCTGGGTGTCACATAATGAAACTTTATCCATGAAATAAAAATACATAAGTATAGGTTAGACTTTAGCACTGTAATATAATGATTTTTGCACTGACAGAGGGTAAATTTTCCATAAAGCATGTGAATGTAGTTCATTCACCAAGCTCAGCCTCACTGTAGATTCCTATTAAGACTCAATGAGCACTTCCTTTAATACCAAGTTCAATACCACTTTTCTTCCTAAGAATTTTTCCTTATAACTCACATTTTCCTCTTGAGAAATTTGAAAGCATACCATGTTCCAAATACAACTATTATTTTACGAGATATTAATAAAGTTTTCCCATTCATATGTTTTTAATACTTATATGTGTTACTCTTAACTCAAGATAAGCAATTGTATATTTTTATCCTTTTTAAGAATATAACAACAGAATTTAAATGTAATATTATTTAGTTATTATCAGGAAATTGAAGTTGCTCCTAAGTATTTACACTATATCAGTGTTAAAAATACTTCAAATCATTAAAAACTATAAGAGGTCTGAAAGTGAAATATGTAATATAAGGAAATTAGGCTATATTAGTGTGATCCAAAATATATTTGAACCCGAAATTATCACTGCACTTAAAGGAAGCTGTTATGTAGTATTAAAATATTTAACTCACATTTGTTCTCCTATAAATATTAATTAAGTAGTATAATATGCTAGACACCAGGGACACAACAGAGAATAAACAAACTTGAGTTCTGTTTTCATGGAGCTCACACTGTAACGAGGATCAACACACAATAAACAAATGAATAATTCATTGATCACAGCTGGAATTTAAGTAAAATATAAATGAAGAATGGACATTGATGTGGTGAAGATCTGTTTTCTATAATGTTCCTGAAGAGAGTTCTGCAATAAGTTGACATTTGCAAAAGACACAGTAAGAAAATCTTACATGACACAAAGTGTTTAGAAAGAAGGGATTTCACAGGGTGTGAGAGACCAGAGTAGAATACCCTCAAGATCAGTGAAGAGAATAGTGATATTCAAACAGGGACAGAGTGACTTTCTGAACATTGCTAGCAAGGCTGGCATTTCAGAGAAGTGTTTGTTAACAGCATATAGATTATAAGTACCTATGTGGTCTAAAACTGAATTAAAACAAATAAAAGAATTATTGCTAGAATATCAAAGAGGAAAATAACAATCTGTAACTGTAGCTAGTAAATATAAAATACCTCTCTTCAACAAAAGTTCCAGCTAATGAAATATTATCAAGTATTTTTAAAACATGGACAATGTAAATGATGACCTTCATATAATAGACATATTGCTAAGTATAAAACTATTTTCCTTTTATCCTTTGATTTTGGAATCTTGGGGAAAGGATTATCTAACTCAGACTGCCACCAAACCCAAAGCCTAGTTGTGATTGCTTACTCTATCTTTCCCTAACTCATCTTGCTCACTAATGCAATAGCTGCTTTACTCTGTTGATGATGTACCTCTTGACATTGCATCATATCCATCTGGAAGCAAAACCTCATTCACCACTCATGCACATGCCTACCAAATGCATCAGGTAACACAATGACTGTTTGCTTTCAGGTTATCTTCTGTCTTACTATTATTACTGCTTGATATAACACCATGGCCAAAGCAACTTGTGGAGGAAAGGGTTTATTCAGTTTATACCTCCATATTGTTGTTCATTACCAAAATAAATCAGGACAGGAACTCAAGCTGGGTAGGTACCTGGAGGCCGAAGCTGATGCAGAGGTCATGGAGGGGTGCTGCTTACTAGATTGATCTCCATGGTTTGCTTGGCCTACTTTCTTACAGAACCCAGGACCGTCAGGCCAGGGATGATCCTAGGACCATTACCCACACACAACATGCTTGTTTCTGCCCTGTCAATAGCTAGGAAAATGCCTTACAGTTGGATCTTATCAGGCATTTTCTCAATTGAGGTTTCCTCCTTACTAATGACTCTATTTGGGCCAAGCTGACATAAGATTAGCCAACACAACCACTCTATTTCAACCTTTCCTCCAAGGTACAGGACTAAGCCCAAAATTATAGCAACAAACCTTTCATCTCCGTTCTATTATCTAATAATATTTCTGTAATAATTCTAGACAAATCTTTATTTAGGTTCTATCTAAAATTGAAAAAAAACAAACCGAACAAACAAACAATGATCGAACAAAAATCCAAACCTTTTCACATTACCATAAAATTTAAATCAATTTTTTGTTCATATTTTATGCTAGCTTTCTGAAGCCTCTGTCAATTTTAATCATATGCATTTATATTCATACAACTGATCACTAAATATCAGTTCTTCACAGTATTTGAAACTTCAATGTTTAAGGCCACTTTTTATTTCATAAACTCTGTAAAGCTGGAACTGATACTGGTTCTCTGATGTCTTTAACATGAACCACTGGACTTCTGTGCTCCCTGTGCAATTCAGCCACATTTCATTATGTATGCTATGCAGTTGCCACCAAGCCCATTCCACTAAGTACAGTAAAACTTGCCATTTATTTCATACGTTTGTGTTTTACCCAGGAGCTTTATTCCCCTTTCTTCCAAATCCTTCCTCCTCATTCTGTTAGTCTGACAAACACTGCTACTCTTTTATTTCCCTTTGCCAGGGGCACACTTGTACCTTCAGTTTACATTATTCACAATCCAATGTGAGAACAGAATCCACAGAATTCAACCTAGAAAAGATAATCAAGCACAGAGCTTTCCCAGTTAATATAGTTAAGGGAGCTAGAAACCTTTTTCCTTTGTTAAACAGCAGCAGTACAGTTTTCCTACAATCCTAGAGCTAAAGGAGTAATAGAAAGATATCAGAATTTCCAAATCTTTATAAATGTGAAAAATAAAATAAGCAAACCTGTATGGTTGAAATTTAGATTTTTCCATTCTTCTATTCTGGTTTCATGGATGTTGTACAGTCTCACATAAGAATAGACACTGCTCACTCAAGTTAAAGAAGTTTGGTAAGGTGAAGAGAAAGCATGGGAATAGAATTTTTCCCTGTTTTTTTTTTTTTTTTTCTCTTCCAGTCTTCTACTACCTGTATATCACTCATTATGGGCACATATTTAACAAGTACCTATATTAGCATGAAAATGTTCTTTCCAAGTAAAATACTAAAGAAAACATGCTTGAATAATCATACAATAACTCATACCAAAGCACACATACTGTGGTTGATTCACATTTTTAAATGTTTTTATTTACTCAATGGCTATCTATCGAAAGTTGGCTCCAGTATAGAGTCCTGAAGATAGAATTGGTACCAGTAACCACAGAGATCATATCCTCATCATGTTTATAGTATGAGGTTTATTGTTTGTTTATTTGGTGCTCTGTTAGTTTTTTGAGACAGGGTTTCTCTGTGTTAATAGCTCTGGTTGGCTTGGAACTCTCTTAGTAGACCACACTGACCTTGAACTCACAGAGATCTTCCTGCCTCTGGCTCTAGAGTGCTGTGATTAAAGGTGTGTGCCACCACACTGGACTTATATTCTGAGTTTTCAACTGTACTGAGTGTCATTCTCCTCAAGTCACATCCTTCAGATATACTCTATTCTGTTTAAATAAACATATTTTAACATATAAAATATATTGATGAAGTCTTCCACTATGACTTACACAGTTCCCTTTTTAAACAGTAATTCTCAAGTAGAAATCACTCAAATAGGCTGTGGACAGGAAATATTTAGAATTGTGAATAAAATGCCAACAAATTTAACCCACTGCCCTTATTTAGTAAATTTTTACTTAAAATAGACACACTTAACCAAATCAGAGACTTGAAAAGGAATAAAATTAATAACCTGAGTAGACAGGAAGTTCAGGTTATCAGCTTCCAAAATGAGAAAATGACAGAGACAGTTTGCTGCTCATCAATCACTCAAAACTCTCTATAATGTGGGAACATCATCTTCAGCCTTTTGGCCCTATATATCTGACAGACATATTTGTGATGCAAGAACTATTGAGAACTACACTTCTTGTTTACACAGGTAATTAATTTTATTCTTTCTCAAGTCTCTGATGGAGTTGAAGACCAGATACTTTAGTTTTACAGCCAAGCTTAGTTGTTTATAAGTTGAGATGTTTTAAGTATGGATAGATGTTTTAAATTGATAAAGATGAGCTATGATAGATATTGATTTACATTCAGAAGTTAGACTCACCAAGGCAGGAAAGAGAATTTCTTCAAGGTTGCCAAATATAAATAGCCAAAACACTATGAATGTAACATTCATATAATTTCTCATTGTTTTGTGGTTCTTCTTGATATAGGTAGTTTAATGTATTTATGTGTAATAATATAAATGCATATGTAAAAATGAAAACAAAGTCACACTCATTAGTTATGAATTATATATATACTTATATAAATATATATTTCTCCCACAGTCTCCAACATTAGCAGCTGTAATAGAGATAAAATGATTCTGTAAGTCTAAAGCACTTACTAGTTGAACATTTAGAGCACCTTTTTACAACCTGTGGGTTGTGGAGACTTTAAAAATCAAACAATCGTTTCCTAGGATTCTTAAAAGAACATTAGAAGAAACAGGTATTTGTGTTACAATTCATAGCAATAGCAAAATTACAGCTATGAAGTAGCAATAAAACTCATTTTATGGTTGGGGGTCACCACAACATGAGGAAATGCAGATAAATTTTGCAGCATCAGGAAAGTTGAAACCAGGGCTTTAGAGAAAGTTTTACCAGTCTCTAAAACAGATAATTAAATTAACATCTAACATTAAAGATGGCATCATATCTTGGAATACTTTATAATCTCCAAAATATTCTTCTAAGAGTAGACAAGTAACAGAAATTTCATTGTTCTTCAAATTGAAGATTTGAATAGGTTATAATTTAAGCTACTACAAAACCATATACAAAGCTCATATTTTTATATAATTGGTCAACTGCTCCATATCATTAGAATATTCGATGTTTAGTTAATTATAAAATGTCTTAAACATCTTTGAAAGACACTTTTTGGGAAATAAGAACCTTAATACAAATTACTATAACTTTTATTAAATGTCTTAGGTTGTACTTATCTTAATTGATGTGTATAAGTAGTGTCCCTCTGTACAAATATATGTACCACATTACTGTGTGATAGCAATAGAGTCCATAGAAAAGCACTAGATTCCTGTGGACTGAAGTTAATGTAAGCTGCCTTGTCAGTTTGACGAACTGAATTAAGGTCCTTTGCAACAGCAGTAAGTACTCTTAACAACTGAGCCATCCCTCCAAAACTGAAGTGTTCGTTTGTTTGTTGGTTGTTTTCTGTGTATTTCAAGGCACTATACTATTTGGAAAAAGTGTCTTATGATCATTAGGTAAGAAATGTATTTTCTGAAGGGAGCCATAACACATGAAAATTTGGTTTCCCCTATGTACATTTTTATTTTTAAAACAACAATGTGGTTTGTTTATTTGAACAGTAATAAATTCATCATAGCATATTTCTGTATAAAGCACAACCAACAAACACTGAGTAGAATATTAATCTAATAGCAATGAACATTCAGGATAGCAGTGGCAACAAATTAAGCTTTCATTTCTTAATAATGAAATCCTGGCATACATAAAGGACTTCAATAAGTTGTAATGTAAGTTAATACAACACTATATACAAAGCTAATCTTATTCATACTTAATATAAACTTAAAATCACAACTTACTTGACTATTTAATAAATACTAACTTCAATGTATTTGAAGCCAAACTGTAACTTCAGATCTTTAAAATATTCTTCTCTTTTTAACTATACTCAATTAAAAGTATTTTACTTGTTGCTTATTTTTTGCATACTTACTGCATTTAAAACCATGTTACTATTTCATTTTAACATCACTACTCCTATAACTTTTTGTCACATATCATTTTACAAAACAATCTACCGATTTTTTCTACTTTTTAAAGAAACCAGTCACATTTTTCTCTGTCCATGAAAGAAATATGAAATAGAAGTATATATCATGTTTGCCCTTTCAACCAGGAAAGGGCAAAAACTTTCAAGTATTTTTTTCTAATTGCATGCATTTTTCTTTATTTTCTTCCATCAGTGAAAAATATAGTAATCTAACTGTCTTTGAAGCTGAAGTTATTTGGTGACATTTACTAAATCAACTCTATTAGGCCTTTTGGTCATTATATAATTTATTTCACTACTTCAGTGCAAAAAATTGCAAGCTTTTTCTACCTGGTAGGCACAGTTGAGTCTGTATTAGATCTCTATAGTTTAAAAGATGTACTCTTTTCCAGTGTTTGCAGCATGATAAACAGACAAATAGAATAAATAGAAATCTGTGTAAAATATACTACATTATGAGTTTATCATGAAAGAAACAAGAAACTATTTATTGGAAGCAAAGTATAAATATGACACACAATTTTTGTAGAGAAACAGAATATTAGCAGAGCAAACCTGGACACAAACAGCTGCATGATAGTGCCTACAGGTAATATTAGTAATTACATAGGAGACATAGAGGAGGAAAAGAATAACTATCCTATCTGACTGATGGTGCACTGCTGACCTGTTTGTAAAAGGACAATAGTGGTGCCGTTGTCGAAGACTGTGTTAGGGAATCTAGCATTTCGAGGAAAAGTCCATCAAGGGTACAATAAAAGTTTAATTACTTATTTATTTGTGTTAGCAATAACTAGGATCCTGTTTTATATGTACGTTCCCATGAATGGCTTGAAATGGGTAAAGAGAGCATGTAGAATGACACTGGAGAGCATCGATAACGATGTACTGAGATAACAAAGGAGAAGATTTCCTTACGACTGTAGTTCCGAAGAAAGCATTGATTACAAACAGGTCACGGTATTATATTGAAAATGGTCAATAAAGTGGAGAATATAAAAGGAAAGTAATGGCTAAAAGTGGGATAAATATAAATGGATGAGTGGATGAACGATAAGTGAATGAACAAAAGAGGAAACAAGAAAAGGAAAAGATCAAAAGATAGAAGAGAGAGTTTTGTTTGAACTTATATCTAGTAATGGTCAGAATTACAATCAGCAGGAAAAGATTAAGAGAAACTGTCCAGGTATGTTAAATAAAACTAATCTATAAAATCCATCCTGTACATAAGTGCATAAATAATTTGAAAATATTTATCTTCACATAAATATTGTGATAGTGTTTTATTCAAAATTTCAAAACATGGAAGGAACCATTTTTCACCTTTTCTTATGTTTGTTTTGCTTTACTTTGTTTTGAGACAAAGTCTCATTCCATAGCTGAGGTTGACCTGGAACTCATTATAAACTAGGAAAAAAATTGAACTCATAACAATTTTTTTGTCTCATCCCCCAATGTTCAGCGTCCAAGATATCCTTTGATGGTAGGAGTCTGTGAAAAACCTGAAACACCTTCATGAAGTAGAACATTACTCAATAATGGACATAAATAAAATATCAAACCAGAGTAAAAACCTTAGGCCTCAAAAACACATTGATAAATCAGAGAAGCTAGTCTCAAAAGGATATATATTGTATACATTTGACAAAGAAGTATTCTGGGAAAGGCAGAACTATAGAGGCAGTAAAATAGCCAGTGGTTGAAAGGAATCCAGTAAAAAAATGACAAAAAGTGGACCTTAATGGATATTAGTGCCATGACACTATTATCTCTGAGATAATGACAGAGGAGTAAAGTCACTAACATCCATGAAAATCCACTGAATTTACAATGCGATGAATGAGTCTTAATGCTAGTGACAGAATGTAGTTAATCATTGTGTTGGTCCCAGAACCTTTCTACCTTAATAAAAGTTTCAAATCCTGAAACCTGGAAAGGAGCAGGGAATAGATGGGAACTCCTTCTGCTCTCTATAAGTGGAATACTACTCCAAAATACATCTAATGGTGTGAAAACAATGAAAATACAAGAAAGTTTAGGAAGAGGAATAAACATAGCCTAAAATTCATTTTCAACTGAATAAAAGAGAACATTATCTCTTATAATTGAGAAGTATTTGATGACTGAATATAGTATAAAAAGTTAATAACCGGATATGTTTGCAGTGGGCAGGTAGTATAAAAATCATTCTGAAGCTTAAAAGACACATAAATGTTCCTAGTAGGGAAAAAATAATTAGCTTACATAGGAGAAGAAACATCGTCAGAACAAAACATATGACTCAATTTGAATATTGGTAGAAGGTATATATCTGAGTCAATTAAATGAGTATCAAGAAATCAGAGTATAAATATTACATTACAGAGAAAGGAGGAAAAGTTAACTGCAGGAAATAAGTTTGAGTCCATTTTTTTAATTAGATCATTTAGACAAATGTAAAAATATAATCACTTTAACAATAGCTAAACTTTATTTGGACCGTTTTGTGCATATGTTCCCAATGGGTACAATGTACATGTGTGAAGATGTATGTGTCAATATGTGAATTTGAATTTTTGATGAGTGTAATATGTCTATGTTTACTTTTGAATCATTTCCTAGCTTGTTGTTTACAGTGCAACACCCAATAAATATTTTCTCAGTCATATTACAGTAGTTTTTTCTCAGATAATAAACAAAACTTGCTTTCCCAAACATTTTAATTACTGATTGCCCATTTCAGCATTAAAATTATGAATACTCAAGACAGTGTGTAAACATGAAAATTTTTCAGGAAAACTAAAAAGAGTCTATAATCTAACCCAAACACACTATTTCTTGGAGCAGACACAAAGGAATCTGGGTCAGTATAGCACAAAATATCTACAGATCTGTTTTTATTGAGTCCCTAGTTGTAATAACCATGCCATACACAAGATATAACTGGATAAAAAATGTGCTCCATTTGTATCACAGAGTTTTGCCCACCTCAAAGAGGAAGGGAATAATATTCTTAACATACACAGGAAAGATATTTTTAATAAAAAACATTATTGCATGTTTTCTTACATTTGTGGCATTTAGTTCTTTTTTTCTGAGACAGGGTTTCTCCGTGTTCCCTTGGCTGTCCTATACTTGATTAGTAGAACAGGCTGGCCTCAAAATCACAGAGATCCACCTGCCTCTGCCTCCAAGTGCTGTGATTAAAGGCGTGAGCCACCATGCCCAGCTGACATTTAGTTCTTAAAAAGACATGAAAAGAGAATGGGATATTTATGAAGAGACTGTAACCAGTGGGAGATGGAGTTTCAAAAGATCATCAAGCACTAAATATGAAGAAAATATGTTATATACATGCTTGAAAATTTAATAGTGAAATATATTAGTATGTTTACTTTTAATGTACACAAATAAATGTGTACAAATATTTACAATGGTATTGGCAATAAATATTTGTGTTTCAGATGTAGAATGATTTCATCATTTGTGAGTTAATATACACTGCTCCAAAAAAAATGAGGTATATATTATCCTGTGATTATTTTGTGTGTTTAACCAGACTTTTTGAAGCATTGCTTTGTAATATTATAGTAATAATTCAGAATTATTTTTTCTGACAACAGTATGGAAGACACTAAAGGTAGATGAATAGTGGAGTTAATAAAATAGAATAACCTTTAAGAATTAGCACTCTTTCAAAATCTGGAAGAATTATTTGCTCATAATTACAGTGAATAGACCATTGGCAGCCTACTGCCCTCAAGCACTAGAACTGTGCTTGAGTCTATTCAGCTGAATTCATTTTCAGTAGAAATTATATTAATAGCAGGCTTGAAAAGAAATCTGAAAATGTGAAAAAAAGGGACATTTAAGTGATATCTTAATAAGAGACAAGTAATGAGCATTTTAAATGATTTCAGCTTATTTTAATTATCAAATGAATAATTCCATTAAATTTGATGTTAGAGTAAATTTCATAAGAGCAAGGATATCTTGTACTGAGAAAACAATAACTCATAAAAATACACATTTGATTCAAAGGAAAATCATTAACAGTAATACCACAATTATTTTAATAATATTTTTATTTTTAAATTATGAATACATCATTCTCCTTTGATCTCCGTGCTCTAAGCTCTCTTAGAAAACACTCCTGCTCTTTCTCAAATTCATGGCCTATCTTGAACTGTTACCACATATAAACATAACCATATATATGTGTATATTCCTAAATATAAAATATGAGATTCTTGTTCTGCAAAACTATATGTGTATATTCTAGGATTGGCCATGTGGTATTGGATAACCAATTGGGTGGTTTACTATTTCTCCTGTTCTCAATATTCTGACTTTGCCCATAGTTCTTTGGATTTGAGGACAAGTGAGCTTTCTTTTTTTTGTTTTAAAAGTCTATTGATATTATCCTTGTTCAGGACTTGGTTAGGCAGCTATGATGATGACATTTCATGAGTATATCCTCTCGAACACGTTTAGGAGACACAATCTGACACAAGCAACAAAAATTCACAAACAAAAAGCAGCAACAAAACCCTTCTTGTTCCTCAGGCACTTAAGATTGAAGTTTCTACCTATACTTAAACAATAATTTCTGAACTTTTGGTGCAGGAGTTATGTGGTAGGTGTTACTGAGACTGGGTATAACATGATCTCTTGTTGTCCATATTTCATCAGTTATAGTTTCTGTGATGATCTCCATCATTTGGTGAGCGGTAGGAATTACATTTATTTGAAACTACAAATATTTCACATTTACTTGGTAATATTAATATTTCTTGCATTCAAATGTTAACTTTTTAAATTCCATATTGAATTAATTATATTAAAGAATATTTGAATATAACAACATGTTCCTTTCTTAGAACAATAAAATAAAATTATAATAACAAAAATCCCAAAGAGAAATTCTAGTAGAATTGATTTACATTAACTGTCTCCATTTTAATTTCATATAAATAAAAATCAACATGGAAAAATAAATTAGATTTTTGGTCTATAATATTATTTAAAACCTATAGAATGTATACAAAACAAACAACTGTTTTGGTCTACTCTATGGATTTCCAATAGAACATTTTTAATCTGAAGTAAATAATTTCAGTTTGCTTTAGCATGTCTACCTAGAATATGTTCATTTTTAGTATATTTTATTTACTTATTTTATGTCTATGAATGCTCTATCTGCATGTATACTTGCACGCCAGAAAAGACATCAGACCTCAGTAGAGTTTTGAACCACCATGTGCTTGCTGGAAATTGAACTCAGGACATCTGAAGAGCAGACCATGCTATTAACCGCTTACCCCTTCCCCAGTCCCCTAGAATATATATTTAAATTGTTTTCTTTTAAACAATATAAAAGGTTCTACTTTCACTTGTCCCGCATTTTACAATGAACTTTTTATTAAGTATTCAAATTTTGTTTATATTGTTTGTATACTATAGTTTTTAGAGTAGTTAATTGACATAGAATTATATCATTTCTCCCACTCCTTCCATCCAACTTCTTCCTCCTATGTTCATCTTTTATACCGCACCTAGCTCCTAAGATGATAGCCCTGTTTTCATTTGATTATATTTGCTACATATATGTATGTGTGTACAGAAATATAAAGAATACATCATATTGAATCTATTTTTGCTCCTTGTGTGCATATGTTTTCAAGGCTGACTATGCTGCTTTGGACTACCAATAAGTAGGCTCATCCTGAAGGAGGAAAATTCTTCTCTCAATAGTCAATAGTTGCCTATAAATCTTTGTCTAAGGGTGGGACTTTGGAATTATTTTATCCTTTCTTGTTAACACATCCATTGATATTGCTATTGTGCTGGCCTTGTTTATACAGCCTTATAGAATAGACTGTTCTATGCCAGAGTGTCTGGTATTCTGCCTCTTTTGCTTCTTTTCCTTCTTCTACTTCAATGATTCCTAAGTAATAGATGTAAGAGCTGTGATTTAAATGTGTCCCTGATGGCTTGGCTCCCATGATTAATTTATCTCTGCATTGTGACTAGTTGGAGATTTCTGAGATGATCCATTTGCTGTTCTAAAGAGATGCTTCTTTGATGCGTTATGTTGTTTGTCACACTTAGAATATAAGATAAGATTTAGAAGATACTAATGAATTATGCAAGTCTTGTCAAGTTGCAACCCTTGTTTTTTTTCTAAGGTTCATGATCTCACTAGCCCTAGAAGGCTTGTCTAGATTTCCAGTATCAGTCACCATTTCCCTCCTACGGCATGGGACTCAAGTTCAATTAGACAGCTATTGCTTGACAGAAAGATACGAGTGACACTTTCTGCAATTTATGCATACAATTCTATGCTGGAAATTGTCAAGTAGAGTATCATTTCATTTCTTACTTTCAAGGAGATGATACAATCTAATTGCTGCAAGAAATCAATGTCCTAAGCTTAAGCCTTTTGTGTTTTACTAAATATGGAAGTGAATAATATGTGAAACATGTGTGAATGTTGTACATCAGGTAAGTTATATGGAGAGGGATTTTTTTATATTGAAAATTGAAACTGAATACTCATTGAACAATTTATCTCTTTTTACCCCACCACTCATAGGAAATATGTTCTACTTTAGTGTTCCTGAAGTCTAACAATTATAAGTAGAATCATGAAGTAGCTACCTATGTATGAATGATTTATTTTAATTTAGATGATGCCATCAAATTTCATCTATGTCATGCGATTTTATAGCAAGATATCATTTTTCTTGAAAGCTAAAAAAGTTTTATATATTATATTTTCTCTAACTATTAAGATGTCGGAAAATATTTAAGTTGTTTTTACTTTGTGGTCATTGTAATAAATATATACATAAATATATCTTCATCCTCTTGTTTTGAATTGTGAGATTTGTATCTCTCAAAATGGATTACTGAATCATATGATACTTCTTTGTGTGTGTGTGTGTATGTGTGCGTGTGTGTGTGTGTGTGTGTGTGTGTTATGGTGATAGAGGAGCTTCTATATTCTGTTTTGATCAATTATCTTCTAAGTACAAGATGATATCATATTATAGGTTCTATTTGAAATTACTAATATTGTAAAATTTTATTTTTTAAGTATCATACATGGATACAATGAAATATGATTATATCTAATTGCTATTTTCTACTGCAACTAAATCTATATATCACTTCATCATGCCCCCTTCCAATGTCATGTATTTTTATTGTTAGTGATGTGATTAATTTCATATTACTTCTGGTCATTGCATATGTGCCTTTGGATAATGCCTGCTCAAGTCCTATGCAATTTTAAGGTGATTTGGACTTGGTGTCATTGTTGACTTGACTCATACTGCTTTCTAATTTTTGCATCTACATACCTTCATTTTCTCACCTAAATTTAAAAACGATTATCTTTTCATTTTTTTATGGTATTAGCACCCTGATTGCATTCTCTTTTTGTCAGTAATATTACACTTTGATTACTATAGTTTGGAATACAATTTGTAGTCAGGAAGTACAATGTCTGTTTGTTTGTTCTGTCTCTATTAAGAAAGTCTGATGCGATTACTGGTAGGAATTACATTGAGCCTTCAAATCTCTTTAAGTATATAGATATTTAATATTTTATAAGTATTAATTATTCTAATTTACAAACTAAGATTTATGCACTATCTATTTTTTCAAAAGAAGGTATATATTTTTGTATTATCTTTTTTACAAAAAAGTATATATATATATATATATATATATATATGGTATATTTAAAAATGTGTTATATTCCAGTTCTTTGATTTTATTTGTAAAATTTTTATTATTTTATCCAATTTTTTAAAGTACATTGTCCAGGAGTGTCCACAATATTTCTAAAACTATATCCTATAGTTGTGGCTTTGATTGTCATATGGAAGTTGAGGTGATACCTGTATCTGAAGACACGCATTTTTTTATTATATTATCTTTTTTTTAAATTTATTTTTGTTACATCTCAATGGTTATCCCATCCCTTGTATCCTCCCAATCCTCCCTCCCTCCCATTTTTCCCCTTACTCCCCTCCCCTATGTCTGTACCTGAGGGGGACTTCCTCCCCCTGTATATGCTCATAGGGTTTCAAGTCTCTTCTTGGTAACCTGCTATCCTTCCTCTGAGTGCCACCAGGTCTCCCCATCCAGGAAACATGGTCAAATATGAGGCACCAGAGTATGTGTGAAAGTCATACTGTACTCTCCACTCAACTGTGGAGAATGTCCTGTCCATTGGCTAGATCTGGGTAGGGGCATTTTTGACATGGGACTATAGAACTTGGACGTAGGCCTAGGTATTTGATACAAGCAATAGTAAACAGGCTTGGCAGGTTATGTTTCTCTCTCTCTCTCTCTCTCTCTCTCTCTCTCTCTCTCTCTTTCTCTCTCTCTCTCTCTCTCTCTCTCTCTCTCTCTCTCTCTCTCTCT
>OU015748.1:36729215-36741849 GCA_907169655.1 Acomys percivali | reverse complement strand
TCTCTCTCTCTCTCTCTCTCTCTCTCTCTCTCTCTCTCTCTCTCTCTCTCTGTGTGTGTGTGTGTGTGTGTGTGTTTGTGTGTGTGTGTATAATAATTAAAGACAAAGAGGCCAATAAATTCAAAGGTACTAGTGGGAGGAGTAGGAAAGTTTGAAGAAGGAGGGAGAGAGACTGATGTAAGTATACTTTACTTTTTAAAAAATCATCTGTTCTAGTTACTTAACTTTTACTGTTATAAAACACAATGGCCAAGGTAGCCTGTAGAAAGGATTTACATGGGCTAAGGGTTCCAACAAAGTGTCACTAACTGGAGAGTAAGTATTCAAACATCTAAGCCTATTGGGATATTCTTATTAAAACCAACACAATAATCTTTTCTATTTTATTATCTTTAGAAACATATATGATTTTTTAATATTTTTTAAATTTTTATTAATTTATTCTTGTTATATCTCAATGGTTTTCCCATCCCTTGTATCCCCTCAATCTTCCCTCCCTCCCATTTTACCCTTATTCCCCTCCCCTATGACTGTTCCTAAGGGGGATTTCCTCCCCCTGTATATGCTCATAGGGTATCAAATCTCTTCTTGGTAACCTGCTATCCTTCCAGAGGGTCCTAGAAACCTACAAGTAGAACATTATGATAGGCAGATTTGGACCCAGGGGTCCCGCTCAAACTAAGGCACCAGCCAAGGACAATACAAGTGGTAAACTTTAAACCCCTACCCAGATCTATCCAATGGGCAGAACATTCTCCATAGTTGAGTGGAGAGTGGGGTCTGACTTTCACACGTACTCTGGTGCCTCATATTTGACCATTTCCCCTGGAGGGGGAGACCTGGTGGCACTCAGAGGAAAGAAATGTATCTGATTATTGTATGTTAATTTTGTGTTGTATATCTCTGCTCAGCTTACCATCTCTAATGTGTTTATTCATACATATACATATACATATACATATTTGTAATTCCTACATAAACAAATATATCATCTGTGGTCATGTATTCTTCTTGTTTGTTTTTTCTGACGTTGCTACTTATTGTAACTAGAATTTCCAGTACAGTATTGAATAAAAGTACCTATTATAAACAATCATGTCCATTTTATTCTACTCATAGTGGATAAGCCCTCAGGTTGTTACTATTTCAGATACAATTTGTATTATTTGTGGGAATTTTCTTATATTCTCAGTTTGTTGTGAGACATTACTTATTCTTAATATCAAATATAGTTTCAGGTATTTTTTTTAACATTAGTTGAGAGGATTATGTCCTTTCTCTTTGCATTCTGCTAATGTAATATACTGGAATACTATATATATATATAGTATATATATATATATATATATAGTAATATATATATTACTAACAGAAATGTTTACTGGAATAAAGGGAACTTGTAAAGTTGTTTAAGCTGTGGTTAAAATGATACTATTTAACATTAATTTAGAAAAACAATTTTACCTCATTTTTGTTTCTAAAAAGGAAATGAGATATTCGTTAGAAAATATAATAAAAACATCACAAAATCCTCTACTGTTTCTTAACTTTAAATGCAGTAGACATTATATAGCATGACAGAACTTGTTTTTCTTTTTCTTTTTCCTTTTATTTTTGTTGTGACACTCACTATGTAGGTCTGGCTTTTCTAGAACTCACTATGTAAAGCTAGCTGGCTTTAGACTCAGATATTTGCCTGTCCCTTCTCCAGAATTCTGAGATAAAAGTCATGCACCACCGTGGTTACTTGAAGATAACTTTTCTAACTTAATAAATATAAATTAATTGGTGAACAAAAAAAATCTGCTTTTAGCTACTTGATGACTCTAATGTGTAAATAAAAATATAAATAATACTAGAAGTCAATTAAACTGTCATTTTATTTAATGTTTGAATAAGCCTCATTATGCTGAGTCTTTGAAGTTTATATCCTCTGTACAATCTAATTTTTACCTAGGTTTTATGCCTTTAAGAGTTATTGCTGAATAAGCTCACCTTTTCTAGGTCTTTCTGAACTATGATTAGCTGATTCAATTCAGCTGTTCTGGCTCAAATTCCTATCCTAGCTGACTCATCCAAACTGACTCTGCTTGGCCTCAAACTAAGACTAGTCATCTGTTCTTTTATCTTCTGTCTCCTTCACATTCTCTGGCACATTCTGATTCTTGATGTTTGGTTATTGTTTGTTATATTTTTATTCTCTTATTTTCCATTCTGTATTAACTCTTTCTATTTTACATTGCATTCATCAGTATATTTTAAAACGTAAACTATGTAAAATACATCTGTGATCTAGTAAGTTCTATTTGCCCTTATTAAAATAAATATATTTTTTCTGTAATCATCTATATAAACTATATGCATTTTTATTGACTATGTGACTTTTTGAGACTTAAATGTTATACACAGAAGGAAAATATTCAGAAGTTTCCAAAAGCATTAATTTAAAGAGACATGTTAATAGTATATATTAATTTATATATTAATGTTAACATATTCATGTTTATTTAATAAACTAAAAGTGTTGAATCAAGAGTCATTCTTAAGAATATAATATAATGTCATGTTTAAATAAAAATTTGTGAATAAAATTACCTCTGTACATATACCACATACTATTATAACCATATTTAATATAATACCATATTTACTGTGTTTTAAAAAATAAAGCTTCTTTTGTGCATATGTGTAGGCAAAGGCACCCCAGCTCATTTGAAGATAAGAAAATCATCTTTGAGAGTCAGCTCTTGGCTTCTGCTATATGGGTACTAGAGGCTGAACACAATTCATCAGGCAAAGCAAGCATAAGAATCATACATTTATTGTATTCAATAAAAAATTCATTGAGGTCAATAGTCTCATAAAATAAATATTCTTGTGAATAGCTTTATAAATTGCATCATATTGTAGTTAATCACATAAATTTTGAACAAAGAAGAAGGCATATTTTAAATCCCAGTAGTAGCAATTACTAATTGAATAGTCCTAAGCAAATTGCTTACATTTTCAATTCCTTGTTTTTCTCATGTAAACAAATGAAACAGCCTGAAAGGGATTTCTGGAGATTAAATGTTTGGAATGTTGTCCACATAACAAGCATTAAATAAGTACTAGGTAAATATTCCTTCATTTCTCATGAAATCTATTGAAACGATGGTATGTATAAGCAAACATACTCATAAAATAATGTTGAACAAATAACTTGATATACACAAAGTAATTCATACTTAGTCATTTGGTTGTTCAGTTAGTCCTTCAAAATTACTAGTAGTATAAAATGTATTTTAACAAATATTTAAATAAATATAAGCAGCTGACAACAAAATCATACTTTTAGATCTTTTATATAATGAAAAAGTTGTAATTATTCTGTTGGTGCATTTAAACTTCAAATTCAATGCAAAACGCAATACGCTATTCTTAATGTTACAGGGACAATCTTGTGTGGACGTTATCTATGTTACTTATCAAAACTTTCTCCATAGGTCATGTAAGTTCAAACTTAAAGGATTTGTGTACATTTTTCAACAATTTTAACAGTGAGGTTTTTGTTTTGTTTCATTTTTTTTTTTTTTTGGTTTACGTTCTTAAATCTCGATGCAACAGAAAGCAAAAGCGAAGGTGGGTTATTGCTGAGGGTGGATGATTTCCTTTGATTTGGATGTTAACAGCATTACAAAAAAGCAGCCTTCTCTTTTTATTCTCCATGGACTTGTACAAAGAACAATTAACAGATGTTTAGGGAAATACTTAAACAGTTCACATTGGCATAAGCATGAGGCTACAATGAAAATAATTGTTTCTGATTTAGAAATCATGTAGCTATACAATTTCTTAATTCTGTGGAGAGTGCTCTAAATTGCTTAGTTGAAGCCAGGTTTTTGCACGGATCCATCTATGCTTCTAAGTATACTCACTAAGCAATAGGTTGGATTTAAAGGAAGGGAACATATATGTTCGTGTGTTGGCTGTTCTTCACTATGAGGGGCAGAGACTATAAATATAAAGAAAAAATCAATCCTCAGAAATGTTATATAATGTCAATTAAGCATTAGGCGCATACTTTTCTTTTTCATTATTTTTCTTTTTTTTACATATATTATTACACATATATACAATAAACTACCTACCTCAAGAAAAAACACAAAAAAATCAGGAATTATATAAATGTTACATTCATAGTGTTTTGTCTATTGGTATTTGGCAACCTTGAAGAAAATGTATTTCCTATCTTGGTGAATATAATGACTGTAAATTAATGTCTATCATATCTCATCTTTATCAACTTAAAATGTCTGTCTACACCTAAAAATATCTTAACCTCTAAATTACTCAGCTTAATTGTAAAACTAAACTATTGGGTTTTCAACCCCATCAGAGACTTGAGAAGGAATACAATTAATTACCCGAGTCGACAGGAAGTGCATGTTAGCAGCTTCCATAATGAGAACACGTAAGAGACAATTTGCTCCATGAACAGTCACTCAAAACTCTCTATTGCATTAGAGCATCATCTTCAACCTTCTGGCCCAATGTACCTGACAGACATTTTTATGAGAAAACGACTATTGAGAACTTGCCTATTCTGTCTTGGCAGATTTTAGGCAGAATTCTATGTGTGGCAGAAATGAGGACATTTTACCCAGTGGCTTGTTTGCCACATTTGAAATCATCTCCATAAGGAGGTTTAATAATGTTAGTAATTTTCTTTGAGGTAAGCTGGATGTTGCCATGACTTAACCTGCCTTATTGTCAAGGAATGGAATCTTTAAAATACTCAAACTTATGGGACACAATGAAAGCAATGCTAGGAGGAACAGTCAGACCACTAAGTGCATTTATAAAGAGATTGGAGAGAGCTCATACTAGTAACTTAACAGCACACCTGAAAACTGTAGAACAAAAAGACACAGGCACACCGAAGAGGAGTACATGATTGGAAATCATAAAACTCAGGACAGAAATAAATAAATAAATAAATAAATAAATAAATAAATAAATAAATAAGGAAAACATAGAACACTTTTTTGACATTCTTTTTTCTTTCTTTTAAAATATTTTGTATGTTTCTTTTTTAACATATACATTTATATTATTACACATGAGTAAAATAAACTACATAAACCCGGAAGAACTGAGAGGAAATCCGGAGTTTTATAAATGTTACATTCTTAGTGATTTGGCTATTTGTATTTGGCAAGCAGTAAAATAGTTAAATAAGGTCTTCACAAACCTCAGAGACCTACAGAATATGGCATTTAAAGATGCTTTTATTGTTCTAAAGAATATTTGACAACAAGACAAGTTAACTCCTGGCAACAGCCAGCCTGCCTCAAAGAAGATGATGAGCATCAAAGAACCTCTTTATGGAGCTGGCTTCAAATGTGGCAAACTAGCCATTGGGAAAAATGTTGTTGTTTCTGCCACAGACAGAATGCTGCCAAAAATGGGCAAGTTTAGATGCAGGCAGAGTTGATGGCAAAACTCTGTCAAGACAGGGTAAGTAAGTCCTCAATAGTTCCTGCTTCACAAATATGTCTGTCAGAAATATTTATCCAGAAGGCTGAAGATGATGCTCCAACGTTACAGAAAGTTTTGGGTATCTGTAGAGGCAGTTAAATATTTCTGCCATTTTTTTTATTTTGGAAGCTGCTAACCTGCACTCTGGCTTGCTTCAGGTATTTAAGTTTTATCCTTCTCATGTCTCTGATAGTTTTGAAGACCAGATAGTTTAGTCTTTGAATTAAGCTTAGTAGGTTAGGTGTTAAGATGTTTTTAGATCAAGATAGATGTTTTAAGTTAATAGAGATGGGATAGAATAGATATTAATATCCATTCAGAAATTTAGATTCAATAAGATAGGAAAGATGTTTACTTCAAATAGAACAATTTTTAAAATCAACCAAATCAAGAGCTGGTTCTTTGAGAAAATAAAAAAGATAGACAAACCCTTAGCCAAACTAACTAAAAGACAGAGGGAGAGTAGTCAAATCAACAAAATCATAAATTAAAGTGGAGAAATAATTACGGATACCTGGAAAACCCAAAGAATCATTAGGCTGTACTTCAAAAGCCTGTATTCCACTAAATTTGAAAGCCTAAATGAAACGGACCACTTTCTTGATAGTGACCAATTACCAAAATTTCATCAAGATCTGGAGCAAACTTTCAAAATGATATATTAATAAGTTGGTCAATATTCTGCAAAATAATAAATACTTTGGTACATGTTTATAGCAGATGACCATACAATGTAAATAACATAATACATTTGATAAATACAATAAAAAATATGAGTTTGAAAAAAATATGAGTTTGTCTTATTACATTTTTGATATTCTAGTGACTAGGTATTTTTAACAGGTTAGCCCATCATTACATCTTCATTTGATGACTTTCTATTCAGATTCTTTTTTTTATGGTTCAATTAGGTTATTTGCCTTATTACTTGGTGGAGTTTCTTTTGTATTTTACTCAGGAATTCCTCATGTTAAATAAATGGTTTGGAAATTATTTTTTTCCATAGGTTCTCTGTTCATGTTTAAAATGTTGTCTCCTTTCCTTTATGTTTTATTATAGGTTTTTAATTTAAGGTCATGATCACTAGTACCAAAAAAGTTAAATTTAAATAATTGACAAGAACATAGAAAAGACAATTCCGTACTAAAAATTAGTATAATCACTTACAAAACAGCATGAAATCATCAATCCTACCACTGTTAAATACCAGAAATAAATAGAACTCAGTATCACCAGTGTATATGTAGAACTAGGCATATTGTTGAGGTTCTATAATATCAGTACTTGAGAGGTAGAGGTAGAAATATTTTGGCTTGTGGCCAGCTTAGGGTGGTGGCAAACCCTGTCTCAAAACAGAGGCAACAGATGGCATACATGTACATCCCGCGCCATACACAAGCATGGTCAAACATATTCACAGACAAAATCATGCGATCTTAAAAGAGATAGAAATATTGTTTTTGACAATATAAATAAATCCCAAGGACGCTTTATGTAATAAAATTTCACAGTCACAAACAAAAAAGGGACGTTTTTGTCTATGAAACAAATAACAATGAAGGCAGGCATAGTTCAGTGAGTTGCAGTGATATGAAACTTGCCCAGCATCCACATAAGGGCTGCGTTTGTCTCCCTTTTCTCTATCAGAAAGGAAGAAATGTTAAACATGTAACAAGAGGAGATTAATGGTTATAATGACTTAGTTATACAGTGTAAAACAATTTTAATATTTGTAACACAACAGGTGAACTCTCATAATTGCTGCTATATGCTTTGCAGCAGTTAAGAATTAATTCCAAATGCATCACTCTGAAAATGGTAAATAACTTCACAGATGAGGATATGAATGAGTGTCATTTAAACAGTACACATTAAAATAGAAAGATCCAAAGGGTTCTAGAAAACCTACAAGAAGAACATTACAACAGGTGGATCTGGGCCCAGGGGTCCTGCTCAAACACAGGACCAGCCAAGGACAATACGGGATATAAACTTTGAACCCCTACCCAGATCTAGCCAATGGACAGGACATTCTCCACAGCTGAGTGAAGAGTGAGGACTGACTTTCACATGATATCTGGTGCCTCATATTTGACCACTTCCTCTGGATGTGGTCACCTGCTGGCACTCAGAGGAAGGCTAACAGGCTACCAAGAAGAGACTTGACACCATATGAGCATATACAGGGGGAGGAGGTCCTCCTCAGTCACAGTCATAGGGGAGGGGAGCAGGGGGAAAATGGGAGGAAGGGAGTAATGGGAAGGTACAAGGGATGGGATAACAATTGATATGTTATATGAATAAATTAATAAAATATTTTTAAAACAAAACAAAAATAAACACTACACATTAAAACACGTTAAAAAATCATACTCTATAAATGTATAGAATTATGATTTCAGGTTAATAAAAAAGGAGACATTAATGCACACTTACTATATGGCAATATTTGTTCATATAAACAATCTATACTTTTAAATAGTATGACATAATATTTATATAAAATATGTTTAAGCTTCACTATCAAACTCCATCCATTTTGAAAGATTAAGCTACCTACTCTAATACTGAATGGTTTGAAATGTATTAATATGTTTCATGTCTATTGTTTTTTGTCACAGTTATTTATACATTCAGGCTCCACCATCTCCCACTGTTAGTGTTTAATGTTCTTACTTATATTCCATTTCATTCAAGGAGGGGGTGAAAGGAGGACACATTGGCAACTATGGAACACTTAAGTGATACATATTGCTTCCAGTACATGACAATCAGTACTATCCAAAACCAGCTACAAACTAAGCAGCCAGAAGAACCAAGAAGCTGGATTGTGTTGTACACAGCTTGTCAGCCAAAGCAGAGGCTGAAGACAGAATGAATACAAGAAAGCAATACCATGGTACCTGCCTTACAGGAATACTAGAAATCATACTTGTGGCTTTCTTTCTTAACCCTCTACACAATATTACTTTTTAAAAGAACTTATATTAACAGGTTGTGAATTTGAAATAGTGAAAGGAAAATAATATGAGAGGGATTAAAGGAAATAAAGAGATGGAGGAAATGCTGTATTTACTTTAATCTCAAAAAATAAAAGACTAATTTGTAAAGAGTATATTTCAAGATATTGCCAGAAAAGTTGAAAAATAGAGAAAATAAGAATATCTTCAGTACATGTCTAGTTTTCTTTATTTTTGTTTCTTAACAATACAGTGAAATACTTGTCAAAATTAATGAAGCATAAAAGACCAATTTGTAAAGGGTGTATTTTAAAATATTGCTAGAAATTTTGAAAAAATAGAAAAAATAAAGAATATCTTCAGTACATGCCTAATGTTCTTTATTTTTGTTTCTTAACAATATTCTAAAATATTTATCAGAATTAATGAAGCCTAAGTTATCAAATTTTCATATTTATAATTTTTATATTTATAGAAAAATAGTAAATTCATGTTTACCTATTTTCTTCTGTTAACTTCTAGATAAGAGGTTGCAAAAGTGACATCAGATATATAATGATGAGTTAGGGAGTTTTATAATAATAAAGAAAAAATGTAGACATATTTGACATATACTAATTTGTTAACAAACTATTCCTGTCTCTGTTCATTACCCTACATAATTAAGTCATAATTGAAGCAGACATTTAATTACTTGTGATCTTAGAATAACAATAACTAAGATGAATATTCCTAATTTATCTGTTTCCAAAATTACCATGCTAATTTTGCCTTGTAGGTTTTTGAAGTGGTAAAAGTAAAACCTACCATTACTGGAAACACCAAATTGTACTCCTGGAATTGAAGAGAGAGTTAGCTGGTAATTCTTTTTTTTTTTTTTTAATTTTTTTTTATTTTTAATTAATTTATTCTTGTTACATCTCTATGGTTATCCCATCCCTTGTATCCTCCCATTCTCCCCTCCCTCCCATTTTCCCCTTATTCCCCTCCCCTATGACTGTTCCTCAGAGGGATTACCTCCCTCTGTATATGCTGATAGGGTATCAAGTCTCTTCTTGGTGACCTGCTGTCCTTCCTCTGAGTGCCACTAGTTCTCCCCCGCCAGGGGACATAGTCAGATGTGAGGCACCAGAGTACTTGAGAAAGTCAAATCCCTGTCTCCACTCAAGTGTGGAGACTGTCTTGTCCATGGGCTAGATCAGGGTAGGGGTTTAAATTTTACCGCCTGTATTGTCCTTGGCTAGAGCCTTAGTTTGAGCGGGACCCCATGACCCAAATCTGCCTATCATAATGTTCTACTTGTAGGTTTCTAGAACCCACTGGATCCTTCTACATTGCTATTCACCCATTGTTCTCTCATTTAGAGTCCCAATAAGGTGTCCTCCCCTCGGTCCCAGTTTCCTGGTAAGGGAAGGCTTTCATGGGACATGTCCATTGGGCTAGTATGCAGATATAAGTGAGTATATACCATTTGAGTCTTTCTGCTTCTGGGTTAACTCACTCATTATGATCATCTCTAGCTCAACCCATTTGTCCACAAATTTCGGGAATTCCTTGTTTTTAATAGCTGAGTAGTATTCCATAGTGTATATGTACCACAGTTTCTTTATCCATTCTTCTACTGAGGGACATTTAGGCTGTTTCCATGATCTGGCTAAGATCAAAAACTCAAGCGACACCACATGCTGGAGAGGATGTGGGGAGAGAGGAACACTCCTTCATTGCTGGTGGGAATGCAAACTAGTACAACCACTTTGGAAATCTATCTGGTGCTATCTCAGAAAACTGGGACTAGGGCTTCCTCAAGACCCAGCTATTCCACTCCTTGGAATATACCCAGAAGATGCACTAGCTGGTAATTCTTAATTACCTGTGGAAAGCTTTATGTTATCTTGATGAATGACTGGCACTATGGTTATTTTTTGTCACAGTCTTAAATTGGTTTCTTTAAATTGCTTGCCTTATTTACTAATAACTAGCATATTCTTTTCATAAATTTCAAATTCTGAACATGTTGAAAAAAAAGCAAACAGAAGAATAATGACAGAACTACTAATTTTGTGGAAGTAAATATTACTGGACATAGATCACATACTTTAAATGTTATACGTTGCAAGAAAAATATATCACACATAACTGTGCCCTACTTAATGTATAATATACAAGTAATTATCATTTTAGTAAATATTCATAAGTACCCATTATTTGAACAAATTTATACTGGGTGACATGAGGCATTCAACATAAACAATGAGGTGAAAAATAATGAAGAATCTAATGATATGAGATTTACTCAACAGGAAAATGAACATAAAAAACTGCTAAAGGGGTTAAGTTATGGACATGGAGAAGCATCGTTCAATTACCTGTACCTGGAAATGGCCACAAAATGATTCTACTGAAAAAGGTCCTTTCCGTATCTCTTGAGTTTTTATATTCTAGCACATTTGGTCAATTGGTGTCATTGTTATATGTGCTTTTTCTCCTTTTGCTAGGGTTCGGTACACAGAAGCAAAAATTGGTAAAGGAAAAATACGTAGTAATTAATATTCATTTGAATTACATATTATCCTTGTTCTTTTCATTTCTGTTATCAAAATTATGTGTTTTAACATTTTCCTTTTAAAATTTTAATTAGATATCTTTTATTTTGCGTTTTGGTACAGTTACCTTTTTAAATTTAGCTTTACATGGCATTTATGTTTATACATTTTCTGTTCTGCTGTTGACACCCTTCTGCCACTATCATCTTTCCCATGATTATTACCACTGTAAACATTGACATTTTATCTTATCTCTTGTTATTAATGTAGGAGACTTAATTATTTTAACTTTTAATATTTTTCAGATAGTAATATCTTTTTACTACTCACTTATATAGCTATCACTTATTTATTTCTGTTTTTGATTGAATCTGTGTACCCTGTCATCTCTTCTCTGTGGTTAGGACTATTGTCAAGCATGTTTATAAACTTATCTTGTCTGGCCTCGCCAACAGTGTTATTATCATCGTATATGTCTTTTTCTTGGCTTTGTATCTTGGTGCTTTTCATCCAGACATTATTTCATTTGTGAATATACATTCTGACTTCCCCTGCTTTAGGTAAATCAGAACACTTGGTGCTTCCCTAACAAGGCTTGTAACCAGAACACAATGTGAGCATCAAGAAATCATCAACAAATGTGAGGCACCAGAGTATGTGAGAAAGTCATATCCCACTCTCCACTGGAGGGGGAGACCTGCTGGCACTCAGAGGAATGACAGCAGGTCACCGAGAAGTGACTTGATACCCTATGAGCATACAGGGGGAGGTACTCCCTCTCAGGAACAGTCATAGGGGAAGGGAATAAGGGGAAAATGGGAGGGAGGGAAGAATGGGAGGATACAAGGGATGGGATAACCATTGAGATGTAGCAAATATAAATTAATAAAATTTTTAAAAAATAAAGAAAAAAAAACCTAATAAATTGACAGTCTCCCAATTTTAAAAGCCAAATAAATATGGGTAAGTTTAAGAGAAAAAGAAAAAGAAAAAGAAAGAAATCATCAACAAGTGGGTCAGAGGGAAGGACATCCTATTGCGACTTTAGGTGAGAGAAGCATGGAAGAATGGGAAAATAGAAGGATCCAGAGGGTCCTAGAAAACCTACAAGAAGAACATTATGACTGGCTGATCTGGGTCCAGGGGTCCTGCTCAAACTATGACACCAGCCAAGGACAATACAGGAAGTAAACTTCGTACCCCTACCCAGATCTAGCCAATGGACAGGATATTCTCCACTATTGAGTGGAGAGTGGGGTCTGACTTTCACACAAACCCTAGTGCCCCATTTTTGACCACATCCCCTGGATGGGGAGGCCTGGTGGAACTCAGAGAAAGGATAGCAGGCTACCAAGAAGAGATTTGATACCCTATAAGCATATACACGGGGAGGTGGTCCCCTTCAGTCATAGGGGAGGGGAGTAGTGGGAAAGCAAGAGGGAGGGAGGAATGGGAGGATACAAGGGATGGGATAACAATTGAGATGTAATATGAATAAATTAATAAAAAATTAAAAAGAAATCAACAATGGGACAATCAAAATACATCCTATTCAATCTCTCTCTCTCTCTCTCTCTCTCTCTCTCTCTCTCTCTCTCTCTCTCTCTCTCT
>OU015748.1:36704246-36729205 GCA_907169655.1 Acomys percivali | reverse complement strand
TCTCTCTCTCTCTCTCTCTCTCTCTCTCTCTCTCTCTCTCTCTCTCTGTGTGTGTGTGTGTGTGTGTGTGTGTGTGTGTCTTCCTCTCATAATTCTACTTGGCTACTTTTGTAGGTGCAATGATATCAACATGTTTATAAGATACACAAAACATAATTGTATTTTTTTTGTTTTTGGTTTATCTTTATTTTTTTTCATTCTTACTGAAAAAAATCCTTTATATGATAGATCCTGGCCGTGGTTACCCTTCCCTCCACTATGCCCAGATCTTCACTACACACACACACACACACACACACACACACACACACACGTGACCCTCTCCTCTCCCTCAGATATATCCGATCTCCCTTTGCCATTCAGAAAAGAGGAAGCCTCTAAGATATGGCAGCCTAACATAAGTTTTCTTTCCTTAGAGGAAGAAGAGGAAAATTGTATGCTTTAAACTTAAGTAAATATATATTACCCAGCTTTACCTCAAATTATAACATTATTAATGTCCTGGTCAAAAATTGTTATACTTCAATTAAATAAATAAATAAATTGAAATTACATTTTTATTCAATCCTGTCTTAAAAATCTACTAAGAATGTGGTTCACTTTAAAAATTATAATTTTCTTTGCATTTTTCTTTACCAATATGAGTCACTTTAATTTCCTATTACTTAGTACCTAAATTCTAAATGATATTTTAATAAAAGCATTAGAGATTGATACCTCAAAACTACACTTTCTTTGTTGGAATCAATTAGCTTTCTTGAAAAGAATTATGGAAAGTCATGATTCTTAGTAATTACTGAAAATCACACAAATACCACTAGACTGTTCAGATACTGGAGCTCAAACGTAGAACTTTAAATATGGCTTTGCTTCTAATCACATATATCACAGAAGTTTTCCAATATGGTTAATACTACTGGGGAATCCCCAGACACTGGCAGTATCCCTGAAGTTGAAAATATCTTTATAATAACATTGAGAATTACTGTCCCCTTCCATTAAGTTGGTAACTGCACTCTTGGTAGAGAAGGATAATAATCATTGAAAATCATTCTCTTTTTCTCTTCTATAAACTCAGAGCTAGTCTTGTGTCTGTTTGTTTGTTAAGTTGTAGTTTCCCAAATTGGGCCAAGCATTGCTTGGTCATTCCCGCATTCTCTATCTATCTCTGCACATCTTGTAGGTAGAGCTTGGTGTTCTTCTGGGAGCACTAACAGCTAGAGTAGGAGGTATTTCTGCCTCTTTTGCCTGTGTTCGTGACCTTTTTTCCTTCTACAGGGTCACCTTATCCATCCTTAATATGAGGGATTATGCTTACTCTTATTGTAATTTGTTATGCCACGTTCGGTTGATAATCCTTCAAGCCTGATGTTTTTGTTTTTTAAAGGAAACAGAGGAGTACATCTAAAGGAGAGGTGAGCTGGTTGGGGAGGACTGGAGATAAGGAAACTGAGGTAAGGACGTAAAGTATATAAAAAATTAAAATTAAATTTAAAATGCAAAATGAAACAATTTAATTCTTGAACTGCTGGTGTAGAAACTAATAATACCGCCAGTCTTTATGCCATACATTATAACTCTTTATAACATATTATTTTGTTGTTGTTTGAGACAGGAAAGGCTCTAGTTATGTAACCCCAGCTGGCCTACAACTCACTGTGTGGACCTGGCTGGCTTCAAACTCAGAAACCCTCTGCCTTTCTCTGTGGCTCTGACCCTCTGATACGCTGTTCCCTTTCTCTTTACCTTTCTGTCTCCCTCTTTCCCTATCTGTCTACTGTCTATCTGTCTGTCGGTCTCCATCTCCATCTCTGTGTCTGTCTTAGCCTGTGAGTCTCTCTCTCTCTCTCTCTCTCTCTCTCTCTCTCTCTCTCTCTCTCTGTCCCAAGTTTTCTACAGACATTCACCTAAAAGGCAATAGCTAGCCAGGATATTCCAATTGACAGATTTTTTTCTCAAAAATAAGCTGTCACTTAAAAGAAAACAAGCATTTGATAGCAATGAAAAAATCTGCATTTGCAATTTAAAATGGAAAGTTGGGGGAAATTTGTGTGCTTCGTCTTTTGATACTTAAATACCTAGGAAAAATATTTTTGATTGCTTATACAGATGAGAGTAACTTTTATTCCATGTTGAAATATATAGCTATACTGTTAGAATATGATTCTTCATGAGGCTCACACATTCTTACTGGTGTTTTATCCCCCTTCTACAGTATTTTCTTTCCTTCCTCCTTAATTAGAGCCACTACTGCTGTGAAATCTTTGCCTTCAGATGACTTCTGCTCTGCTAGCCCCCTCTCTATGGATTCTTTCATCATTCCCCAAATCACCTCATTTATATTCCTGGATTTAAGCCAGGTTGTATGCTGACATCTGACTATTTGCCACTGGGGCTTCAGATGACAGAAAACATGTGACATTTGGTTGTTTTTGTCTGAATTACCTCAATAAACATGATCTAATTTAGTTCCATATAATAGGTGCAAAGTTTGTGACTGTATATTTGTTTACAACTGATTCATATAGCTTGCATGTACCACATTTTTAACATAATCTTACCAGTTAAAGAACATTTAGATTGTTTCCATTTCCTCATTAATGTGAATACAACAGCAATGTGTATCCCTGGAAAAGAATGTTGTAGTAAGATATAAAGTTCATTCGATCATATGCTAAGGAGTGATATAGCTTGATAATATGATAGATGTATCTTTATGCTTTTTGGAGGATTCTATATTGATATCCAAAGTGGCCTAACCAGTCTGCAAAACCACCAAAAGTTAATGAGAGTTTCTTTTTGTGACATAATATCCAAGATGTTTTATCAGTAGTTTTGTTAACTTTTATATTCTGATACCTTAGTAGAAATATCAAAATTATTTTGATTAGCATTTTTCTTATTGCTAGGAACAATGAAAATATTTTAATTGTGTCATATATGTATATATTTTTTATATTGTATATGTGTTACACACATATATCTATATATACATACTTATATAGGTATTTATACATACATATATACACACATATTTGCATTTTAGTTAATTATATGTCCTGAATATTAATCATCTGTCAGACTTATAGCTTGCAAAGATTCTCATCCATTCTGTGGGCTTCCTCTTCACTTGACTGATGAACTATGCAGAAGCTTTTTTAGTTTTATGAAGTCCTGCCTGATAATTGTTCACCCTAATTTTAGGCAGATAGGGCCATTTTCAAAAGTCATTTCCTGTACTGGTATCACACAGGGTACTGACTAGGTTTTCTTCTATAAGTATCTAAGATTCAGGTTTCACATTTAGGTTTTGACACATTTTGATTTAGATTTTATGCAATGTAATTGATATAGGTATAATTTCATTCTATTGCATGTGCATGTGGACATCCAGTTTTCTAGAACTATTTCTTAAGATGATTTTTAGCCCCATGGTAAATTTTTGGCATCTCTGTAAAGTATAAATATCTGAGGTTATGTGTATCAGTGCTTGGGTCTTCGATTTTGTGTCCTGAGCAGAGTGTTTGTTTTGCACTAGTGTCCTATTGTCACTGTGAAACATACTTTGAGATATTTATGTTCAATCTTATTTTTGCCTAGTATTCTGTGGCTCATATAAATTTTAGGATAGTTTGTTCTCTGTTTGTGTAATGAATAAGATGAAATTTTAAATAAGTATTGTATTTTATTGGTAAATGTCTAACTCTAATTGGTCATGTGCTTTAGATGTTTTCATCTCTTTTTTTAGAGGTTTAAAGTTTTCACTATAACAGTATTTCTTTACTTTGAATAAGTACATTCCAAGATATTTATTTTATTTTAGGCTATTGTGAATGAGGTTGTATTAATGATTTTCTTCTCTATATATCTATTGTTAATGCATATATATAATATATAATATTATTAATTGATATATAATAATATAAAATATATATACTACCAATTTGTATTAATTGATTTTATATCCTTCTAAGTTTCTGAATTTATGTTTTCTAGAAGACATTTAGGTATTTCTTATGTAAAATATTATTTCATCTGCAAGCAGGGATTCTAACACTTCAGGTTTCTCTGTATGTATCCATTTAATTTTTTTTCTTCCCAATCTTATTGCAGTTATTGCTTCAATACAATTTTTAAAAATTATTTGGGAGACAGCAATAAGCCAGCAGACCATACCCAGCAGAGCCAGCAGAGCCAGCAGAGCCAGAAGAGGTGAGATGTTTGAAAGACCCAACACCCATCATCCTTCATCTTGAAGAGGCCTGAGTCTGGCCCAAGAAACTCTCAGCTTACAGCCCTCCTTGCTGCTGACTCCATCTTCGTGACCCATCTGGGACATAGAAAACAGTGATCCAGTAGAGCCAATAGAGGTGAGCTACTCACAGATGCAACCACCATTTTTTCATCATCCCAAGGAGACTGGTGTCCGGACACAGAAACATCCAGCTTAGAGGCCTCTCTGCTGATAAATCCTTTTGTGTGACCCACGTGCTACACAAAGCAGAGTCAGCAGAGTCACCAGAGCCAGCAGAGGTGGGTGAGGTGAGCTGTTAGTGGGACCAAACCCCCATCATCCTCCATCTGGAAGAGGCCTGTATCTGGACTAGTAATATTCAGCTTAGATCCCTCTTTGCTGCTGATTTCTGATCTGCCAGACCTACCTGGGACAAGGGCAGCAGAGGAACCAGCAGGACTGCTAACACTAGAGGTCAGCTCAAGAACGCAAGCCACAAAACCCAGAGCAATAAGATACCACCGGAAACAAGCTATCTTACCACAGAAAGCCCTGAAGATACTATTACACCTGAAGTACAAAAAGCAAGTATAAATCTCAGGTTGTGAAAATAATAGAGGCCTAAAAGGAAGGAAATAAATGCCTCAAAGAAATATAGAAAAATGCATTCAAACAAGTGAAAGAATTAAATAAATCCCTTAAAGAAATTCAGAAAAATACAATCAAACAGGGGAAGGAAATAAGCAAAACTATTCAAGACCAAGAAGTGGAAACAGAAACAATAAGGAAAACTAACACTGAGGCAATCCTGGAGATGAAAAGCATAGGGAAGAGAGCAGAAACTACAGACATGACCATAATCAACAGAATAAAAGAGATGGAAGAGAGAATCTCTGGCATAGGAGATTTGATTGAAGCAGTCTATACATCAGTCAAAGAAAATTATAAATATAAAAAATTCCTGAAACAAAACATTGAAGTAATCTGGGACACTATGAAAAGACCAAATATAAGAATAATGGGAACAGAAGAAAGCGACAACTCCCAGCTCCAAAGCACAGAAAATATTGTTCACAAAAATCACCGAAGAAAACTTCCCCAACCTAAATAAAATGATGCTTATAAATGTACAAGAAGCTTACAGACTGCAAATAGCTTGGACCAGAAAAGAAAATTCTTTCACCATATAATAATCAAAACAATAAACGTAAAGAACAAAGAAAGAGTATTAAAAACTTCAAGAGGAAAAGGCTTAGTCACATATAAGGACAAACCTATCAGAATTACACCTGACTTCTCAAGAGAGACTACAAAACCCAGAATGGTTTCAGAAGATATCATGCAGACCTTAACAGACCACAGATGACAGCCCAGATGGAAATACAAGATATTCCATGTCAAAACCAAGTTTAAACAAAACCCATTTATAAATCCAGATGTAAAGATTATACTAGGAGGAAAACTCCAACCAAGGAGACTAACTTCACCAAGGAATACACAGGAAATATGTAGCAACATATCCCTAAACAAAAACAAAAGCAAAAACAAAAAAGGAAGCACACACATACACGCTACCACCTCCAAGATCAAAATAACAGAAATACTTAAAACCACTGGTCACTAATATCACTCAACATCAATGGTCTCAGTTTCCCAATAAAAAGACAAAGGCTACCAGAATGGATACAAAAATAAGACCAATGATTCTGTTGCATAAAACAAGCACATTTCAGCAATAAAGATAGATATTACCTCACAGTAAAGTGTGGGGCGTTGCTCTGCAAGGTCAAAGACCTACCTCCCCTGGTTAGCCATTGTAATGCTGTCAGAAAAGGGGGCTACTTCATTTTGATGCCAGCAGGGCTCCTAAATCCTATCTGGTAAGAGGTGTCACAAACATGATCCTGCTCTGATAAAAATTCAAAGCCTCCACTGGATTATCAAGGGTTTTTTTCTCACTTCACAATATGAGGCTTTCAAGTTATTTACTTTAAACAGATGCCATTTCCTGATACTTCTCCTTTTATAACTCCCAGGACTTAAAGACCCTGAATATCCAAGTGGGGGTTGCCTTTTTGGCCCTTTGTGGTCCCTTTTGTCCTTCCTGCTAGTCCAGACCTTTTGAGACTTTGTGCTCCTTTTATTCCTTCCTGTCCTTCCTTTTGGTCTTTTGGCCTTTGTCTCAATTTAAACTCCCCTTCTACACTGAATGCGTGAGGCTGACAAACTGCGCCAATGCCCAGTTTTGCTTTGTGAAGCTTGCTTGGCAAACACCTCTGCTGCAACAGAGAATTGGATGAACTGCTTCCTAGGCCATTGGACTACATAGAGCACACCAGCTGCCGCTGCGATATAGTTCTTCCATCTAGGACGCAGTGACCCCACCCCTGTTCTCCATCATAGCTGGAAACCTCTGTCACAGCAAGTCAGGCATCAGAGACATTTCTGATCAAGCTCTCCCAGAGCACAGAGAAACTGGGATGGGGGTGGGGAGAATAACAATGAGGGCTGAAAAGAGGTATTCCAAGCAAACATACCCATGAAGTAAGCTGAAATAGCCAGCCACTCTAATATCTAATAAAATACACTTTCAACCAAATTAAATAAACCAAGATGAGGAAGGGCACTTCATACTCACCAAGGAAAAATCCACCAAAGACTATCTCAATTACGAATATCTATGCCCCAAACACAGTGGCACCCACAATCATAAAAAAGAAAAGTATTACTTAAGCTTAAATCACACATCAAACCCCACACATTAGTATTTGAAAGACTTTAACACTTCACTCTGTACAAAGGACAGGTCAACAAAACAGAAACTATGCAGAGAAATAAAGAAACTAACAGATGTCATAAACTACATGGACCTAACAGGTATCTACAGAACATTTCACATGAACACAAAAGAATATTCCTTTTTCTCAGCACCTCAATGAACTTTTCTCATACTGACCATATACTTGGTTACAAAGCAAGCCTCAACAGATATGAGAAGATTGAAATAACACCTTGTATCTTATCAGACCACCTGGGATTGAACCTGAAATTCTACAACTACAGAAACAGCAAAAAGCCTCATGGGTACTGAACAGCTCCCTCCTCAATAACCACTGGGTCATGGGGGAAATAAAGAAATAAATCAGAGACTTTCGAGAATTCAATGAAAATGAAGGTATAACATTCCGAACCTATGGGACACAATGAAAGAAGTTCTTAGAGGAAATTTCAAAGCACTAAGCACCTTCATTAAGAAATTGGAATATACCCAGAAGATGTGCCAGCACACAAGAAAATATGCTCAACCATGTTCATAGCAGCCTTATTCATAATAGCCAGATCATGGAAACAGCCTAAATGTCCCTCAGTAGAAGAATGGATAAAGAAACTGTGGTACATATACACTATGGAATACTACTCAGCTATTAAAAACAAGGAATTCCCGAAATTGTGGATAAATGGATTGAGCTAGAGATGATCATAATGAGTGAGTTAACCCAGAAGCAGAAAGACTCAAATGGTATATACTCACTTATATCTGCATACTAGCCCAATGGGCATGTCCCACGAAAGCCTTCCCTTACCTGGAAACTGGGACCGAGGGGAGGACATCCTATTGGGACTCTAGATGAGAGAACAATGGGAGAATAGCAATGTAGAAGGATCCAGTGGGTCCTAGAAACCTATAAGTAGAACATTATGATAGGCAGATTTTGGCCAAGGGGTCCCACTCAAACTAAGGCACTAGCCAAGGACAATTCAGGCGGTAAAATTTAAACCCCTACCCAGATCTAGCCAATGGTCAGAACAGTCTCCACACTTGAGTGGAGAGTGGGATATGACTTTCTCATGTACTCTGGTGCCTCACATTTGACCATGTCCCCTGGAGGGGGAGACCTGGTGGCACTCAGAGGAAGGACAGCAGGTCACTGAGAAGAGACTTGATACCCTATGAGCATATACAAGGGGAGGTAAGCCCTCTCAGGAACAGTCATAGGGGAGAGGAATAAGGGGAAACTGGGAGGGAGGGGAGAATGGGAGGATACAAGGGATGGGATAACCATAGAGATGTAACAAGAATAAATTAATTAAAAAAATAAAATAATAAAAACAAACAAAAAAAAAGAAATTGGAGAGATCCTATACTAATAACCTAACAACACACCTGAAAACTCTAAAATAAAGAGAAGAAAACACACAAAAGAGGAGTACATAACAGGAAATCATCAAACTTGGGGCTAAAATCAATGAATTAGAAACAAAGAAAGCAACACAAAAATGCACCAAACTAAAAGCTAATCCTTGAGAAAATCAACATGATAGACAAAGCCTTTGCCAATCTAACTAAAAGGCAGAGACAGAGTCTCCAGATGAAAAGGGGTACATAACAACCGAAAGTGAGGAAATCAAAAAGTCATCAGATCTTACTTTAACAGCCTAATTTCCACAAAATTGTAAAAAATCTAAAGGAAATGGATGATTTTCTTGACAAATTTCTCTTACCAAAGTTGAATCAAGATAAGGTAAACAGTTTAAACAATCTACTAACACCTTAGGAAAATGCAGCATTCATCAAAATAATCCCAAGCAATAAAAAGATCAGGGCAGATGGTTTTAGCACAGAATTCTAACAGACCTTCAGAGAAGAGCTAATACCAAGTCTCTTAAAACTCTTCCACAAAATAGAAACAGATGGAACATCTCCAAACTCATTCTATGTATCCACAGTCACCCTGACACCTAAACCACAGAAAGACTAAAAAAAAAAAAAAAAGAAAGAAAGAAAAAAAGAAAAAAGAAAAAAAAAAAGAGGATTTCACACCAATATCACTCAGGAACATTGATGAAAAAATGCTTAATAAAATCCTCATGAACCGAATCTATAAACACATCAAATATATCATCCACTGTGATCAAGTTGGCTTCATCCTAGGGATGCAGGGGTGATTCAAGCTAACAAGACCTGTCAATGTAATCTACCATATAAACAAATTGAAAGAAAAAAATCACATGATCATCTCATAAGATGCACAAAAGTCCTTTGACAAAATGTAACACCCCTTCATGGTGAAATTCTCGGGGAAATCAGGTATATAAGGTCCATAACTAAACATCATAAAGGCTATGTACAGCAAGAAGATAGCCCAAAAAAAATTGAGTGGAGAGAAACTCAAAGAAATTCCACTAAAATCAAAGAAAAGACAAGGTTGCGCACTCTCTCCATGTCTGTTTAATATAGACTTGAAATTCTAGCAAGAGCAATAAAACAGCAAAAGGATATCAAGTGGATACAAATTGGAAAATAAGAAGTCAAAGTATCCCTGTTCAAAGATGGTATGATAGTGCACATAAGTGACCCCAAAAATTCCATCTGAGAACTTCTACAGCTGTCTATTCCATCAGTAACTACTCAAAATAGTACTTGACATTCTATCCAGAACAATAAGAATAGTAAGGAAGATGAAGGAGGAGATACAAATTGGAAAGGAAAAAGTCAAAGTATTATTATTTGCAGACCATATGATAGTGTACACAGATACCAAAAAAATTCTACCTTCAGCAAATTGGCTGGGTACAGCATTAAATGAAAAAAAGAAAATTACCCCTCTTTATACAAATGGCAAACGGACTAAGAAAGAAAGCAAGGAAATAACACCATACCAAATGTTCAAAAATAATATAAAATAATTTGAACAAAGCAAATCAAAGACTTGTGTGGCTAAAAGGTCAAGGATTTGAAGAAAGAAATTGAAGAAGATATCAGAAAATTTTAGCTGAAAGGAGTTTTATTACAATTTAAATACCATCATTTATTATATGTTTTTCAGGTTGTCAATCTACTTTTTGCTTACTCTTGATGGTTTAACTAAATATAGAAATTAGTTTATTTCTTTTGGGTTTTCCACCTTAATGGAATACAGGCTTTATTAAGTAATTATCAATAGTAATATAGATTTCTATAGTGTCTGTTTGTAATTTTTCCTTTTAAATACTGATTTTTATTAAGTAGGCTCTTATCTTTCTTTTTATCAGTTGACCCTACAGTGTTTTATATAGTTTATCTTCTAAAAAAAAAACCACTACATCTTATATTTGTTGATACTTTGCATTGTTTTGCTCACATATATTTCATTAATTTTTGCTCTGATATTTTGCCGTAAACTAGAATTTGGCATTTTTTGTTTTTTGTTTTTTTGAGCTGTATCCAAAAGTAATTTATTTGTGCTTTCTCAGAGTTTTAATATAGGCATTTAGAGCTATAAATTACCATCACAGAACTGTTTTCAATGTGTCCCAGGTGTTTTGTTTTGTTGTGCTTTCATTTCATTTAGTCCCAGGGAAGTTTCTATTTTATGACCCATTCATCATTTAGTGTGAGTTGTTTAATCTTCATGAATTTATGTATTTACTATAGATTTGTTGCTGTCAATATAAAGTTTTACGGCATTATGGTCATGTTGTACCCACAGAGTTAAACTTCAAAATTTCTGATTCATAAAGACTTTTTGTTTCCCAAGATATGGTATCTTTTAGAAAAAGCTTTCATGTGATTCTGATTAGAATGTATGTTCATTAGTGTTTGGGTAGAATATTCTTTGATATGTATTCAGCTCATTTAATGTATGAAATAATAAAATTCTGATGTTTCTTTGATTAGTTTTGGTCAGACGATCTGTCTTTTGGAGAAAGTAGAGTATTGAAAAACGCCTACAGTTAATGGTGCATGTATGTTTTTTAGTATAATGTATTCTTCGATAAAGCTTACCTTTATCAGGCTGAAATTCCATTTTATCTCCTCTGATATGTGTTTTTTTAGTTTATATTCTCAGATTCTAGGATAGTGATGATTTCCTATTTTCTGTCCCTACCTCATTGAAATATTTTAATCCTTCCTTTGAATCTATGGCTGGTTCCCATCTCTAAAACTATGTGTTTCTTGTATACGGTGTACTGAGAAATTTTGTTTATTGATGCATTCAATCAGCTTATGCCTTTTGATTGGAAGGTTGAGGTTATTAATGTTAAAAGATTGTTGAAAGGTCTGTGTTAATGGAATGGAAGGCATTCTATTATTATTTTGCTCTGTTTCTGCTCTCAGTGGTAGTTTTCTATTTAGTAATTCTGACTTAATTATTTTCCATAGTCTCTTGGATATGGTCATTTTTCATTCAGCATGAAAGGTTGGTGAAAGTTCTGATTTTTTAAAAATTTACATCACCCCTAGATCGAAATGTTCTACAATTAAAAATAATATAATGTCTCTTTAATTTAGGCTTTAACAGAAATATTTTACTTCTTTACAGTGGGATTCAGATGTTACTAGAAGTGCAGATCATGACAGAAGAACGTCTGATGCTCTTGCAGGTCGCCTGAGTTCTTTCCTCAGCACTCATTTCATGTGACACACAACTACATGAATACTGGGTTCCAGAGGACTCAGGTGCATCTGGCTTCTAGGAAGACCTACAAGCATGTCACATACAAAAATGTGGACACATATATAATTAAAAATAATAAAATAAATATTAAAATTGGTTTTGTTTCTTTTGGGTCATCATCAGAGAGGCTTTCTCTGGCAGCAGATAGGAAAAGATGCAGTGACACACAGCCAGACCTTATACACAAATAGAGTCTAAATTAAAGGTCTCTATCAAATTCCTCCCATCAGAGCTCAGGAAATACTATGGAAAAGAAGGCAGAGAAATTGTAAGAGTCAGAGAGGACAGAGACATCAAATAACACAATCACCTAGATCAACAAGTTAGGTGAGTATGAGTTCCCAGAGAGTTAAGCAGCAAACATGGAGCCTACATGAGTCTATACTACATCTACTGAGTGTATAATATAAGCAATTATCTTAGCATTTTTATGAAACTCCTGACTATAAGAACAAGGAGGCTTCATTTGCCTGGTCTTGGTACTCTTTTCCTCATGTTGGGTTGCTGTGTCCAGACTTGATATGAAAGATTTTGCTTCATCTTATTATATTTTATTTTGATATATTTAGTTGTTATCTCTTAGAAGCCTTTTCTTTTCTGAGAGACAGAAAAGGAGTGGATCCTGAATTAGAAGAGGCTGAAAGGAACTGCGGGACTAGAGAGAGGGGAAACCACAACAGGATATGTTGTATGAGAATAGAATCTGTTTTCAATAAATAAATGATAGATGATAGATGATAGATAGATAGATAGATAGATAGATAGATAGATAGATAGATAGACTGCAAAAATGATTTTGTGTATTTTTATGATCTATCTTATGTAACTGAGATAAAATAATTTAACTCCTTTCAGGCCAATCCTGCAAGAAATGCAGAGCAGAAAAATAATGCTATTATGATGCCTTTAGGATATAACCAATTTTATAGTAGACAAATAATATAATTAAAGCAATAGAATTCAATTTCTAAATCAGACATGTTAAATTTATTAGCCTATTTTCTTCCCCAGTAACTTCATGGATAAATCTGGTACAAAAATAAATACCAGTTAATTGATATAGAAATTACAATCACACTATAATGTGATACCTAATTATCATTACTGTGAACATTTTATCATGAACAGAAAAGGATATTTTAGTATAGTGTATCATTAGTTGTTAAGTTTTCTAAATAATGAATAAAAAGTACCTTGTAAAAATCGTAAAGTAAGAAAATAAGGTATAACAAGGTTTAAGTCTCACCAGCAGCATTATAAACTATAAGCATAACTGTAACATATTGTAGAAGTTTGATATATTTTATTAAAAGCAATACTATAAATAAATTATTTTTTACTTTATTATTTATTTCATTGTTTCAAATATTCTGCTGTATTTTAGTAATTTATTTCTCCAACTTTTGATGATTATTATATACTGTTCTTTGTAAAATTTGGTAAGAAAATGTAATTTTTTCAGTTATGTTACTATCATTTTAAAATTTTACATATTTTAAACAAACTCTGCCTTTTATTTTATGTTAAGGGAAAACTTATGAGTTCTACAACTGAAATAATGTAGCTTCATTAACATACGTAACTAATCTGAGTAAAAAAAAGGAATGGTGAAACATTACTACTGATAAAGTATTGGAAATATAAAAAGACTTTGTGGTTGCATTCTTTCCTTTTTTAAGTATAATTTATTTAGATGACGTTCTGGATGTTATCCCCTTACTGGTGTCTTCTAGGTCCCTCTGTACCCTTTTGCCATATTCCCCTCCACTAGACCTCTGACTGAAGGGCACCTCTTCATTACCATATGACCACAGCTTTCCCAGTCCAATCTATTAGGAATATTTTCTCATTTTAGATTCTTTCTTCTCATGTGTCTCTGGTATGTTTGAAGTTGAGATAAAACCGTCCAGCAATTTTGTGTTCTCTATATTTCTCTTCCTATTCCCTTCTCTATTTTTCTGTTATGAATTATCCTCTTCTGATGATGACATTTGACTTATCACAGACTCAAAGATCTACAGCTCAAGACCTATATAACCATGATAGAAACTTCTGAATGTGTTGGTGAAAATGATTTGTTAACCATTAAAGACTTTTATCTCAAGCATTTTGAGTCAGTCTAGAAAACTCTGTGTGTGTGTGTGTGTGTGTGTGTGTGTGTGTGTGTGTGTGTGTTTGTATAATTTGAGGAATTACACACATTGAGGACTGAAAAACAAAAACAGAGGTTTTGGAAGAAGAAATAAAATGGCTGGAAATAGTCTTAAAATGTTAATATACTTAATCCTCTGGGAAATAATAGTTAAATTAATTTTAAGTTTCATCATATCCCAGTCAGAATGGCTAAAGATAAAATTCATGATACCAAAGGCTTGTGTGGATGTGGCAAATGGAAACATTTATTTATCATATGAAGAAGTGCAAACTGGTCCAGATATCAAGGGATTAAGGTGGAGTTTCCTCAAAAAGTTAGAAGTATTCTACCATATTATACCACTAAACCACTACCAGGAATTTTTCAAAAGGACTCTATACCCTACTAGACAGATGCTTATTCATCCATGTTTGGTGCTGCTCTATTCACAATAGGCAGAATTTTGAAACAGCCTAAATATCCATCAACTGGTGAATAAATAATGAAACAATGGCACATATGTACAATGAAATCTATTTTTTAAAGAAAAGTATATGATTAAAATTTGCTAGTAATGAATGGAAATGAAAACCACCATTTTGAATAAGGTTGACCAGACCCAGAAAGAGAAAGGCATCTGCTTTTTTCTCATATAGTGCTTTGAAATTGATATGCTCATAAAATTGGTAAGAGTGTACATAGCATTTGACTCTTTCTGCTTTTGGGTAAACTCACTCATTATGATCATTTCTAGTTCAATCCATTTATCCACAAAACTTGGGAATTCCTTGTTTTTAATAGCTGAGTAGTATTCCATAGTGTAAATGTACCACAGTTTCTTTATCCACCCTTTTACTGAAGGACACTTTGGCTGTTTCCATGTTCTGGCTATTATGAATAAGGCAGCTATGAACATAGTTGAGCAAATGTTCTTGTTGTGTGCGGGAGCATCTTCTGGGTATATGCCAAGGGGTGGAATAGCGGGTGTTGAAGGGGCATGTCCCATGAAAGTCTTCACTTACCAGGAAAGTGGGACAGAGGGGAGGACATCCTATTGGAACTCTAGGTGGGAGAAGCAAGGAAGAATCGGGAAATAGAAGGATCCAGAGGGTCCTAGAAACTTACAAGAGGAACATTATGATGGGCTGCTCTGGGCCCAGGGGTCCTGCTCAAACTATGGCACCAGCCAAGGACAAGATGTGCAGTAAACTTAGAAACCGTACCCAGATCTAGCCAATGGACAGGACATTCTCCACAGTTGAGTGGAGAGTAGGGTCTGACTTTCAACAAACTCTGGTGCCCCATATTTGACCATGTCCCCTATATGGGGAGGCCTGGTGGCACTCAGAGGAAGGATATCAGGTTACCAAGAAGAGACTTGATACCCTATGAGCAGATACAGGGGGAGGAAGACCCCTCAGTTACAGTCACAGGGGAGGAGAATAAGGGGAAAATGGGAGGGAGGGAGGAATGGGAGGATACAAGGGATGGGATAACAATTGAGATGTAATATAAATAAATTAATAAAATATAAAAAATTTTGATAAGTGGACATTAGCAGGGACAGGGATCTCAATGAAGAACACAAATACAGGTTGAATTCAGGGGAAAGTTAAATAAAATAGGGAGAATAAGATAAGATGAAGGACTTGAGATCATGGCAGAGGAGGGTGCATGGGAAAGGATAACAAATACTGAAGACCTCTGAATAATGCATACAAAAACTTAGTACTGCAGAAGTTTACTAAAATATTTATACATATATAAGTACATATGTTCATGTGTACATATGCGTGTGATGATAGATGATAGATGAAAGATACATAGATGATAAATCATAGATAGATAGATAGGTAGATATATATAGATCAGATCAAATGAATCATAGATAGATGATTGATAGACTAGACAGATGATATATAAATAGATGATAGAATAGATAGATGATAAATTAGATCAATAAATATTAGATGATATATAGATTAGATAGATATAAAGAGATGATAGATAGATAGATAGATAGATAGATAGATAGATAGATAGATAGATAGAAAGATAGTTGCCAGAATGATAGATGATAAGTAGATAGACAGATGATAAAAATAATGAATGATAGATCAGTATAAATTATATAGATATAAATAAAGATGTTTATTTTGAGCCTGACAATGGTGGCTCATACCTTTAATCTCAGCTCTCAGGAACTAGAGGGAGGCCAATCTCTGTGAATTTGACTAACCTGGTCTACAGAGAGAGTACCAGGACAGTCAGGGCTACAGAAAGAAATCCATTTTCAAAAATAAGTTTAATTGTGTTATCTTATAACAGTGTGGCAATGATCCTATATTGCTAATATATAAAATAAAAATCACATAGGCAGGTATGTTTTACCATCTTTAAATATGTTTTGCAGTGAAATTCCATGGTCCATACCCCCCTGAAACATTACAGTCTATTAACATTGATCTTAGTTATCCTCAAAATTGTAGAATAAGTTCCTGTTGCTAAAAACAATATACACCTTAATCAAAGAACATGGAAAATGAAGCTGTATTGATATGGAAGCTTCATGCCTACTGAGCAGGTTTTATAATTTCATGAGGCTATATGAACACTACAAGAAAACTAAAGTTATGCAAAGTCTTACCCACATATGAATCAGAAGAACTACAATAATGCCTAGCTTGTCACCTATGCCCACTATAGATTCAGCAGTGGTTTTAATTGTTGAGGGTTGAGTTAATCTGAGTCCGTTGTGTTATTATATGAATTGTGAGGTTTTTTTCAAATTACTCTTTAATTTTTCATTAAAATACTGATACTGATACCGCTACATAGAACGGTATATTTCTTCAAACAGTTGATAGAGCTTTAATTAATAATAGGGATGCACTTTTAAGAAAAAAAAAAAAAAGGCCCAGATATACACTATGGAATACTACTCAGCTATTAAAAACAAGGAATTCTCGAAATTTGTGGACAAATGGATTGAGCTAGAAATGATCATAATGAGTGAGTTAACCCAGAAGCAGAAAGACTCAAATGGAATATACTCACTTATATCTGCATACTAGCCCACGGGGCATGTCCCTCGAAAGCCTTCACTTACCTGTAAGCTGGGACAGAGGGGAGGACATCCTATTGGGACTCTAGATGAGAGAATGACGGGAGAAAAGCAAAGTAGAAGGATCCAGTGGATCCTAGAAACCTACAAGTAGAACATTATGATAGGCAGATTTGGGTCAAGGGGGGTCCTGCTCAAACTAAGGCACCAGCCAAGGACAATACAGGCAGTAAAATTTAAACCCCTACCCTGATCTAGCCCATGGACAGGACAGTCTCCACACTTGAGTGGAGAGTGGGATATGACTTTCTCATGTACTCTGGTGCCTCACATTTGACTATGTCCCCTGGAGGGGGAGACCTGGTGGCACTCAGAGGAAGGACAGCAGGTTACCAAGAAGAGACTTGATACCCTATGAGCATATACAGGGGGAGGTAATCCCCCTCAGGAACAGTCATAGGGGAGGGGAAAAAGGGGAAACTGGGAGGGAGGGGAGAATGGGAGGATACAAGGGATGGGATAACCATCGAGATGTAACAAGAATAAATTAATTAAAAAAAAAAAAGAAAAAAGAAAAAGAGAGGCAAAACAATATGCTATAAGAGAAAGTGTGCAGAAATATTCAAAAAAGAGGGTGGATTTACTATACCAGAAACTTAAAAAAAGGAATCAATGAAATAAAAAATCTGTTCACTAAAAAGATTAATAAGATGACAAACATATAGAATAACAAAAAAGGAGAAAACAAAATCATTGATACTAGGAATAAAAGGTTGACATTACAACAGAAAGTTTAGAGTATCATAATATTATTTTTAATTTTGAAATTATAATATTGAAAAATTATGATCCTTTATGATTAGACATAAAAAAGAATGGATCAATATCTAGGTCATTTGACATAGTAAAATTAAATAAAAATGAAGTAAATACTTAAAAAGATCTACCACAATTGCCAAGATATACAAATACTAATTAAATATTCCCAATGCTAAAAAGAGGGCCAAAGTCTTTATAGAGTCACTGTAGAACTCTACCAGACCATCAAAGAACTAACGCCCATACACCTCAGCTTGTACTGTGAAACAGAAAATGAAGAATATTATTTTGTACAAAGCTAGTTATTACTCTGATTAAAAAACAATACAAAACTAAAAACAAGAACAAACAGTTACAAGCCAATTGTCTTAATAAACATACACACAAAATATTCTCAACAAATCATTTTCACACAAGTAAATCACACATACAAAAGATCAAGTCTGTTGTGAAGTTCAGTTCAGTTCAGAGATAAAGCTTTGTTCATTGGTAAATCACAAATCTTAATTTTTTTCAACTTTTTATTATATTTCTTTTTTACATATGTATTTATATTATTACACATAAACAATATAAACTACATGCATCAAGAAGAACCGCAAAACAAACAGGAATTGTATAAAAATTACATTCATGGTGTTTTGACTATTTGTATTTGGCAAACTTGAAGAATACATCTTTCATACCTTGGTGAGTCTAAAATTCTGGATATAAATCAATATCTATCGTATCTCATCTCTGTCCAATTAAAACATCTATCTAGACCTAAAAACAGTGTAACCCCTAAACAACTAAGCTTGATTGTAAGACTAAACTATCTGGTCTTCAACCTCATCAGAGACTTGAGAACGAATAAAACTTAATTACCCAAGTAAACCAGAAATTTATGTTAGCAGCTTCCAAAATGAAAAAAAAAAAAAATGACAGAGACAGTTTGCTGCCCTAACAGTCACCCAAAACTCAGCTGAAGATGATGTTCCACAAATCTTAATCTTACACTTATGTAGATTCAAGGACAGAAATCATAAGACCAATTTATTACACAAAAGACTCTGGCAAAATCTGTAAAATTTCACAGAATCTGTACAGTTCCTGAAAAATTTAATGTAGAGGAGAGGCATCTCTACATGGTAGCACCAATCTATTAAAAGCCGACAGCCTGTATCATACTAAACAGATAAAATTGAAACACTTCCAATAATAACAGGAACAAGAAAAACATGTCTTCTCTATTCACTGCTTTTCTTTTGCGGTGGGACAGCATTTTTTTGAGAGATTTTACTTTTTATTTTTATGTATTAATTATTGAAAAAATGAGTTTCATGCATACATATGTACCATGAGCTTGCTTTCATCATGTTTATTCCCCGGTTACCTTCTATATTCCCCTCTGCCCTCCACCTTCCCCTGGTCATATTCTCATTACCAAACAGTTCCCCTCTGTTTTCCTGTTATTTTGGGGTTTTGTTTTATTTTGCTTGGGGTGGGGGTTGTTTTGTTTTATTTGTACTTTATCGGAAATATTTAATTTTTTATTGCTTTTTTATTCATGATAATTTATTCGCTTTACATGCAGATTGTTCTCACCATTACTCTTATCGTCCCATTCCCCCCCCCCCCCCCCTTTTTTTCCCTATTCCTGTCCCCTAGACTTCTGACAGGTGTTTCTCTCCTCCCCTGGGTTCTCACCACAGCCTCTCAGGTCTCACCAGGAAAGCCTGCATCCCCTTACTCTGTGTGCCCTCAATGCTGCCCTGCCAAGGGGCAGTGGTCCAATAGTGGGCAGCAGAGTGTATGTCAGAGTGTCAGAGGCAGTCCCAACCACTGCTCGACGCACAACTGTCCATTGGCTACATCTGAACAAGGATCTAGATTCTCTGCTTACATTGTCCTTGCTTGGTGCACGAATTTGTCCAGGCCAACCTGTGTCCATATCTATCAGGCTAGATGGTCTCCTTATGGGGATCCTTAACCTCTGGGTTCTTCCATATCCACATTCTCCCATATAACTCTCAGAGCTCTGCCTTTAGTTCAGCTTTGAATACTCTTATCTGTCCTCATCCCCTGCTGAGTGGAATCTCTCAAAGGATATCTATTTTGGTCTAATAGCCACTTAAAAGTGAGAATATGGCATGCTTCTCTTTCTGGGTCTGGGTTACGTCACTCAGCATGATCCTCTCTAGTTCCATCCATTTGCCTGCAGATCTCAAGATTTTCTTGGTTTTAATAGCTGAGTAGTATTCCATTGTGTAAATGTATCACAGTTTCTTTATCCACCTTTCAGTTGAGGGACATATAGTTTGTTTCCAGATTCTTACTATTATGAATAAAGATGCTATGAACATAGTTGAACAAATGTCCTTGTTGTACGATGGAACATCTTTGGGCATATGCTCTGAAGTGGTATAGCTGAGTCTTGAGAGAAAACTTGTACAACTACTTTGGAAATCAATCTGTCACTATTTTGAATTTTTTTTAATGTTTATTCAAGTTATGTCCAATTGTAGCCTCCTCCTGCATCTCCTCCTGGTCCCTCCCTCTCTCTCTCTCTCTTCACCCTAGACTCATTCCCTTATCCTTCAGAAAAAAGGAGGCTTCTCCCACCAACCCAGGGGGGGCACATCAAGTTGCACAACAAGTTTGAGTACACTGTCTTCCACTGCAGATAGGCAGGGCAGCCTTGCCACAGGGAACAGATAGAATCTGACCCTAGGGATAATGCTTATCTCCCTAAGAGAAAGGAAAGGAAGGGAGCCTACCATAAAGGTCCTCTGAAAGACTCCGCGGAGCAGGAAATCCAAGCAGCTGCTGAGACTCACAGACAAACTCCTGGGTGGAGCACAGAGAGTCTTATGGAAGAGTTGGGGGACAGATGGACCTGGAAGGGTCAGAAGCTCCAAAAGGAGACCAGTGGAGGAGGGACATGCTGGAGAGACTGATGCACCAACCAAGGACTATATGCATTGTGTGGCCTTAGACCCTCTACTCTAAGTACATGGTACTCAGGAGTACTAAGTACATAGTAGCACATAGGCGGCACAGTCTCCTTGTGAGTCCCATCATATGGGGAGTAGGGACTACTTCGTCATGGATTCTGGCCAAGACATTGATCACTTCCCCCTGCTGGTGTGGCCTTGATAGGCAACAGAGGCAAAGGATGCAGGCAGTCCAGATGAGACTTGATAGACTGAGGTCAGATGTTAGGGGAGGAGGGCTCCCCTTTCTGAGGACTAAGGGAGGGAGGGAGAGGATAGGGGGAAAGGAGGGTGGCATCAGGAGGCAAAGAGTGAGGGGGCTACAATCTGAATGTGAATTGAACAAGCCAAAAGACTAGCAGGCAACAGAGTCAATGACAGAGACAGCCTCCACTCCCCTCAGTTAGGGACTACATCAGAACTAAGCTGCCCATTGACTGCATATTGTATTCACTGTTTTTCAATATTGTGTTTGAACTCTGAATTTGAGCAATAGTATTGTAAGGACTAGACAAACTCCATTTTGAAAAAGAAACTCCATTTTGTGATAAACCCAGCCAAGGGCTGAATACAGATTCCAGGAAAAAACACAAAGCAGTCTAAACACAAAAATTCCCCTGGCAACATGATCAGCTCACCTTGAGAAAGTCCAAATATACTCTCTGCTGGTCAAGCTGACTGGCAGATGGTCTGACACATAGCGACAGCCAATTAGAAGCCAGGCTAAAATTCCTTATGCCTCCATGATTTCTTTAACCAATCTTTTCTGTAGGCCAACTTGCCACTACACCTATTACCCAACCACAAAACACCAAGGCTTAGAACTTCCTGCTTGCAGCTTTTGTGCCCAAATGTCATCCAATAATATACTGTAAAGCCTATTTCTTTGTCTAAAACCTATAGAAACATCTGTCAATGATACTCAGGGTTACTTCCCTGCATCTGCTGTGTCAGTGCGTAGGAGGTGTGGCCCAGGCTCAAGCCTGCAATAAAGACTTGCAATTGCACTGGGACTCTGTTCGTGGCTGCTCTGTCCAAGGGTCTCTCACAATTTGAGCATAGCAATATGAGGAGATGACAGGGACACAGAAAAACAAAAGACATATATTCTTATTTGCCTGAGATATAACAAACAAAGGCCCAAAAATCTTTACCTCAAAATTCTACATCTCAGAAATACATCCAGAATGGTTGCTGGATAGAAAATAAAGAAAAAACATCAGAGCCTGGCTTGATGGCACAGACTTTTATTCCCAGCACTCCGGAGGCAGAGGCAGGTATATTGCTGTGAGTTTGAGGCCAGCCTGGTCTATGAAGTAAATCTATGACAGCCAAAGCTACACAGAGAAACTCTGTCTTGGAAAAAGAACAAACAAAAAACAAAAAACAACAACAAACAATAAAAGGAAAAAAAGCAGTCACTTTCCTATGTAACAACTACAAACATGTGGAGAAAGACATTAATGAAGTAATCCTATTCACAATACCTACATAAAAAAAAAAGTTGAAATAAATTTTAACCGAGGAAAACATTAAGATAATAAAGAAGAAATTAAAGATTTTGCCAAAACATGGAAAGAACTCCATTGGTCATGAAATAACAAGAAGACTATTGATGCAAGAATGGCCTTCTTTTGATTTTCTTTATGATCATTATCATCATAAACATCATCGTCATTACTACTACTACTACTACTACTACTACTAATTATTATTATTATTATTATTATTATTATTATTGTATAATTTAAGTTTTAGAGGCTCCCACACTAATTAACTACAAGTTTATGCCCCTACAAAATCCAACTTTTAGGCTAACCTTCCCAATGGTTTAAATGCTTGATCTTTTTCACCTATGTGTGTTATAAGTGTTGTTTTCTTATTATTTGCTTTACATTGAGTTTTCTTTTATTGTTTCACCATTTGAAAGAGCCAATTTATTGGCTTTGGGTATATGAATAAGATTACTCCCTTTATTATGGGTCTGTCTCAAGTAGTTATTGTAATATTTTAGGAAAATAAACCAGTGACCCAAGACACAGAAGTTAACTTTGAAAGAGTATTTTCATCGAACTGTCTGAGAAGCTGCTTTCTCTGGGTTTCAGCTCCATACATCTGATTCCTCTCTGTCTCTGTAACTTTCTTTGTGTCTCTTTATCTCTCTGCTCTGATGCTCTTGTCTATCTCCATCTTTCCCTCCTTATATACACATAAGCACATATATATTTACACACACATATGAGAGATATGTGTACTTCTTTGTTCTGTGTAATATAATGATTAAATATTAAAAACTATTTTCATACAATTAAGAAGAAAGTAAAATTTTTTCTGACTTCAGTCTTTCTCTAAACATTCTACTAAGTTATAGAAGTGAAATAATGATAGATATTGATTTACGTTCAGAATTTTAGATGCACCAAGATAGAAAAGATGTTTTCTTCATGGCTGCCAAATACAAATAGCCAAAACACTATGAATTAACATTTTATATAATTCCTGATTTTTTTCATGCTTCTTCTTGCTCTAGGTAGTTTATTATATATATATATATATATATATATATATGTGTGTGTGTGTGTGTGTGTGTGTGTGTGTGTGTGTAATAATATAAATGTGTATGTAAAAATAAAATTAAATATTCAATTTTTAAAAAGACAAAGTGACCAAAATTACTGTTTTAACAAGGGCAATGCATGCAGAGTACCTAGATGCCATGCTCAAATGCAGCAGATGGACAGCTCATTTTTCCATGTGTGTGTGGAGGACGGAGAGAGGGGACTGCCTGTGATGTGGACTCTTGTGCCTCTCATTTGATCACTGCTCCTTGAAGGGGCAATCGTGAGAGCATACAGAGGACGGAAACACAAGCCACCTTGTTGAGACCTGATAGACTGTTATCAGAAGGTGGGGAAAGATGTCCCCTTCTGTCAGAGGTCTAGGGGAGGGGAATAGGGCAGAAGAGGGAGGAAGGGTGAGAACTGGAAGAAAAGAGCAAGGGGTTAACAATCTCAGGTTGTAATGTGAATAAATTATAATAAATAAATACTTTAAAATAAAAAATCTAGAAAAATTAAAATAAAATAACTCATTATAGTAAAGTTATCCAATAAAAAATGAGAAACATGACAAATCTCTTTAAACAACATAAATAAATGATGATGAAACAAATGATATTTAATATATATTTCTATGGTATAAATATACAAAATCTATCTCTAACATTGAAAATCTGCTGAATTTAAATGCAGTTTTTTTCTTTTGTAGTTCAGATTTTTTCTCTATGTCTGATCCCTAAGTACATGTATTTCCATTGCCTTTTGATTTCTTATTATGTCATGTGGCTAGAGGCTACAATATCCAACAGCTTCATATTTTAAATATCTGATGACATGGAAAACATTTATTTTGATTAAAAGCTGTTGAGTTTTCACTGTATACAAACTAAATAAACATGAGTCTCTAATTCATTTAATTAGGCAAATGTTTTCTTGGTTTCTTGAGTTTACAAAGAAAGGAAGTATCACCAATTTTAGTTCAATAGTTTTTCTAATTCCGTTGTTTATTTCTACAAAATACCTCTCATTATTGGATTGTATGATGAGAGCTTTGCTTTCCTTTTTTGGAGCACATATCACATCTTGTTGACTAGCAGATGAACACAAAAACACTGAGTGGGATAATAGCACTCCTAATGTAAAGCAGACTTGTCTCAGCTTCCTCCACTAATTATACACCGAATTCCATATGTTACCCAGAAACTTCTAAGTTTTCCAATAAAAGCATCTTCAAGACAGAAAGAGTATAATGTCTCTAAACAAATAAAATTATCTGCTTTTTAAATGATGAATATCTATATTTATCATATATATTATCTTCCTGTGTATTAATGGTCCTAACATCAAAACAATTTTGAGGAAAAAGGAAATAAAAGGCATTATGTTACTAAGAGTTAGAAGTTAGAGTGTAACAAATGTGTGCTTTTAAACATTAATATATAATATTCTTATTCCAATTAAGCTTATTCACAAAATAACTTATAGAATTTACTTTTATTTTTAAAAACAAAGATACATTTGATTTATAATATCAGACCAAAAAATGATTCAGAAACAGTGCTTTTGAGTTTCCCTAAGTTAAAGCATATAAAATAACATCATAAGTCACTACTACATCAATTTCCTAAGACATACTAAACCCATAATTACCTCATGTCACAAAAAATTCTGTTATTTGTCCCTCTTCTTTTCTTCTTCTTCTTCTTCTTCTTCTTCTTCTTCTTCTTCTTCTTCTT
>OU015748.1:36686238-36704236 GCA_907169655.1 Acomys percivali | reverse complement strand
CTTCTTCTTCTTCTTCTTCTTCTTCTTCTTCTTCTTCTTCTTCTTCTCCTTCATCCTCTTCATGTTCTTCTTCTTCTTCTTTGGGACAGAGTTTTTCTGTATAGCCTTGGATGTCCTAGACTCACTTTGTAGACCAAGCTGGCCTGGAACTCACAGCGATCCTCCCTAATGCTAGGAGTAAAGGCATGTGTCACCATGCCCAGTATCTTCTTCTTCTTTATTGACCTTCCTCCTTTCTCCTCAGTTGGAACTGTTTAGCACTTCATATCACCTAAATGCTGCCATTCCACTCTCAAGCCTTGCCTCCACCTATGGTTTCTGTATAGGTTCCTGTCTTCCAAGAGTTGCATTCAAACTGAGGATCTGGTGCTAAGATTGGCAAATGGGAAAGAATATGTGTTATGTATCCTTTGGGGCCTATGCTTCCTCACACAATATAACATTTATAGGCTTACCTCCAAATTTCAGTTTACTTTACAGTTGAATACTTTTCCGTTGTTTTTATATACCACATTTTTAACACCCATTTATCCGCTGAGAGTATTTAGAAAATAGGGTCAACTACTTATTTTGTTATTTTAAGCTGTAGACAAATTGCAAAACAAAATATTGGCAGTTTTGCATTACTTTTAAAATGTACTAAAATAAATAAAAATATTGAGCCAAAAACGTGCTAATCATATTTTTAAAAGCTTCAACATTTACATAATTTTATAAACAGATCTTCTAACACATATTTGCTTAATATTTTTATCTAATGTACTCTGTTTCTGTTTTATTTAGATTTTTTTTTTCCAATCTGGGCAGTTCAAAGGCCACTTTCATAAAGCTTACAATGAATAATCCTTGAAGTAACTAAGTTGAATATTCATATCTTAGTCACCCCAATACATTAGTTCAATAGAAAAACATGCTTACACATAAATATTTCAATTGTGTAATGTCAGGAATGGGTTCAGGTATCCTCAGGAATGTCATTAATTTTAATAATGAAATAAAATTGGAAGTAATTTTTTACATACTTGAATTTTTATTTCCTCCAGAGAACTAACCAAAATAGTGTATATAATTATAGTGATCTTTTCAGAACATGGAAAAACTCTTCAGAGCTCAGAGAATGATTTCTAACACATGGGGTTCCATCTGCTGCCTGCTCCACTTTAAAGTACAAGGCCCACGTCATGGCAAGTTGGCATACAACAATTAAGAACTAGAGAGGCGTCAAAATCTGCTGCTCTGCAACAAGTAGGGAAACGGATATGCCTGCCCTGGCCATCTTCTTCTCCGATCCCCCAGTAAACCTGCTTTCATAGCTTGCTGCAAATGAGTATGCGTAGCTAATATCTTGTGATAAAGAAAATCAAAGAGGGCACCCATAAGAATATGGGTGAAATATCACCTGAAATGTATATGAGTAAGCCTTCTGGTTAGCCCAACGGACCTGATAGTTTGAATCTTTAGAACTCGTTAGATAATTTTAATTAGTGAAGGATAAAGTAAACTTTAACATCATGGAGAATTTGGCTAAGTGTATTTACTGTTAGAAGTAAAGTAATAAATTTATATATAATTATAATCAATTATAAATAGCAATAATTAGTACATGTTAATATATTAGCATATGTTGATGAAAAAACAAAACATAATTAAATCCAAATTAATTTAAAATAGCAGAAACAAACATTACATATTGATACAAATGGTATTTTTAATAAAAATCTGTTATATGTGTTATTATTTGTTTAAAGCAGCCTAGATTATATTAAGTTATGAAATTATGCATGCTCTGTAAGGGTTTTTTATTGTTTGTTTATTTGCTTTTCAAGAGTATTTCTATGAAGACTTAGTTGTCCTGAAACTCGTTTTGTAGACTAGGCTGTCATGAACTCAAAGAGATTCTGCCTGCCTCTGCCTCTGCCTCTGCCTCTGCCTCTGCTTCTGCCTTCCAAGTGTTAGGATTTAAGACATGTGCCATCAGATCCCAGCTGCTCTGCTTTATATAGTACACCAAAAATCCATGAATACTTGGAAAAGTTATCAGCTGTATAGGATGTCAGGACACTTGAGGCACATTGTAGAGAAAACTAAGAATATTTTTTTTAAATATTACGTTTTGTGTACTTGATTTTATTAAGTTATTTTTCATAATATACCAAAAATTTTAACAAATATCATATCCAATTGAATATGGAATCACACAGAAAATAACATATATAGATCCTGAGATGGTAACCCAATCAGCAAAGGACTTGATAGCAAGCATACAGACTAGAGTTTGGATCTATAGAAGTTTACTTTAAAAGTTGAGTATAAAAGTGTGTGCCTATAATCTCAGTCTTTAGAACAGGGAGTTCTGAGGATCCATGCAGCTCACTGTGTATCTATACTTGCTGAGTTATTGAGCTCCAGGTTTAGTGAAAGACCATATCTAATCAGAAGAAAAGAAAAGAAGAGAAAAAGAAAAGAGTGGGTAGTGATCAAAGAAGAAAATAACTAGTTCCAAATTCTGGCCATCAGACATGTGTATAAAATAAAAAAAATTTCAAAGTGTGCATATATATATATATTTATATATATACTTATACACACTGTATATATATGTATATATAAGTGTGTGTGATATATATGTAAAATACATGATTTCACAAGTGTAAAGACTTTTTTATCTTTTCACTTAAAAGGATCTCTATATAAGATTATAGAATAAATTTAAATCTTAAATGTATGCAAGTGATTTCAAGATTTAAAAATTACTGTGATCTTAGAGGTACATAACAAATTAAAATCTAAAATCATTTAGGAGACTAGAAAGATTGTTTAATATTTGTAAATGCCCTCTGTCCATACAGAGGGCTTTAGTTTAATCCCAAATATGTATTTCAGGCAGCTCACATATCACCTGCAACTCCAGCTTCAACAGTAATTGATGCCTGAGCTACATGTATATGTATACACACAAACACACAAATGTAAACTTATACAGATGTATGCGCATGTATACAAACACATTCACATACAAACATACACACACTGAAAGATAATAAAATAAATCTTAAAATTATTGTTCGGGATATCATTTTAAGTTAGACATTGGCATGCAGTTTGGATGGACTTATTCACAAATAAACTCTATCAAGAAATAAGATGGCTGTCATGAAAACGCACAAGGAAGATACTATATATTAAAATTTTATGATGAAGAAAGAAAATATATGGAAGTAATTGTCTATTAAATAAAGAACTTGTTGATTCAATTAGCACATCAACTATGAGGTGATTTATACTGTCAGACATGTCTTTAGGACACTTAAACATTACACAATGGTAACTGGAATTCAGAAAAAAATTAGTTTATTTCTATATTTCTATGAAAGTTTTTCTTATGATCCTTTTGAAGTAAACCAGCTATTATGTTGCCAGTAGGGTAAGATCTGTGGCATCCATCCCAATAGCCTCAGCTTATATAGTCTCTAAGGTCACGAAGGACGACACAAAAGAGAGAGTCATTCATCCATCTGCTGTAAAAGGAAAAGACACCATGGAAAACCCAATGCCCTTGTAAGAGAAAATACAATCTTTGAGGTTTCCCTGTCACCAGTGAAGATATTTAGAGCATGTGAACCATTGCAGAGCAAATTCTTCAGAGACTAAGGCCGGCCATTGGCCGACCCCAAACTATTTTATCTCTTCTGTAGACTTCTGAAACCTGGAAGGCGGGCCAGGTACAGCTAAGTACTAGAACATGATGTGAGAGAGTCTGATAGGAGTGCCTGCATTTATATTTTGATACAGAATATAATAGGTCCTTCTGGGTTTTGTACTTGATGTTACAGAAGTAATTCACTGAGAAGAATGCAAAGCAACAATTTAAAAGAACTTTCCTGGAAACGGTGGTTGATTTAAAGAGTGGAGTCAGTGCTGTTTTAAATATCAATCTTTTTCACACATGAATTTAACCAAGTTTGACATGTATTTTCATTATCACTAGTTTTGTTAAGGCTACAATTTGGGAGTGCATGATGCTTGGCATTTATAATCCAAATGGAATGTCGTTGTCTCATTTTCCAGGCTTTGAAAGAAACTCGCGTATTAAAACCATCATCCCCATTTGTTCACCAGTTTTTTAACTCCTTCCGATATATTTCGCATATGCTGCTCCAAATTTTAGAAGCCACCGTGCAGGTAGTGAATACTTACAACAGGTGTTCATGAATAAAACAAAATAAAAAGTTAACAACTCTTAGATTGTGCAGAAGCCTTGTTTCGCTGTTGCGTTTTCTAGGCAGCTCATAGAGTTTGTTTCCCAAAGCTATTGAGTGGTACAAACATGCAAACCCAAGTGACGACGTTAAATGTTGCTGTGTACCAGATTCTAGAGACTGTATTTACAACATATTTTCTCAGCACCATGTTCATTTACATGTATTTAGTAACAATAGATAGTATACTAATCTTATATTTAGGCTAATGGTAGATTTATAAGCAACATTAAACTACAAATTAAATAATATTAATAAATATAGAACTTATGCATGAGCCTAAGTTATTTTTCTCGATTTCTTAATAATCTTTATTCACTTCCTTTTTTCATCAGGTTTGAATCAAGAGGTAAAAAATGTAACTGAAACTTGTGAAAGGCATTCCACATAAAGAAGATGGACTAACTGATTTTCAAAATTGCTATAAATATCAATATTAGCAGCTATTCTCAACTTTAGGAAAGTGATTTTTTTGCTCTTTTAAATTTCCCTTTTCATTTGCAACACAAGACCACATTTCATATTTCATGGGTAGGGATTGTTTTTGTTTTCTTTTATTTTTTTTCTATTATTTTAACAGTTTCACAAAAAAATATGAAAATGGGCCTTGAATTAATTTCAAAAAGTCCTTACATTGTTACATGTGTAATAATATTTTAAAAATAGATTTCTTAACAAATGTGGTAAATATTTAAAATGTATTTTTAAAATCAACATCTGTAACCTAACCTATATTAAAAACACTAAACTATTTTATCACTAAAACAAAATTTATAAAGTCATGTAAGAGTGTTCATATGGATTTGTGGAAATTATCATTTATCTCGCTTTGTTATTTAAAAAAACCTCAATGCCTAATTTCATTCTAAGTTCACAAAGGGTTTATGAGGAGTTACTTCTAATTAGGAAACTACAAATTAAAACAACTTGATGATTTCTTCTTACCTCAGTAAGAATAACTAAGATTAAAAAAAAAAGCAAGTAATTACAAGTTCAGGTAAAGATGTAGATAAAGGGGAACACTTGTTAGCTGTTGGTAGAATGGCAAACTTGTGCAGGCAGTCTAGAAATTGGTTTTAGGAATCTCCCAAAATTTAAAAGTAAATCGACAACATGACTCAGTCACATCACTTGTTATATACTCAAAAGACTAGATATCCTACTCCACAAATAGTTGCTCAACCATGCTCACTGATGCTCTATACACAAAAGATAGGAAATTGAAAGAACCTATGTATTCTTCAACTCATGAGTGGATTAAAAAAAATGTTGCATTTGTACAATGCAATGCTATTCAGCTACAAATAAAACACCAAGCTGACAAATCAAAGGGTGGAAAGACATAGAAAATATTTTTATTAAAATAACCAAGACCCAGGAATTCAATGGCCACATGTTCTTTCTCATCCATGGCTTCTAGCTCCAGTTTTCAGATGTGAGTACATAACCTGCAAGACCAAAGAAACTATGAAAATAAAAACAGGTCCACAAAGTAGGAAGAAAAACTCCAGAGAGAAGACTAGTAAGGTATAGGTATATGAAAAGTGATGGGAAAATGGGAAAGGCTTTAATTGAGGAGAAGATTAGAATATTTCAGGATTGTTTAAAAAAAAAAGAGTAACTTAAGATATGTCCTCTACATATTTCAAATTTTTTATGATAAAGTTACTAGGCTGAGTAATTTAGAATATTTTAGTCAGAAATACTTTTCTTGCAGACCTTGCAGAAGTATGAGGACAAAAAAAGAGCACTTCAGGCTGATTTGTTTTTCAGCACTCACTTGACTTTATTTAGAAAGTTTGCCTATTCACACTCATTCCAGTGTGCCCCAGGTTGATTCTCTCCCCACTGTGCCTTCTAAGACCATAATTAAATAGTTAATTTTCTCCCTGGAATTCCTCTGTGTGTGTTTACAATTTGTTCTTTTAATCATCATTTAAATTAGAAATTTAATAGACATCTCATCCATGATTATTTTTTTTAATTTGTTCACTTTACATCTTGATTGTACATCCCTCCTTCTTCCCCTCCCAGTCCCACCCTCTCTCCCTCCCTCATACACACTCCTGTCCTCCCCTAGTCCTCAGAAAGTGCTGGTAAGATTTGCTTAAGGAGCCAAGGCAGGAGGACCTGGAGTTAGAGGCCAGCTTGGAATAATTAACTTCAGATGTTAAGACAGGTCAATGTCTCTCAAAAGCTTATTTGCCAAAGCTTTGTCTTAATGGACAACAACATGTGGCCACTGATAAAGCACTTGATCTTTTCATCTTGTATGATAACATGTCGTTATCAAAACCAGCATCCCATCTCCTTAATGGAACATCTCTAAACTCCTTTTATGTGCCCCATCATCATGTGACTTGCTGCTGATTCCTCTGGTCATTGACATACTGTTGGCAAAGTGTCCTTCCTTTTCTTCTAACCCTGTATTTCTTTGCCATATTCTTTACCTGTCATATAGAATGTACTCATTAAAAACATTCCTTTTACATGATATTAAACTGCAATTACATCTTTGAACTTTGTTGAGAATTGATAGTTTTTTATAAAAATCTGTTCTCTCCATTACTCATCACACTTAAATATGCCAAGTTAGGACTGAACTGTTTTACTCTTTGATTATATATTTTTTTTAATTTTTTTTATTTTTAATTAATTTATTCTTGTTACATCTCTATGGTTATCCCATCCCTTGTATCCTCCCATTCTCCCCTCCCTCCCAGTTTCTCCTTATTCCCCTCCCCTATGACTGTTCCTCAGAGGGATTACCTCCCTCTGTATATGCTCATAGGGTATCAAGTCTCTTCTCTGTGACCTGCTGTCCTTCCTCTGAGTGCCACTAGGTCTTCCCCGCCAAGGGACATAGTCAAATGTGAGGCACCAGAGTACTTGATATATATATTTTTTTAAGTCTATAAAATCCATAATCTTAGCTACTTCATGAGATCTTCCTTATCCTTCTAACACTGGTTGATTTTGAACGTAATAGCAAGCCTACATCTATTGAAGATTTGTCACTTGCCTTAAAATCTTTCGTTGCACAAATAAAATGTTCTTAGAGTTTGTTTCATACTGTGTCTCTGTATTAAATGACTCTCATATCTCCAATATGCTTTTAATACTTCTTCTGTTAAACACCTTATTCATAGCTTTTCTATAATCTCAAACTTTACCATTCTGGAGTAACTGTATAAGCAAATCTTTTCTCAGTTAATCATGCATATGTTTTCAGCATCCACATCCTTTGACACCACTGAGATACCTATTTATTTCTAGCCTTCTCTTTTTTGTTTGTTTGTTTTGTTCTGTTTGTTTGGGTTTTTTTGTTTGTTTGTTTGTTTTTTGTTTTTCTTTTTTTTTAATTTTTAATTTTAATTTTTATTTTTATTTTATTCTTGTTACATCTCTATGGTTATCCCATCCCTTGTATCCTCCCATTCTCCCCTCCCTCCCATTTTCCCCTTATTCCCCTCCCCTATGACTGTTCCTCAGAGGGATAATTCCCTCTGTATATGCTCATAGGGTATCAAGTCTCTTCTCGGTGACCTGCTGTCCTTCCTCTGAGTGCCACTAGGTCTCCCCCGCCAGGGGACATAGTCAAATGTGAGGCACCAGAGTACATGAGAAAGTCAAATCCCTCTCTCCACTCAAGTGTGGAGACTGTCCTGTACATGGGCTAGATCAGAGTAGGGGTTTAAATTTTACCGCCTGTGTTGTCGTTGGCTAGTGCCTTAGTTTGAGCGGGACCCCTTCTCTTTCTGTGTTTCATTTTTCTTGTCATTTATAGTTCCAGCTATGCCTAGTTATCTGCTCTGCATTCCTTGGCCATTATCGGTTTATTTTATTCACCTAATACTTTCTACCTGTCATATATTCATCTTCTGATTATGACCTGTTTTAACCTGCTCTTATCACACGATATTCAGTTTTATAGTAATTTGTGGTAAAATACAGATTTCATTCTTTTGAGATTTATTTCTTCTTATCTGTATCAGTATTTTATACTGCATGTCCATAGTGCCCACATTGATCAGAAAAGGGTGATGGGTATCCTGAAATTAGTATTACGGATAATTATGAAACACCATGTGGGTAATGAAACTAATCTGTAAGTGCTCTTAACTGATCAACTTTCTCTCCAGTCTTATGTTACTTTCTTAACTTGATACCCTATGAGCATATACAGGGGGGAGGAAGTACCCCTCAGTCACAGTCATAGGGGAGGGGAGTAAGGGGAAAGTGGCAGGGAGGGAGGAATGGGAGGATACAAGGGATGGGATAACCATTGAGATGTAATATGAATAAATTAATAAAATTAAATTTAAAAAATAAAATAAAATAAAATACATCTTTTTTAGTTCTGGGATAATGGCTAATATTCTAAGAAGGTCACTGTACAAATAGGAGCACATCATCTCAGAATCATAGCACCCATTTAAAAAGCCAGGTATAATGTACAAGTGCTGGGAGAGACAGAGACTGTAGGGCCTGATGGCCTCCAACCATTCTTCTAAAACTTATGTCTAATTCAGTGAAGAGAGAGACAATTTCTTAATAGGATTTTGGCAATGAATCATAAAGGAGTGCACCTAGATACCTCCTCTGATGTTCCCATGGCATGCACTTATTTATATCACATCTATCCTAAAGTTTAGAACCATAAACGTTCTTTTTTTTTTTTTATTTTTTTTATTTTATTTTATTTTTTAATTAATTTATTCTTGTTACATCTCTATGGTTATCCCATCCCTTGTATCCTCCCATTCTCCCCTCCCTCCCATTTTCCCCTTCTTCCCCTCCCCTATGACTGTTCCTCAGAGGGATTACCTCCCTCTGTATATGCTCATAGGGTATCAAGTCTCTTCTCAGTGACCTGCTGTCCTTCCTCTGAGTGCCACTAGGTCTCCCCCGCCAGGGGACATAGTCAGATGTGAGGCACCAGAGTACATGAGAAAGTCAAATCCCTCTCTCCACTCAAGTGTGGAGACTGTCTTGTCCATGGGCTAGATCAGGGTAGGGGTTTAAATTATTCGGCCTGTATTGTCCTTGGCTAGGGCCTTAGTTTGAGCGGGACCCCATGACCCAAATCTGCCTATCATAATGTTCTACTTGTAGGTTTCTAGAACCCAAGATGGCGGCGAGCAGTGTGGACCGTGTTTGGAAGCTCCAGTGAACAGTTCGGGGAATTGCACAGATTTCTGAGCCAGGAACACCAGGATCCCGACACCACGGCAGCAGGAGTGCTCCACGGTTCGGAAGAACCATAAACGTTCTTAAAGTACACGACTAAACTATGGACCTAAACTCGATCAGATTCACGATCGGCCTGGGCCTTTTCTTTGTTCCTTTTACTGTTGTTTCTTTGCCCAGCCCCAGTTTGGCTACTAAAGTTTTATTATATCTCTAGAACTGAATTAAGCTTTAGAATTTAATGTGAACACTTTTTTTTCTTGCAGCGATCCTCAGATTATGACACACAGACTCATCTGTTTTGATATTTCTATACAAGGAAAGAACGTGTTAATGCGTGCCTGGCTGATATACCAAGGAGGTCTGCTCTTGTATGAAAGGAAAACGAGAAACAGTGTATCTGGGAAAGAGGAAAAGTGTGTATTTGGTGACTGGAAGGAGTAGAGGGAGGAGAGGCTGCTGTGGAGGTACACTGTATAAGAGATGAATACATTTTATACAGAAAATTTAAAAACAAAACAAAGAAACAAAAGTGCTGCAAGGTATTTTCTCATGGAGCCTCCTGGCCTTCATTCCTTGATTATAACTAGCCCTGTTCATTTAGCATAAAATAATTTATATAACTCAGGTATTATATGTCACCTATTATAGGTATTTAATATATATTGTTAGTGAAGTAGTCGGTACTACTAAAAAAGTATAAAATTATTTACTCTTAAATGTTAGTCATTTAAATATGAAAGCAAATATATGTAAAATATGTGTGGCAATGTAAAGATTTCCTTCAATTAGAAAATATTTGAAATTTATTGGTATAAATATATTTTAACACATCTGCTGTTTATTATAGTACTTCATTGCCCAGTTATATCACACATATGTATGACTCTAACTTATTACTGATTATATTTTGCTCTGTATCATAATGTAGTTATTTGATATCAAGCCTTTCCCATGGAAAAAGGGGGCTCTGTAATTCCTCTTTCTTTCTCCTTCAGGATCATGTTAACTTGTAGGATGACTATGTATTAACCTCCGTAAATTCCTGTCATCTCTATAACAGCAGATATTCTAATAACTTTGTCACCTAAGAAGCATATGTCTGGGCTGGTCCCTATTTTCATCATTGTTTGTTTTTCACACTGGGGACCTGTCAATGTTAACTCTCATTTACTTTTAACTTCAGGGACTGAATAGAAAAAAATGTAGAAGTAGAGATTAAATTCTTTTTAATTGGCCAAGTTTGAAAAAACTAAAAAAAATATTTCTTTATTCAGTAGACGGATTAATTTTCATCCAATGGTAATTCCCTTTACACAGGAAGATTTCTGTACTCCAAACCTTACAAAGCTGATAATGACCTTTGCCAGACATCACTACAGTTTTATATATGAAACATTAAAAGGAAGGCCCAAGGGGAAATTCTTAAATCTCACTCAGAAGGGGAAATAGAATAGACACTGAAGGTGAATGAAGAGAGGGAACAGTGTAAGAGGGTTAGTGGGGAGAGAAATGAGGATTGGGCTCAGTTGTGGGAAGAGCAGGGCCAGGAGACAGGAGGGTGTGGAGAGAGGAACGAAACACAGGGCAAAGATGTATCTGAGCCAGGCTAGAGACCTGCAACAGCATAGGCACTGGATGGATATGGGGGAGAGTCTAGCTAAGACTCCTAGGGGCACATGGAGACTAAATTGGCCACCTCCCAACCAAACAGCACTTCTAGTGATTGGAGAGGAACACCAGCCCACCCACAAAAACTTTGACCCAAAATTTACCCTCCCTGCAATATATGCAGGGATAAAGATAGAGCAGAGATTGAGGGAAGGTCCAACCTGATATCCGCCTCATGGGATAGAGCCAATGCCTGACAGTATTAATAATAAGCTGCTATGCTTGCAGACAGGAACTAGCATAGCTGTCCTGAGAGATTTTGCCCAAAAGTGGATCTAAACAGATGCTGAAACTCATAGCCAAACTTTGGACTGTTGTGGGAAAATACTGGAAGTATAGAAGAACACAGAGTGGACAAGAACTCCATAAGAATACAAACAGAAACAAATAATCTGGGCCCTGGGTGGGGATGCTTACGGAGATTGAAACGCCAACCTAGGCTCATGCATAGACTGCACCTAGGCCCCCTACACAAATACAGTCAATGGACAGCTTAGTCTTCACGTGAGTCCCCCAGGAAGGGAAGCAGGTGCTGTCTCTGATGTGGATTCTGTGGCCTGCTCTTCAATTATGACCCCAGGCAGTGCTGCCTTACCTAGCCTCAGTGGAAAAGCATGAGCTCAGTCTTGATGAGAATTGATGTACTGGGGTGGTTTGATGTTGGGGAAGCCTCTACTTTCTGAGAAGAAGGATTGAGCATTACATAGTGAGACTCTGTCTTAAAACAAACCAATAAGGAATTCTAAATATCATTGGTTCTGCTTAACATGACTGTTCATTATTGCCTAAGATGATGATTGCTTTTTGATCAAATGACGCATTTCATGTTGCTGTATTAATTTAATTGACGCCTATGACACTCGCTCTTTACTTCCAGTATACTCCTTAGATCATCTCATTGTTCCTTTCTGCTTCTCACAGAATATTTTGTTTCTAAAGATCGAGAAGTACCTGGACTTGGGCCCTTCTCACTTTTCTATTTATTGTCTTTTCTTAGTAATCACAAGTATGCCATGAATATTTGATTTGTATATTCCACCTCAGTGTTAGACAGATCCACTAAGTGTCCATTGCTAAAATTTCTTCCCAATAACAGATAAAATCAACTTACACCTAGCAATTTTACCAAAGCAGAGAGTTACTTTCAGAGTTTTGGGGAATTGTTTTAGCCTCCACAGCACATTCACTATACCTAGAAAGTATTTAACTAGCAGGAATAAGGGTTTCAAGAAAATCACATAGATGGAGATAGAGGACCCTCCTACCCCCCCAGTCACTCCATGCTTATATACACTAGTATCTTCTAGAATCAATTAAGGCACAGTTGCATATATCATGTGGTAGAAAGTCAGTGGGATACTCAGGTGAGGGTTTCATGACTTCATGACCATCTCTGACTGGATGTTAACACTCAATAAGCCAGGCTTAGTTAAATATTTTGCAAGTTAGTACAGCTGAACTCACCAAGAAGGTGGTTATTGGCTTGGAGGACAGTGAATGGCAGCATTATCTATTAGTACACAATTTTTAAAATAATTATATTGTGATTTTAAATAAAATATCAGTTCATGGAAAATTTATTTTTATAGACACTAAAGCAAATACTTCTGAGGCTTGGTTTCCACTTTATTACACTATATATCAAATCTTTTTTACTAATAGTGTTAGCTCTACCCAAAAAGACTAACCAAAGGGATTGGAAGCTACCTCTGTAGATGGAGCTTACTGATTTGAGCATGTGATTCTAACCTATTACCTGGAATTAGTGAATCTTCCTAGCATCTGTAACTCTTACTTTATCACCTTCAGTTTATCTTTATAAAATAAAGGTTTTACAATTATATTGTTTATACAAGTAAATATCAGTGATCTCACAGTTCAGTAATCTTACCAGATCTCAAAATTTCTCAGTTCTCAGTGAACAACTGTCTGAAGGTCTTTCACCAGTATGCTTCATTCACATACCCATAAATGTTCTGTATTCTCTTTTCATGAAGTTTTATCTTGTTTTAACCTTTATGCATGGACTAGTATATTATGTACTACTTTGCTTGACTTATTTTATTTTGCATACATTTTATGATGTTTACTCATCCTCTTTTAAAATTAAAAAATAATTTTTATTTACTGATGATTCATAAAACAGCATAAGTGTGAATTTCTTGCTTTGAATGACAGAATGTATGACAAAATAACTTAAGAGAAGGAAGGGTTTTATTTTGCCATGTGAATTCAGAGAATTTCTCTTTGTCCTGTCTGGAAAGACATGACAGCCAGAGTATAGCAATCCATTATAGCAGGAGCATATAGACTAACTCTTCACAGAGAATCCTAATTAGGGAGTAGAGAAAGTTAAGCCTGAATTACAGATGACTCTAACCCTCAGTGACCTATTTCTGCCAGTCAAGCCCACACTCAAGAACTTCCAAGGCTTCCCAAAGTGTGCAAATAAGTGCAGGGCAAATATTTAAATATATAAAAACTCATAGAGGAAATTTAATATTTAAATATTAATATATGACTATGAGAGGATTAATGTAGCCGTATTAACATAGATGGGCTTTTGGACTATGTATGTTTTGAGTCTACTATGGAGATTCATATACATCGTTGTGATGTATGTTATGTAAATAAGCATTCATTTCCTTTGAATAAATCTCTAGAAACAGAATGACCCACTCTTAGCTTTGTTACATTTGATTTCCTGAAAACTACAAAGTGTTTTCAAAAGAATGTACGATCTAATTACCTTCCCAACAGCAATTTTATAGATTTTGAGTAGTGTGTATCACCAGTATTGGTTTAATTTAGCCATACTAGAGGACGGTAAATGGCATCTAATTGAGATTGTAATATTTATTTCCCTTATGGCTAATGAAACCAACCATCTGTGTTTGCTTTTAGCCATATATGAACTTTTTTTTTTGTTAAGTATCTTATCAAGCTCCTGCTGTAATGAGCTATTTTTCTTTTGTTATTTGTATGTTAGAGTTTTGTCAGCAAGTTCTTTCATTATACTGTACTTAACCATTAGAAAATAACCATCTGTCTTTCTTTCTTGATTTTATGAATCTACCTTCAGTAAAGTTTCACATTTCAAACTACACATTGAATCTTTGCATTTTTAAGGGGATTTTAAATATCTTCCTTAGTATAAAAATATGCTAGTTCAGCTATTCTCGTTGGGAACAATGCTTTTCCTGGATTTATAAACAGTTCTTCTTTTCACTGTTCTCACCATATTGTTGATATTATTATTTGACATAGCTATACATGCTATATTACCTTTTATCCTCTATCAATAACTGGTTTTTCATGTAAGAATTAAATATATAGAATTATATCAATTTCTCCATCATTTTTTCTCCATTTGACATCTCCCACACCCTTCATTTCCAAGTGATAATGTTTTTCTTTGATAATTATTGTTTCACATGTGTGTGCATTCCATACATGTGCAAAAATATATAAATTACAACCTGCTGAGTATATTTTGTTATCTGTATGTCTATGGCTGACAACTACAAGTGAAAAGGAAAGAGGGCTCATCCATGGGAAGTTTAATTCTCCCTTTCCTAACAGGCTTTTCTAGAAGACTGTCTCACAGTAGACGTCCCAGTATTCTGGCTCTTAGACTCATTCTACCACCTCTTATTATGCAATATTCTTGGGCCTGGGATGCAGGAGTTGTGATATTGATGTGTCCATTGAGATTGGGCTTTCCATAGTTATTTGGTACCTGGATTGTGTCCAGTTATGATTCTCTGTCAGGCTATCTACTTGCTGTAAAGATAAGCTTTAATGAGGAGGGTAAATTGTCTGTGAATAGAAGATGCCATCCTCTCATTTGGAAAGCTACTAACCTGCACTCCCAGCATACACAGATAGTCATGTTTATTCTTTCTCAGGTCTCTAATGGAGTTGAAGACCAAGTAGCTTAGTCTTACAATGAAGCTTAGTTGTTTAGGGTTAAGATGTTTTTAGATCTAGGTAGGAGTTTTAAGTTGAAAATGACAATATGTGATGGAGATTGATTTACATTCAGAATTTTAGACGCACCAAGATAAGAAAGATGTTTTCTTCAAGGCAGTCAAACACAAATAGCCAAAACACTAAGAATGTAGCAGTCACATAATTCCTGATTGTGTCATGGATCTCCTTGCTATAGGTAATCTATTGTATAAATGTGTATGTACAAAAATAAAAGATGTAAAATGTAGTAAAGAATTGTACTTGTAGTTTCTTTTCTAATCTCCAAAACCTCGCTTTCCTCAGGAACCAGGCTAGGTTTCCAAAATCAGGCATGATTTCCCTTCTGTTGAGTGGGCTTTAAATCTCATTAGATAGTCAGTGATTTCTACCACCATGTGACTGTCACATATTGCACTTTTACAAATGACTTCAAGTGCTGGTAATTGTCATGTTTCATAGATATTGTTGCTTTCCTCTCCTGTCAGACTGCATGGTCCTCTCTGGCACCTCAGAAGGAATACAATAGGAAGGAGCAAGTCACATCCAGCCCAAATCATTTGAGTTCTCTATCCTGAGTGTGAGTGTCTTCCACAATACAGGCTCTTCCTAAAACTCTATGATGTAACCATAGCCTACATAAATAGTTTGCATTATTTAGGATATCATATGTACTACTACTTTAATCAAACAGTCATAGGGGAGGGGAATAAGAGGAAAATGGGAGGGAGGGGAGAATGGAAGGATACAAGGGATGGAATAACCATAGAGATGAAACAAGAATAAATTAATAAAGTAAATAAAAAAAACATTCAAATGGCAGACCTTTGTGTCTACCATTGGGGAAGAATTTTTCTTAGTCTATAGTTATAGGGAGGAGCACTGTTAGCTTAGGTGAAATTATCTCCTCTAAGATACATATTTTTCGGCATCCACTTGAGAATATCTATGTATATACATAGTATAAATTTATGTAAATATAAATTCCTTGAGCTTTTATCAAACAACCTGTTATTGGCCTCTACTCCTCTTCTATCCAGTTGATGTGCCTTTCCTTAATTTTCTTTTCTTACTGCACATCACTTGAACTCTGTTAGTCACCTCTCAAGGACCACTCCCTATGGTCTCTAATTATTTTCCTGGCTTCTGTGTTTCCTCCATGTTATACACTCACATCTGAGAATTTGAAGCTAGGAGCTGAAGATGAAAGCCAACTTGCAATATTTGCCCTTCTGCGCTTGTGCTACATCACTCCATGTACTCTTCCTTAGGTCCGTCCATTCTGCTATTTTTATTATTTCATTTTTTGTTGTAGCTAAATATATTTCATTAAATCTATTATATTTATTAATTTATATGTTGAAGGACATTTAGAGTGTTTCCATGTCCTAGCTATACTGAATATAGTGGATAAGGCAGCAATGAATACTGCTGAGCAAGTATCTATGGAGCAGTACAACATGTCCTTTGAGGGCAAGTGCAGAAATGGCATAGCCGAGTCATATGGAAATTTTTTCAGTTTCTGTTTTGAGTATTTTTAATGTTGATTCCCAGGTTGTCTGTACCAATTTTATTCCCCAAAAAACAGGGAATTAAGGCTTCCATTGCCCACAATCTTGTCAGGATTTGTCAGTTGTTTTGTTGACTCTTAACCATTTGGACTGGCGTAAGATGAAATGTTAAAGTTGTTTTAATTTGCATTTCTCTAATTGCTGACAACGATTTTGAGGTATTTATAAGCCACTTTCATTTTTTACACTTCTCTTTGTTTAGACGCCTAGTATAAATTTAATTGGGGCATTTTTCTTCTTGAGCCTTTGTTTTTTAAGTGTTTTGGATATGCTCGATAGTAATTTTCTATAGATTGATGGTAATATTTATCTCCCAACCCATTAGTTTCAGTTTATTCAGTATCATTTCCTTAGCGATAGAGTAGCTCTTTAGTTTTATGAGGTCCCAGGTTTCAACAGCCAGCTTTAATTCCCAATGGAGTCATGTTCAGAATACCCTTTTCTACAGTTATACTGTGAAAGGTATTTCCTATTATTTCTTCAAGCATTTTGGTATTTTGAGTTTTAAATTAGGGTATTTAATGCTCTTGCATCTAGTTTTTGCACAGAGGTATAAATACATGTCTAATTTAATTTTTCTGAATGTGGCCATTCAGTTTTCACAGTAGCATATTGAAGGTGCTGTCCTCTCTCCAGTGTACATGCTTTTACACTCAATCAAAGGTCAGACATCTGCAATCATGAGTGAACATTTGTGGTTTTCCATTTTATTTCATTAGTCTACATGCAGTTTTATATTGCTACTACTTTTGTTGATGAAGGTCTATAATTTACATTAAAGTGTGGAATAGTAATGTTTCTAGTATTCTGCTTGCTCAGTGTTGCTTTGAAAATTTGAGATCCTTTGTGATCCCGTAAGACAGAAATTTCTATTTCTGTGAACAATACTGCGGATATTTTTTTTATTGTGATTGAGTTGAATCTGTAGATATTTTTGGATGGTGATTTTCACAATCTTAATTCTTTCAATCCATAAATATGGGGTTGGAGCTTTTCACTTCTATTATCTTCAAATTTTTGAAGTTGTCATTGTAGCGATCTTTCACTTCCATGGTTATGTTTATTCCAAGATATTCTATTTTCTTTGAAGCCATTGTAAAGGATAATTTATTTGATCTTTTCCTTAGTTTGCTTGTTGTTGGTATACAGAAAGCTCCTAACTTTGTATATTGATTTTGTAGCCTGCCACTTTGATAAAACCATTAACTATAATCTAAAAGTTTTCTAGGAATTTGGGTGAGCTCACATCACCTGCAAATATAGATAATTGGACCTCTTTTTCTTCTTCTTTTTCTTCTTCTTCTTCTTCTTCTTCTTCTTCTTCTTCTTCTTCTTCTT